>LPNX011053640.1:687804-710304 GCA_001517045.1 Pseudotsuga menziesii
AACATATACATGTGTATGTATATATACATATATATATATACACATGTATATGTATATATGTACATCTACATACATGTATATATATGTTTATGTATATGTATATAATTATACATGTAGATGTGTATATGTACATCTACATGCATATTTACATACATGTATATCTACATGTATACACATACATATGTATATCTACTCTACATGTGGATATACATGTAGATGTAGATATACATATAGATATATATGTAGATATACATGTAAATGTACATATAGGTATATATATGTATATACATGTACTTATGTATATATATAGACATGTATATATATGTTTATATACATATACGTATGTATATACACATGTATACATATGTGTGTTTATATATACATATATGTATACATATTTATGTGTATATATGTATATCTACATCTACATGTATATCTACATATATATCTTATATATACACATACGTGTATATATATATACACATGTAGATGTATATATATATGTAGATATACATGTAGATGTGTATATATATAATATACATGTAGATATACATGTAAATATACATACATGTATGTGTATATATAAGATATATATGTAGATATACATGTAGATATATATGTATATACATGTGTATATGCATATACGTATATATGCATATACATATGTGTATATACATGTACATGTGCATGTATATACATGTACATGTATATACATATACATATGTATATATATACATGTATACACATGTATATGTATATAAACATGTATACATGTATAAACATATTTATTCAATAAGGATGCATAGAAAACATTATGGATTTTTACATGCGCGAGTAACGTTAGCTCATATGCCATTGGCCCTTTATTGGTCAATATTTCAAAAGGTCCACAAAATCTAGGTGCTAACTTACCACACCTACCCAAGCTCATGTTTAGATACATATACATGTGTGTGTATATATACATGTACATGTGTATATATATACACATGTATATGTATACACATGTATATGTATATACATGTTTATATACATACACATGTATATGTATATAAACATGTATATACATATACATGTTTATATACATATACATGTGTATACATATACATATGTACATATATACATATGTATATGTACATGTATATGTATAAATACATATACACATATTTATATATATTCATATGTATATGTATAGATACATATACACATATACATATACATGTGTATATACATATATACACATACACATGTATATGTCTATATACATGTATATACATATACATGTATACACGTATACACATACATACATGTATATGTGTATATACATGTATGTATGTTTACATGTATACATGTATGTGTATACATGTATATACAAACACATGTATGTATATGTGTATGTGTATGTACATACACATACATATGTATATGTCTATATACATACATACATATATATATATGTGTGTGTGTGTGTATGTATATATATACATATACATGTGTGTGTATATATACATGTGTATATATGTATACGTACGTATGTATACATGTATATGTATGTATAGATATATGAATATATATATATACACACACATGTATATGTATATATACATGTATATATGTATATATATACATATGTGTACATATGTATATATACATATATACATATAGTAGATGTACATATATATATACATCTACTATATGTATATATGTATATATACATATGTACACATATGTATATGTATATACATATATATGTATATATACATGTATTTGTATATATGTATATATATATGTATATATATATGTATATATGTATATGTATGTATACATGTATATATATGTATATACATGTATATGTGTATATATGTATATATACATGTATATGTATGTATATACATGTATATGTATATGTATACACATATACATGTACATATACATATATGTATATGTGTATACATATACATATATGTATATGTGTATACATATACATATATATATGTATATGTATATATATACATATACATATACATATATGTATATGTATATGTATATACATGTATATGTGTATACATATACATATACATGTATATACATACATATACATGTATATACATATATACATGTACATGTACATGTATATATATGTATGTATATATATACATGTATATGTATATACATACATACACACACACATATATGTATATATGTATGTATATACACATGTGTGTGTGTATATACATACATACATGTATATATATAGTATGTATATACGCATGTGTGTATGTATATACATATGTGTATGTGTATATGTATACACATGTATATGTATACATATGTGTATATATGTGTGTGTATATATATATGTATCAATCACAATATTGTTTGCATGGAAATTTATAACAAAGGAAAGGTAGAAATTTAGTCACAGTCAAAAGGCTTTGGTCTGGTGAAACATAAGAAATAGGGAACAATCCATCAACATGGGCATCTAACAAGGATGAATCCAATTTCAACTTTAGTGGAAAATGTTTTGTGAATATCTGAAATCCATAGACAGAGCATATATGTATGAATTTTGTACTATCAAACACTTATTTCTGACATGAAAAGAAAACATCTTGGAAGTAATAACAAGAAATACATTCACATGAGAAAGGGAAAACATATTGTAACATAAACAACACATAAATCTTTTCAAAATGCCAGCTTCGACTCTGTGATTTTATTAAAGATAAATTACAAATTACAAAGCACAGTTCTCACGGGTTCCAACTTTTTTTTTTTTGCAATAATTAGTTCATATACAAATTGCTCCATGAGCTGAAATAACAAACTGCTAAAAACAGGCATAACCTCCTTTACATGTGTCATCTGCACTTAACTGCTAACTTTTTTTGAAAAGAAAACTAAAGTTCCTAGCTAACTAATTCTTCAAAAATAGCTCTTCCATGATCTTCAAACATCTTCAAGCATGTAATATATATTTGGCTCTTCCATATTTCTTTACTAATTTCCATTGGTCTGCAGATGGTAAGTCCAAGGTGGACGTTTCTTTTGATAGCACACGCAACTCCACGTGGTCCCTATATGAATAGTCTGGAAAACGTGCACACGTGGTCCTGAAAGCAAATATCATCTCAAAATCATCTTCCAGCTTATCCACAATTGTTTTCCCTAACAATCATTGTTGCATGTCTGCAAATTTGGTGTGGTATGATCTACATTAAATCAATTTGTCCTAGTACCTTTTTTTTTGTCAGCATGTTACCTTTCTCTTCCCAAAAGAAATGTAGTCCCTTTTTGAACAAGAGATCAAATATGTCCAAAAAAATGTTCACCTGGTGTGCCATGATCCCAATCTTTGCCTCAACTTTGTCTAACTAATGGTGTTTATTGACAACCTTTCTTGCCCAATTTATAATGGATGTTCTATCTTTAATATTGGCTTCTTTCAACTTGTCTTATGTCAATCCATTCAAAAAATCAATGGTGTTATTTGCAGTCTCTATGGGATTTTTGTTCAATATTTCCTTCACATATGTCACACTTTGTTTGGCTGACTTTATCACCATATCCTTATCGAAAATATAGTCTAGGTAGGCCCTCCGCTTAATTTCTTCTGATATGAGTGTATCCCAAATTATATGCTTAGCCCTTTGTACTGACAACTGCCCTGTAACCTATTTCATTAATTTGTCATTTTTATTCTACAATTCCTCGCACTTTTCATCCTAGGATTTTCTTTCTTGTTCTCTCTTCAAAACTAAGCTTTCCATATTTTTGTTCTAGTTCTTAAACCCAACCAACTCCAATTCCTTCAAACTAACCTGTGGCATAGCTTGAACAATGGTTTTCTCATCAGATTTTGTAGAAGGTGCTTTTATCTTGTCTTCAAGTTATTTTTATTTCTCTTGCAAATTCTTTTCTAATTCATCATATTTATATTTGAGAGTATTCTCACTCTCAACCAAAAGAGACATATATCTTTCCCACTGCTTTTCCTTATCTGCAAATTTCAATATCTTTGCTTTGTAGTCTGTTAACTCACCAGTCAAGTCTTATTTTTCCTTTTCAAGCTATGTTAGCTCATAAGCTTATATCAGCTGGGTGGATGGGATCTTCAACTTCTTCTTCAATAACTGGATGGTACTTTTGTTTTCATTCAATAATTTATGTGTGGAAGAGCCTGTGTCTGCTTGACTATCATCAACCAAAAAATTTGTTTGTAATTTTTTATTTTGTGCTTGGTGAGCCTTGTTTTCCACTTTCTCCTGGTTGAGTTGATTTGCAATCTTGCTTTTACTAGACTGCAATCTGGATACTTTCAATGTATCATCCAGCAAGTCAGTATATATAATATCCCCAATTTTTTTGTGTAAGTGGATCATGTTAGGAATGGGGATATTCTCCAAGCTCATTTTCATTTAAACAACCTTATTCTTTGTTGTTATTGCCAAATTCAATGTACTCTGAGTGTGATCCCTAACAGACATTAGGGATACATATTTATTAGAAATTTGTCTAGCCTATGCATACAATTTAGGAGTTTCATCTGAATCCACCTCTTTATCATCCTTGTATTAATCAAATAATTCAGATCTAGCATTGAATTGGGAGGTGGAATCAGTGGGTGTTTCAGCAAAAGCATATTCTTTGACCTCAAATGCAGGTCTTTGGACCTTCACTTTCTTTTTCTTTTTATATTTTCCATTTGTTACCTGCACAAGCTCTCTTGTTTCTTCAACCTTTTGATTCTTTGGTGTTCTTGTTGTATCTTCCTTCTCTGTTCCCATGGCATCAGAGAAGTCTCTTTTATTAATTTTCTCAGAGTATCCGACTATTGGAGTAATCTTTTCTGCTGCTGGAACTATGCTGGAAGTGCCAGGTTGTAGTGATCTGACTTCCTTCACTAAAGAAGTGGAATATTCTTGCATATTGGCATCCCCATGGGTCTCATGAGAGCAGTCTAGCTAGTTTGCAGTCTCAGATAGACCTACAACCTCAAAATGTTCAAATGGATTATTCTTATTGACTTGTCGCCTGGTAGAAATTATATGATGGGGATCATATTTTATAGCAGCCTCTGTTTGAAACCCCATTCCTCTCAACAAGATTTCTATCATTAGTAGTTCATACTTGTTCTTAAAGATGAATATTGGGCCTACATCCCATGGGAACTTGATCTCTGAAGATTTCTTAAAGCTAAGAAAATGCTCATTATCCACTATCATCTTTTGTTTGATTAACTCCACGACAAACACTCTAAAAATAAAAAAATGCAGGTAGCATGTAGGGTTGATGAACAAACCCATATAATCTTATCATTGTACCTTTCTCAAATAGAAACCAGTATCCTATTCTCTTTTCAAGAGAGAACTGTAACATTTCCTTCATCTGTGGTAGAACCCTTGGAAAAATTTTCTGAAAGAACCCATTGTAGACCTCTAACATAAGACAATTCATGTACTTTTTGTAATCCTTGTTCATTTCTTCTGTAAGTACCATTTCAAGGCGCTGCAAGTTTTCTTCATTGAATGATAAGAACATCTTAAATATATAGGAGGGAATCTGAAGCACCTTATTTTTTGGAAGTCTACTAGCCGAGAATGAATATTCTCAGCTAGAAACTCATCAAATTTATGGCATGATGACTGGACTGACTGACCTGACTGTTTTGACTCAAGTTGACCAGTGCTAAGGGTAAACAACAGGCTTAGTAAAGGTTTTGTAAAATACTTATCTGCATATAACCATAAAAATTGACTTACGAGGGTTATGACACACTGGGTTTGTTCACTGAATAAGCTTGAATCAACAGGGAAGGGTTGGTTTTGCAATTGGATATCATGTTTGAAACAAATCTTAAAGAAATCCTGCTTTTGTTCAATGGGAGACTCTCTAAAATACTGGACAATTCTTTCTTCATTAAATTCTTTGGAGACTTGAGCAAACTCAACATGAGTAGAGAAAGTTTTTATGATAACCAAAGGGCTAACTGGACACATGATTTTAGACTTTGTAGCATCCATAATTACCCTCTCATAAGAGGATTAGTTATTAGCGCACCAATCAACAATTTATGGTTTGGTCTGTAGAAAAATAATGAAAGTATGACCTGAAAACACTATGAACCTCTGTCCCCTTGTCTTTGAGGATTTTTAATTTATTCTTAGTTGCATCTATTGGACCATTCAATAATATTGTGTCAAAAATTTATGAATCTTTATCTTCAAACAACTCCTCAATCCTCTGATATTCCAGGCTCTGGGCCTATATTTCTTCTACCTTAGCCATATTAAATACTTTCTCAATGAGGATGAGTAGCCTACCTGGTCTGTTGACAACTGATCCAAGGATTTTGTCTAAGCTAATCGTTCCCGCATAATCATGGCTTTCACTTTTCAATGCACAGAATAAACAAATGACCTAAATCCACATGCACATACTTTTATATTATTTTTTCTTTCATATCAATCTTGCGTCTTTAACAGCGGAAACATCTCTCATCTGTCAATTCTATACCCTTCATTCTAAGTTGTTGATCATTTACAGTGTTTAAACCACCTATCCTTATTCTCTGTTATGCTACCTTCCCTAATCTCCCCGCAACTTCCAACTACCTATTGAATTATGACCATAGATATATACTTTGATTGATCTTCACCGTCAATTATTTCCACCTTTTTACTCACCTCTATAAGCTTCTTCCTAGCCTTAATCTCTTAAAAAACATGCATTTCTCTATTGTGGAAAGGTTATCTACCATAGATCTAAATCCACACTGATATGAACTGTTGAATAGTGTTCTTGTCTACCCAATTTCGTTGATTTTCCCTTTAACTTCTAGTGAGCATGTTCCATCAGTGAAATTATTTAAAGCCATAGATCTATTTCAGATTAATTTTTTACCCTTGATTTCATATTCCCTTTAGCTCATTCTGCAATCTCTCCAAGTTTCTTCTTCCCTACAACTTTGATTAGCGAGATAACTATCAGTCGTTGATCCATATCATATCTTCATCTAAGACATTAAACGATGTGATCCCTACCACAATCCTGCTGAGCTCCAAGACTTCACTCATCCATGCACTTTTCAATTGGGGAATTATTATTGACCGTAGATGTGGATCTAGCTTTGATCTGAGCCATTGTAACATGAGGTCATACCTGATTCCGCATATTTCCAACATAACTTACCCTGTGCTTGTTCACACAGTGGAATGCATTCGAACAGTGGATCGAAAACCTCTTTGAATCTCCGTCGTTCAATATTGATGGGCCTACAAAATTATGCAAATCTCAAAAGTGTATTTCTCTATGCATGTTCTCGTAGCAGAATTGAAATCCACCGTAGATCTCTTTCATAATCAGATCTCAGTTGTTGATATGTGTAGGCTCTAAACAATTCTGCTGATTTTAAAACTTTATTTCCTTGTGTAATTTCTCGTAGCAGAATCTACCTTCATCGTATATCTCCTTCATCTTTCGATCCCCACCATTGAAAAATGAGGGACCTACATAATTTCGTTGATATGAGAGTTTTATTCCTCCTTGCATGTTCAACTAACGAAACTTTTGACGACCGTAGATCTCTCTCCACCTCTTGATCGGATGGCTAATCTCATCTGCAAGATAACACCATTCCGCAAGTAATGATTTTTTTTTTAACCGTCTATCTTACCTCTGTGGATTTAACTATAGCCGTCGATCTTCCCTAGTACAGATCTACACCATTGACTTCTTCCATGACATAGATCTGAATCGGATTTTTCATACTTAGCTTATTTCCAAGGTCGGATTTTAGGATTTTCTTCATATTTTTCAATTCAAACCAAGGAATAAATCCTTCAAAACATTAAAAGCCTCTTCAGCACAACTCTAGGTGATATGATACAAAATTTTAAAACTTCACTGTACACCTTCTCTGGTGTAACCCCTTCTAACTCATTAGCCCAAAAATAACTAGTGCTAATAGCTAGATGCAATTGGGGATGCTATCCTTTCTGTGAGGTAGCAAATAACCCGTAGACCAGTGCCTGACTCAAAACCTCACACATCTATTTTTCTTTTTCTGTGTAAAAATAAGAATAAAGAAACATGGTTACCCCTCAAGATCTTAGGACCTTCTCTGTGGGGTTCAAATCCTTTGGCTCACCATCTGTACTAATTCAAATGTAAAGAAATATATACAGTCTATGGTACAAAAATTACCTCCTATCCTCAAGATAGGTAATGTTTTAGAAATATTCCATTTACAGGGCCTCCTTTCAGCTTAGACCCATCTTGATGCTACAAAATGAATGAATTATCCCCTCTGTATGTTGCAATGATGTCTAGACCTGTTGGACACAATGGCCACACTGAGAGGGGAGTGAATCAGTGTGGAATCAATTGTAACCATTTTTTACCTTCTTTTAATCAATCAAAGTATATCAAGCATTAATCACATAATCAAATTAATCAAGAGTCATAAGCACAACATCACATCAAGGAGACATAAGAGTATTTGTAATTTGATCTTTATTTATTATACATGGAAGACAACCATCTTCTCGATAACAATCAGCACCAATGGATAAGAAGAGCACCAGCTCTGTAACAGGACCCAACTTGGTTTTCTTAGCTCTAACTAACAAGGGTTTGAGGATTCCAATCCTCAAGTGAAATATTCCACTTGCAAGCTTGATGCCAATCATTGATTGTCATCAATATGTTGCTTAATCATCTTTTCTTCTCAACCAACCTATGATGCTTCTCCGCTCATCGCTCTGTTGGTCCTTACTTCTGCTCATTACCATTTCTCATCTCTTATGCTGGTCCTCACTGTTGGTCATTATTGTTGCTCATCATTGCTGCTCATCTCTGCTGCTCATATCTGTTGATGTTCATATGCTCATCAACCATGTCAATTCTACATTCTTGTTCATGTCTGGTCAATATTCTCATGTACACATCATTGTACACCTCATCATACACAATTACTGAACAAGTAATTCTTCTCTGGTTTCACTGAACATAAGGCATGCATTGTCATGCATCATCATAGGTATGCACCATCTTCATACGATATGCACTATCACCGTAGGGTATGAATCCTCATCATAAAATATACATCATCATCATCTCAGTGTGTATCGTTTATGCATCATCAACATCAAGTATATATCATAGTGCATGGGAGAGCATCATCACACTATGGTATGCATGTACATGATATTGTATAGGAGTGCATCAACATTATCACATGCATTATCATAGTAAAGTGTATCATATCATAGCATAAAGGTATGCAACATCATCATCATAGCCTCCATAGTGACTTCAAATATATATACCAATATAGAGACTCACATACTAAGATCAAAAATGATCTCTATCCATGAGAAACATGTGCAATCACAAGAGAAACACAGAAGCATGAGCCATACTTTTTTGAATACCATAAGATTAAGAAATAGTAGACAAAACAAAATAAACTCTAGATCAAGTCATCACATATCCCTTGTAACAAGCTTTCCAACGAGCCAAGAATTTTGTAATTCCAATTCTGTATGAGAAAGTTATGTTGATTTTTGCGAAGATGCCCAAAAATTTCTCTGTAAAAACAAACTGCTCCTCTGCTGCTACGAAAAAAACCTCAAACCAATCTCCATGAATTCACTTCTCTACATCCATCATTGAATATTTTTGGATGTGTTTATATACATATTAAAGTGGACATGTTTCATGCTATTTGACTTGTCTTCAAAGGTAAGAGGGGTAAGAATTTTTATTTTTAATTAAAAATTGTAATTTGACTTCTAATTGTCACACAAATTTCTTACCACTTCAATGGTCAAACCTTACCAAGTAATTGCAGGTATTTTCTTTGCCATATAATAGGGTGTCCACCACATAAGCCATATGTATGACCAAGGACTTCAAACTTCTTACCACTTCAATGGTCAAACCTTACCAAAGAATTGCATGTATTGTATTTGCCATATAATATGGTGTCCACCACATAAGACATATGTATGACCAAGGATTTCAAACGTCTTACCACTTCAATGGTCAACCTTATGTATTTTTATTATTTTTCTTACCACCTCAATGGCCAACCTTAAGTATTTTTATTATTTTTTCTTTTAAAGCATCCTTCAAAGTCAACCACATCATTTAAAATTCATTGGAGTGTGTCCTCCACATATTCATAGGGTTTCATCAAGCCATTAGGGTTTTTAATGTCATGTCATGTGCATGTTGGAGACATTTACCACCATACACACTCTTTTTGGTCAAATTGGCCTAGTTAAACCACTATCCTAAGTATTATTGACATTAATTGACATCAGTGGAGCATTAAATGTCATCTTCCAGTCTCACCCACGCCTACCTCCAGTTAAGGAGGCTAACTTAGCCTTCTCCTACATTCGGGGAGGCTAATTGGAGCACTCCGGGGGTGATCTGAGTGATATTAATGCACCTAATTGCTGACTAGTAGTTACAATCAGTTAAACAAGTCAATTAAGGCGCCTACTCTCATTAAATATATTATTTAATGATTATTTAATGAACTGGAGTCAACAAGGGCGCCTCCACCAACTTCTGATGTGCAGTTCAACTTCAGTTAACCTCATCGGGGTTCATTGGAGTCAATGTAGCGCTACCTCTTGATGGTTGGTGAGCTGTGACATGTGTCTAGTCTCTTTCAATTGAGACTCAGTCATTTATGCACTTCGACTTCAGTTAGGGTTAGTTGAGTCAATTAGGGTTTTGGTTAGTGGTTAACTGAGTGTGAACCAATGGCTTACAGTCAGTTAAGCTAGACTCACTCATTCAATTCGAATGACCTCCTTAGGTATTCGAATTGCTCACTCATTCAAGCTGTAGCTTGACACTGTAATTGTAATTATTCATTGTTTATTGAATATATAGAGCGACTACTATTCTGTAGACCGATTACACCATTTCATGAGTTATTTGTTGATTATTTCTTGATGAGATTGATTATTTGTTCCTGGATCAATGTGCAAGATTAATAGTGCAAGGTGCCATCACGGACTTAAATCTTGTCATTAAATTAACCATCATCAATCCAATATGTGTTTGGGTTCCTTAACCACATCAAGTGCAAGCAATGGGCATCAAGGTCTTCACAAGGTTCAATAACTTCATTAATTCACCAAAGACCACATCATCATGCCATATAACCATGTAAAGTGCAAGTAGTGGCCTCCATGACCTTTACGAGGGAATCCTGGTCTTCATTAGGGGTTCTAAGTCTTCATGGGATTATTCATCATACCAACGACATGTTCATGGGTTTCATAGCCTATCAAGGACCAAACAATGTCACCATCATCATACAAGAACTCCATGACCCAACAAGGGTTGCAAGATCATTACACCATCAAGTGTGGGTCCAAGGACTCCTTCAAGTCTTCTTCGTGAAGCAAGAGGGTTCTTTGACATGCCAAGGGGATTCATGGGCTTCTTCACCAACTTCAACCATACGAGGATACTTCCAAGGGTCAAGATCCATCATGTCATCATCTGTGGGGTTGCTAGGCCTTCTCCTGAGGTACCATGACACCATCAGAGCATGAATGACCACACAATGGGTCATTAATGCTTCTCCAACCCATATAGGGATTCTCCATCATCCACAGGGGATTCAACACCATCTCCAAGGTCTTCAACATATTCAACAAGGTGGTGGATTCAAGATCCATCCTTCTAGGTACAGGGACCTTGTCAGATGGGTACAAGGTGCTTCAAGGAACAAACCCACTCTGTGAGGGATCCAAGGCTCAAACACACTTTGTAACGGGTCCAAGGCACTGCAAGTGGGACTTGGTGGCATCAATGATAAACTATGGGGCCACTGCAAGTCGATGTTGGCATCAATTACAATTTCATCAACAATATCCCCCTTTGTCATTGATGACAACAACTCATGCTCCCCCTATGAGCATGGTCCCCTTTTGTCTTCATCTCTACCCCTTTGGAATCAATGGAAAAGGGTGTCCACATACTTATATATGAAATCACTAATCACTGGTCATTGCTCTCCCTGTTAATATGCACAATCCTAAGACCTTTCTATATGCTTAGAGTAGCCATCCTTTCTCCTTTGAGTTCATACTCTAGCCTTATGAACCCATGTTAGGATTATTAGTCCTCCCTTGACCATACTGTCTATTAGATTATTTACCCTAACTTAGGAACCTTAATTAATTAATTGGGTCCACTGGTACCATTGGGTCCACTTGGCCTAATGGGGCCACATGTACCAGTTACTAGAGTGTGGGGAGCACAACTAGAGGTTAATTGCCACTTACTGCATGTGCATGCATAAGTTTGGGCACCTCCTAAACCAATCCCTACATTTTAAGAGCCACTGGGAGTCCCAACACCAACCTCCTTCAGTTAGTTGGAGTTGGAACTAGTTAGTTTTAGTTATCCCCCAATTACTTTTAGTTAGTTTACAATTAGTTAGCTAGCGCTAGTTATGCATGGCTACATGTGGAGTAGGCACCTTTTCCCACCTACCACACTCAGTTGCACTAAGTTAACTAGCTATCGCTGGTTGATTGAGTTGTTGGACATCTGGGAGCTTATCTATTGGACTCCGATATTGATTGAGACACCATGAGTTAAATGGTGAGTTATATATAGTCAGATCCAGTGGATAGATTTGAATTTCTACCTAATGCATTCGAATTCTTTTCCTATGTAAACTATTGTAACACCGGATTTTATTATTATGAATGATACTGTAAATTCCTGAGCAATACTCATATGTTTCCTATGTGTTTTTTTTTGTTTAGTTTGTATCTTCATTCTCGATTTAATGCAAACATTATTAGAACTATCTTCTTGAATATATAAATGGCATTCAAATTCTAATATGGTATCAAAGCCTTCTCAGGCAGGTTTCATGCTTGTTTCTCCCCATCGAACATTAGAAACAGTTGGGTTTCCATAGAAGTACCCTATGATGATTTGCTAGCTCTGGATTTATTCAGAGCAGTAGAGAGGGTGTGACGGACCCTAGAAATATGTTCATGTCAAGAGAAAAAGATTGATTCTAAAATAGTTCAAATATTTTTAGTTTTGCAGTGATATTTTGCAGGTTCAACTTCATATGGATTCGATATTATCAGTTCCTCTTCTTACTCCATCCACAAGATATTAAGAATGGAAGTTGAAGATGATTGCATCTCTAAAGAGACAATGTCTCTATGAGGTATCTATTGGACTTGGTAAAGAGTCTTGTGAATATGAGAATGACTGGCTAAATGATGGTGATAGAGCTTATGAAGCAATATGTGGGACTTTTTCTCCAAGCTTGCTTATAGAGCTTATTGAGTTTGCAAAATACCCTAAGGATCTTTGGATATAACTAGATAGAATATTTGGGAAGAAAAATGAGTATTATTATAGCAATTTGGGGAGCACATTTAGATACAAAAGAGTTCTTTACTCAAAAGTCTCGGCCTCTACTCTCTTTGATGAAGTTGTTCAAGATGAAAAAGAAGCAGAATATTCCTCATAGTCAATTCGAATTAAAGAAAGTCTCCTTGGAGTGACTCCTTCTCCTACTGCTCAGGAAGTGTATGAGATATCTGATATCTCATCTCCTCACATGGCTGATCCAGAAGAAGACATTCGAATCTCTGTTATTGAAGAAAATATCTCCTTCCATTCTATGCAAAAATTCTCGAGTGATTCTTCTATTATAAATTCTCGAGTAATTATTCTATTATAAATGATGTTGATGGTGTGCAGATAAGTAATTATTTGTATATTTTGGAAATAATATCATATTGTAGGAGTGATCCATTCACTCTCATTTATATAAATATTCCAACAAATTCCTACATGATTGCATGCACCGATACTCAGGGTTTAGAAGAAGGAGAAAACTGTGCATCTACCATATCGGTGGAGAAAAATATTGGATCTGATATGAACTTTATTGGATATGATATGATCTTATTTGGATATGGTCTGATATTACTTGGTTCTATGGTTCATAATCTTTTATTACTTCTTGTAGCTGTTCTCATCAATTTTGGTGTGAAGAAACAAGGACCATAAATCTCTCTCAAAATTTCTGCTGGGGATTTGATGTTAGTTTTCTATCATGAGTTTGTTGATATTATATTTTGTAAATCTTTGGATATTTTGAAAATAATTTGAGATTGTAGGAATGATCCAAACACTCTCATTTATCTTGAGCTTCCATCAAATTCCTACATGATTGCATGCACCGATATTCAGAATTTTGAGGAAGGAGAAAATTGTGCATCTACCATCTTGGTGGAGCAAACTCTTGGATCTGATATGAAATTTATTAGATATGATATGATCTTATTTGGATCTGATCTAATATTACTTGGTTCAATATTTTAGTTTCATGAGCTTTCAGTACTGCTTGTAGCTGTTCTCATCAATTTTGGTGTGAAGAAACAAGTACTGCAAGTCTCCTTCAAACTTGTTGTTGGGGATTTGATTTCATTCCACACTTTTGGATCTGATATGGAATTATTTGGATCTGATATGATATTATTTGGATATGATATGATATTATTTGGTTCAATATTTCATGTTCATGATCTTTCTGTACTTCTTGTAGCTAGTTTCATCAATTTTGGTGTGACAAATCAAGTACCGCAAGTCTCCTTCATGTTGATGTATTTGTAAATTCGAAATGTATTCACTTGTATATCTTATGTATTGTACTCCGATGTTTATTCCATGAAGTATCTATAATGTAATTGATTCATGTCATGCCCCGATGTTCCAATCAGGAGATTCAATAATGTAAACAAGTCATGTAAAGTCATAGAGTATAACCCTCCTTATTGATCAAGGGTTAAATTCCCCGTAGTTGTGGGGCCCTAGGGTTATTAGACTCTCCTAGAGAAGTCGACCCTAGTGAGTTATTGTCAAGTCGAGAATTAGTATAAATAGAGAGGGAGCCTCTCTATTTAACACACACATTCACTCACACTCAGTTGTAGCGCATAATTGAGAGAGAGAGAAGAAGTTGGAACAAGAGAGAGAGACTATTGCTATCGGGAGATCATCTTACTAACTTTGGGTTTTACTTTTGGTGCTGATTCTATCTCTGAGGAAGTTGCGGGGTTTTCTCCTTTATGTTTTCCCCGAGGAAAATCTTTGTGTTTATTGTCTCTTGTGATTGATTGTTGTGCTTGTTATTCTCTCAGATAGGATCCTAAGATCATATAGCTTAAATGTTAAAAATCTAACATGGTATTAGAGCTAACCTGAGAAGAAGACACTATGCAGTTACTGAAGCTAGGGCTTCCTACTTTTTGGATCTATCTCCATAGATTTTCAACAAAAGGAGGTTGGGCTGACTCTCCTCTCTAGGGCGCATCTTTCTGTCGAAGCAGAATCTGATTCTGAGCATTTTCAACTTTTGACCCGACACTGCTGCCGAAAATTATGGCTTTCCACAGAAGTGGAATTTTTGAGTGAGCCTAGGCCTAGATTTATCTCCTCCCCAAAATCGAAGTTTAGAGATCAAGGTCAAATTTTTTGGCTGGGTAGAACTCTGGGAAAGTCAATCCCTAATCTGCTCCTAAACTAGAAAACCAGCTCTGTAGAAATTCAGCTCCAGATCCAATTTCGACATCTTAATCTGGTAAGATCTAAATCTTTTGCATTTCCATTTGAGGTTCTTTGTTAAGATGTCTCATCATACCAAGCTTGATGAAAAGCTTGAGGGAGCTGATAACTTTTGAGCTTGGAAGTATAGGATCTCCCTGGTCCTAGAAGAAAATGAGTTGGACTCTTACATCAATGAAGAGGTTCTAGTTCCAAAGGGAGATGAGGCTAAGGCCTTACACAAGAAGAAATTGGTCATGGATAAGAGGATTATTGTTGATTCAATCAAGGATCACCTCATACCACAGGTGTCCTCTCTAAAGACCCCTAAAGAGATGTTTGATGCCTTGACCAAGTTATTTGAAGGGAAGAACATAAACCAAAAGATGACTCTAAGAAACCAACTGAAGAATGTAAAGATCCAGAATGCGGAGACCATCCAGTCTTACTTTACAAGGGTCTCTCGGATCAAGGAACAGCTGGAAGCGGTAGATGAAGAAGTAGAGAATGCAGAAATTGTGATGACCACCTTGAATGGTCTCCCTAAGGCATGGGACTCTTTCATTCAAGGGATTTGTGCCAGAAAGAAGCTAGTCAAGTTTGGCAGACTGTGGGAGGAATGCTCACAAGAAGAAGCTCGAATATGAGCTCGAGAAGAAAAGATGGGAAGTGAAGATCAAGCTCTCACAGTACAATCCAAGAAAAGTAGAACAGACCATCACAAAGGTAAGCACTCTCACCAAAAGAAAAACACTAGAAAGTCTAACAAAGATTTGTCTAAGTAGATTTGCTTTACATGTGATGAAAGAGGACACCTTGCAAGAGATTGCCCTAGAAACAAAGATATATCTCACAAGAGGAAGGGAAACAAGAAAAGACATCATGCTCATGATGCAGAAGATGATGAGCCTTCCAAGAAGAGAATCAAACAAGAAAGTGATGAAGAATATGTTTTGATTTCCGCTCTCATGGGAAACATCACACATGGAAGCAATGATTGGCTTATAGACAATGGGACTTTCAAACACATGATGGGATTCAAAGAATCATTTGTGAAACTATCAGAACATGAATCACCCCATAAGGTGAAACTTGGGGATGACTACCAATATCCAATAAAAGGTAGTGGAGAATCCTCCTACAAATTAGACTCTGGAAAGTCTATGAAAATGAAGGATGTCCTATTTGTACCAAGAATAAAGAAGAACCTTATCTCCATCTCTACATTAGATGCAAAAGGTATAATAGTTGCATTTATAGATGCCCAAGTCATCATGTGGCCAAAAGGAAAGATTATTGACGATGCAGTAGTAATTAGAGAACAAGAGGGAGGACTATACAGATTAAAGGGCCAACCAAAACAAGCTTTGGTTCACGACTCAGTAGAATGCAATGAACTTTGGCATAGAAGGCTTGCACATGTACACTATAGGGCAATACCACTTGCAAGCAAAGCTATTGAAGGTCTTTTAGAAATACAAGCAAAACATGAAGGAGTATGCAAGGGATGTGTGAAAGGAAAGAACACAAAGAAGACATTTCCAAGTAGCGAAAGCAAGGCTAAAGGAATCTTGGAAATCATTCACTCCGATGTATGCGGTTCAATGTCATCCAGTTCATTAAACGAGTATGTATACTATGTTTCTTTCATTGATGATTTTTCTAGGAAGACATGGATATACTTCATGAAGAACAAAGACGAAGTATTCAGCAAGTTCAAGGAATTCAAAGCCTTGCTCGAAAACTACACAAAGAAGAAGATCAAGATTTTTCGATCAGACAATGGCAGAGAATTCACATCAAATGAATTCAAGGAATTATGTAAAGATTCGAAGATTAAGAGGGATCTGACCACTCCATATAATCCATAATAGAATGGGGTTGCAGAAAGAAAGAATAGAACGATCATGGAAGCTGCCAAGGCAATGCTTCATGATCAAAATCTTCCCATGCATCTATGGCCAAAAGCGGCTAGAACAACCGTATATGTACAAAACCATACTCCACATAGAGTACTCAAGAACAAGACACCTGAAGAAGTATTTTTTGGCAAGAAACCAAAATTCAGTCATCTCAGAATATTTGGCTATCTATTGTACATACACATTCCAAAAGAAAAGAGGACAACATTAGATCCTTCAGGAAGGAAGGGTATATTTGTGGGATACTCTAAAAGCTCGAAGGCTTACAGAATATAATTCCCAAGATTCAAGAAGATTGACATCAGTAGGGACGTAACATTTGACGAAGACTCAGCTTACAACAAATCCAGAAAGAGACCTACTGAAGAACCTGTAGAAACAGAAGTATCCATAATTCATGACACAACCATGAACGAAGCAATTCCAGAAGAAGATCGAGAAATAAAAGAACCTCAAGAACCTGTATATCCACCTCAGGAGAAGAATCCTCACAAGAGGAAACCTGCTTGGGTACGAGAAGCTATCCAAGGTGCAAAAAGTTATGGGGCTTCAAAAGAGATACACAGAGAGAGGAAAAGAACCAGGTCCTGCTCCGGTTATGTAGCACTATTATGTGACTTCATTGATAAAGAACCTTCCAACTATGAAGAAGCGGCAGAAAAGAAAGAATGGAAGGATTCTATGATCAAAGAGTATCAATCGATCATGAAGAATGATGTTTGGGATGTTGTCCCAAGACCAGAGGCGAAGTCTGTTGTGACTTCCAAATGGATCTATAAGATCAAGCATGTTGCAGATGGTAGCATAGAGAAATACAAAGCAAGATTTGTGGCTCGTGGTTTCTCCCGGAAAGAAGGAATAGATTATGAAGATACTTTTGCTACTATAGCTAGATATACTTCCATCAGATCAGTACTTGCTTTAGCTGCAGTAATGAAGTGGAAAGTACACCAGATGGATGTCAAGATAGCTTTCTTGAATGGTGTAGTAAAAGAAGAAGTATATGTGGAGCAGCCACTCGGTTTTGAGACACATGACAGAGAGACTCATGTGTGTAAGTTAAAGAAAGCTCTGTATGGTTTGAAACAGGCACTTAGGACATGGTACGATAGAATTGACAGTTTCCTATGCAGTTTGGGATTTACCAAGAGTAAAGCAGATTCCAACCTTTACTACAAGGTTGAAGAGGGGAACCTAGTGATACTCCTACTGTATGTAGATGATCTATTTGTAATAGGTGAGGATGGGTTGATTGTTGATACAAAGAGGAAGCTTGCTGTCGAGTTTGAAATGAAGGACTTGGGTATGATGCACTTATTTCTAGGCATGGATGTGTGGCAGAATGTAGATCGAATTTCCCTGGGATAAGGGAAGTATGCAGTAGAAATCCTGAAGAGGTTTGAGATGATGGACTGCAAAGCCATGACTACACCTATGGCATCAAACCTGAAGATATTGAGTGATGCTTCATTAGAAGCAGTTGATGGTACTATGTATCGTCAGATGATTGGGTCCTTGATGTACCTGACGAATATGAGACCAGATATTTGCTTTGCTATTAACACATTGAGCCAGTTCCCGACGGATCTGAAACATGTTCACTTGATTGTTGCAAAGCATATTCTGAGGTACCTAAAGGGTACAATTGATTATGGACTCAAGTATGAGGTGAATCATAAGATTAACCTGAAAGGTTATGTGGATTAGGATTGGGTAAGCAATGTCATTGGTAGAAAGAGCACTTCAGGGTGTTGCTTCAGTATGGGATCAGGTGTGCCCTCCTAGTTTAGCAGGAAGCAATCTTGTGCGGCACTGAGTACAGCCTAAGCAAAGTATGTTGCAACTTGTTCAGCTACTTCTGAGGCAGTGTGGCTGAGAAAGCTACTGTCTGATTTATTTGATCTCCAGATGGATGCTACTTGTATATATTGCGACAACCAGAGCTGTGTGAAGTTGTCGAAGAACCCAGTGTTCCATGATAAGTCAAAGCATATCGAGATCAAGTATCACTATATCGGGGATATGGTGCAAAGAGGAGCAGTGAAGCTCCAGTATGTTGCGATGGATGAGCAGATAACTGATGTACTGACCAAACCATTAGCCAGAGTAAAGTTTGAGTACTTCAGGGAGAATCTTGGTGTTCTCCAGATCAAGGTTCCCTCCAAAGGGAATTGATGTGTTCGTTTCCTTTCTGACATGGTGGAAGGCTGAGCTTCACATGGTCATATGTAAGTGCAGAGATGCTCTGATGTGATTGTGGATTGTGTTCCCACATGATCAATGCAGAGCCATTCTGATGTGATTGAGGGATATGTTCCCACATGATTAGATATAAGTGCAGAGATGCTCTCACGTGATTGTGGGTTGTGTTACCACATGATCAGTGTAGAGATATTCTGATGTGATTATGGGATGTGTTCTCACATGATTAGTGCAGGGCCATTCTAATGTGATTGAGGGATGTGTTCCCACATGATCGAATGTAAGTGCAGCGCCTTTCGGACATGATGATTTTAGATGTAAGTGCAGAGCCTTTCTGACATGATGAGGTCGGATGTAAGTGCAGCGTCTTTCTGACATGATGAGATCAAATGTAAGTGCAAATCCTTTTTGACATGATGAGGTCAGATGTAAATGCATAGCCTTTCTGACATGATGAGGTCAAATGTAAGTGCAGAGCCTTTCTGACAAGATGAGGTCGAATGTGAGTGTTGGGCCTTTCTAACATGGGTTTTGGATGTGTTCCTCCCATGGTCATATGTGAGTGTTGGGCATGCCTTTCTGACATGGTTCTTGGATGTGTTCCTCCCATGGTCATATGTAAGTGTTGGGCGGGCCTTTTTGACATGGTTCATTCCATGGTCAGATATAAGTGTTGAAGACAATGAATACCTACATGAAGGCTAGGCCTACAACCAGCATGAAAAAGGGTTGGCTCTGTAGAACTTCTTGTGACGAGTAGAATTGAGATAGCACCAGTGATGATCCAGATCGTGATGATCCAGACTTGATGATGATCTAGTGACGATCCAGATCAAGTGATGATCCAATGATGCTCCAAATCAAGTGATGATCCAGTGATGATCCAGCAGTGATGATCCAAATTAAGTGATGATCCAGACTTGATGATGATCCAGTGACGATCCAGATCAAGTGATAATCCAAACTTGATGATGATCCAGTGATGCTCCAGATCAAGTGATGATCGAGACTTAATGATGATCCAGTGTTGATCCATACTTGATGATGATCTAGTGATGATCCAGACTTGATGATGATCAAGTGATGATCCAGACTAGATGAAGATGACTTTACGATGAATATGACTTGACGATGAAGATGAATTGAAGATGAAGATGACTTGAAGGTGAAGATGACTTAATGATGATCCAGATGATACAGAGAATAAGACTTGTGCTGATAAATTGTGTCGAGAGAATACCTTCCTAGTTAAGAGGGAGTGTTGATGTATTTGTAACTTCTGAATGTATTCACTTGTATATCTTATGTATTGTACCCCGATGTTTATTCCAGGAAGTATCTGTAATGTTATTGAGTCGTGTCATGCCCCAATGTTCCATTCGGGAGATTCAATAATGTAAACAAGTCATGTAAAGTCATAGAGTATAACCCTCCTTATTGATAAAGCGTTAAAGTCCCTGCAGTTGTGGGGACATAGGGTTATTAGACTCTCCTAGAGAATTTGGCCCTAGTGAGTTATTGTCAAGTCGGGAATTAGTATAAATAGAGAGGGAACCTCTCTATTTAACACACACATTCATACACATTCACTCACACTCAGTTGTAGCGCATAACGAAGAGAGAGAGAAGAAGCTGGGACAAGAGAGAGAGACTACTGCTGTCGGGAGACCATCTTACTGTCTTTGGGTTTTACTTTTGGTGTTGATTCTATCTCTGAGGAAGTTGCGGGGTTTTCTCCTTTATGGTTTCCCCGAGGAAAATATTTGTGTCCATTGTCTCTTGTGATTGATTGTTGTGCTTGTTATTCTCTCAGATAAGATCCTAAGATCATATAGCTTAAATGTAAAAAATCTAACTCTTCAAAATTGTTGTTGGGGATTTGATTTCACTTCATAGTTTTGGATATGATATGATAATATTTGGTTCAAGTTTTAAGATTCAAGAGCTTACAGTATTTCTTGCAATAGGTTTCATCAATTTTGGTGTGACAAATCAAGCACCACAAGTCTCCTTCAATTTTGTTGTTGAGGATTCAATGTTAGTTTTCTCTTATGAGTTTGCTAATATTATATTTTGTGAAATATTGGTTATTTCTGAAGCAATGTCAGATTACAGATCTCAAGCATTCGCTCTCCACAGTCCCAAGGATTCTCTACCTTTGATCACATGCTCGTCTCCTCACAGAACTAGTAAAGTTGGAGACATTCTGCATTCGCCTGGACACTTGCTCCTAACACTTGGGGCTGATTTTAAAACTCATGGTTTATTTTTAAAGGTTGACATATATCATATTCTTAGGTGTTCCTCACGTGGTTCAAATTCTCAAGAACTTTTTCTCTCTCTTCAGTTGATTTCAGCTGCTCTACATGGGTCCAGTTTTCACTGTGCAGTTGTTTATATTTCTGATTCAGTTGAGTACATTATTCTTCTTCCAAAGAGGAATATTCCTCCAAAAATAATCAATTTGTTTGGATTCAGAGGTTCACATGCACAGATTCAGGATGCTGCTACACAAAAGAACCGGAATACTTCATTACTGTTGCAAAATGCAGCAAAAGATTTTGCAAGTTGTTAACTTGTATTTCCTGAATTATGCTTATCTTGAGGGGGTTTTCTTCCCATGAGGTTTTCCCTGTTTCCTTGGTTGTATTAAGCAGCATTTTTTTAACTATGTTTTAGATTGTATTTGGGTGACCTATGGTCTTGTTACCAAGGCCCATAGTTGTCCAAGTTAGGATTCGCGCGGGGGGGGGGGGGG
>LPNX011053640.1:710413-757487 GCA_001517045.1 Pseudotsuga menziesii
GTCCACTTGGCCTAATGGGGCCACATGTACCGGTTATTAGAGTGTGGGGAACACTGCTAGAGGTTAACTTCCACTTACTTCATGTGCATGCATCATTTTGGGCGCCTCCTAGACCAATCCCTACATTTTATGAGCCACGGGGAGTCCCGACACCAACCTCCTTCAGTTAGTTGGAGTTGGAATTAGTTAGTCTTAGTTATCCCCTAGTTAATTTCAGTTAGTTCAGAATCAGTTAGCTAGTGCTAGTTATGCATGGCTGCATGTGGAGTAGGCACCTTTTCCCACCTACCACACTCAGTTTCATTGATTTAACTAGCTATCACTGATTGATTGAGTTACTGGACATCTGGGAGTTGATCTATTGAACTCTGATATTGATTGAAACACCATGAGTTAGATGGTCAGTTAGATATAGTAAGATCCAGTGGATAGATTCGAATTTCTACCTAATGCATTCAAATTCTTTTCCTATGTAAACTATTGTAATACCAGATTTTATTATTTTGAATGATACTATAAATTCCTGAGAAATACTCATCTGTTTCCTGTGTGGTTTGTTTTGTTCAGTTTGTATCTTCATTCTCCATTTACTGCAAAAACTATTAGAACTATCTTCTTGAAGATCTAAATGGAATTCAAATTCTAATAACCCAAGGTGTGCTAAGGTCTTTGAGAGACCTTAAGATTCTCTTGCCATATGGCATCCATCCTCCCTACTCTGATCACCTTATCCTATCTGTAACTGCTTGGTCTTCTTCATCCATACTTGCTTCATTGCATAGGTCCTTTGATCATTTGTTCCTTCGTTTGTACTGGATTTCCTTGATGCGATGTATGAGAACCTTCTCATGGGTTGCATATGTGTACTCCAACATTATTAAGCTTTGTTCCCAAGGCCGCTGCAACTATAGCACCTCATCATACAACAATGTGCAGCAATGTGACCAACATGGTTAAATGTCCAACACCTTATCTAGTTGTTGGAACTTCCAACACTTCTTTGGTCAAATTCATTTCTCCATGTCTGAGAGTGTCCCTGACTGTAGGCCTTTGTCTTCTGATCTTCAAATATTCTTGATGTTGTGTATAAACAACTCTTCCTTGATCGACTTCTTTGACTTGCACATTCTTGGTATTTGTGACCAAACCCACTGCATGTGTAGCAGCTCCATGTGTGACAGGTGGCAGCAATATGTCCAACTTGGTTACATGTTTAGCATATAACTGAGTCATTGGGGCTTCTATCCCTTCTTCTTTCATATAATCTACAGTCCATATCCTTATGACCAAAGTTATAAAAAAATAACAATAACCATTGAATCCACTTTCACACCTAGGACTTTGAGTTGTTTCTTTTCTGAGTTTTCTTTGAGGAATAGGCCTAACTCCTTCTTGCAATTTTGAGCTTCCAAAATCCTTGTTGTCATGTTCTAGAGCATGGGGAGCATCTTTAGACATTGATGGACCTGCTTCTGGAGTCTTCGGAGACCAACTGTCATCTTCAAATTTTTATTTTTCCTTCTTGTAACCAAGACCAGTTTTTTCAAGTGGAAATCCAAGATATTATCTAGGACAACTGAATTGTCCTTGAACTTGACAAAAGCTTCATTCTTCTCACCTTTCTTCCTGAGACCAACTACCTCCATTTATAGCTTCTATATTGTCTCCTCCTTTTCTTCCAGTTGAATCTTCAGGATTTCTTCTATCCTCTTGGCTTCCTCCAAGTAAGTCTTCAGATCATGATGGACCTCTCTAGTTTCTTCAAACTCTTCAGCATGCTCTTTTGGTTCTTCCTTTCTACTGATCAATTTAGTCTTTAGTTTTTTCAACTTTAGCATCCTTGTCTTTCATTTTATCCCGCAATTATTTTGTCCTTGTTTTTTAGCTTCACAAGAAACACTTTCATTGTCATGGTCTTCTACTAATATTCATTCAAGTAGTCCAAGATTTTCTTTTTGAACTTGGTGAAGTCATTCTGGTTCAGATTTTATCGTGTTTAGAAACCAATTGGCGTTGAGATCAATATTTAGCAACGTGAGATGTATCTCATGTGAATCCTTTGATATCCCTTCATCATCATCTTCAAGAACATTCTCAATTTCATCACACAAGCTATCATTACAGTCACAAGAGTCCATACCTTTATTGGATTCCTCTTCTTTATTCTCTTCTTCTTGATTGATCTCCTCCCTGGGCTTGTCTTGTGATTTCTTATCTATATTCTCGGGTTCTGGTCTTGCCTTCTGATACTCACTTTCCAACTTGAACCATATTTCTTTGGCTGAAGTGTACTCCCCTACACTTTCCTTCATCGAGCTGGGAAGTCCATCCATGAGGAACTTCAAGATGATAGTGTTGTCCTTATTTGCTTCCTTCTGTGTAGATGATTTGCCCTTCTTATTTGATGGAGTGGGTGGATTGATCACAATTTCCCAAACACCAAACTTCTTTAGGTATGTCTTCATAATTCTCCTCCAACTGAAATAGACTATTATATCAAGTACTGGCATGTCATTGCTTGATGACTCTTCTTTTGCTACCATTGTGTCTCCATGGATATCCTTCAAGCTTGTAAGGCTTGTGATGAAGCCCAACTCTGATACCAATTTTTGGACACAATGGCATACCCACATATGATCAAATTTTCCATGCTTGTCTTCTCTAGGAGCATCCCACTTCAAGACCAAATCATCAATCTGGAACTGTTCTTCTTTAACTTTCTTGTCAAAAGTATTCTTCATCTTTTCTTGATGTATTTGTACTTTATCATAGGCTTTATCCCTCATTTCATTCATTTCTATTATATGATTTATGATTCTTTGCATATGATTTGGCTCATCCTCCTGCTCTTGCAACAGCTTCATGACAGGAAAACCCAAAGAGGTTGGAAAAACTACTTTTTCCCCATAAACCAACTGAAATGGTGGCATTCCAATTACTCTCTTGGTGTTGATTCTATCTGCCCGCAAAACATATTTCAGCTTTGTATGCCAAGCCCTTTTGTTTTCTTCCAACAACTTCTTAATTATCCTTACAAATCTCTTATTGGAAGATTCTTCCAGTCCATTCCCCTATGGATAATAAGAAGTTGAATGGTTCAAATTGATGTGGTACTTGTGACAAAAACTTATCATCTTTTTTTTGTTTAAAGGCAGTTGCATTATCGGTCACAATTCTCCTTGGACAACCAAACATAGACAAAATATTATTTTCAAGAAAGTCCATGATCACAACATCAGTGGCTCTCCTTGTAGGTATAGCTTCAATCCATTTTGTAAAGTAATTTGTTGCTGTCAGAATCCACCTATGTCGACCTGAAGAATTTGGGTTGATTTCCCCAATGAAATATAACCCCCACTGTTGAAAGGGTGCTTCTACTAATATTGGGTTAAGAGGGAGTGGAACCAGCTTTCTCTTACAATAAAAAATATGACAATGATGACATGTAGTGATCTCCTTATAAGTGTCAAAAAACATATTAGGCTAGTAAAAACCATCTCTCAAAATCTTATTATCTCTCACCTTCCAGGAGTGGTGACCTCCACAATCTCCTCGATGAAATTCCTTCATTGTTTATTGAGCTTCATTTTCAATTAGACAATTTAACAATGCACTATCAGGGTCCTTCTAGTACAGGTATTGATTCATAATACAAAACTTTGCAGCCTTCAACTTTATAGATCTGGCTCTAGTTTTACTACACCCTCCAGGAGCTTGTAAATTTTGCAGCACATATATGATATCATTGTACCATGGAGAAAGAGAAAATATGGCAATACATGTAATCCTACATCAAGATGGTTTGAATTATTGGAAAAGAAGTTAAGTTTTATAGATTCATAATTAGAATCTGTCATTAATTTGGAAATTCCCTGTCCTTTGATCAACTTTGCAGGCTTGATTTCAAGATCATAATCCAACAACACAACAATCCACTTTTCCATTTTACCTTCTGGATCTGGTTGAGTAAGGATGCTCTTTACCACATTATTTGGGACATGTGAAACACAATATGTGAATGGAAAATACACACTCTAAAATACTTCAAGGGTTTCACCAAAGCATAATCTTGTTTTCCATGATATCATACTTTAGTTCTACATCTCTCGGCACATTGTTGAATAAAGTAATGGGCTACTCAACATTTTGGTTATTCTTTTGCAACAGGACTCCAACTATAATATGCTTAGATGCATAAGAGAATACTAGAAAATATTTTGTAAAATCTGGACTCACCAAGACTGGGGATTTAGTGATGGACTTTTTGATATCTTTAAAGGATTTCATAGCATCCATTGTCCATTTTATTTAATTCTCTTTCTTCAACATATTAGTAATGTTCCTCAATATTTCAGCAAAGCTAGGAATGAATCTCCTAAGAAAATTTACCTCTCCAATAATGGTTGCACCTCTTTCTTGCTCCTGGGCTCCTCAACCTTTAAAATTGCATTAATTCTTTCTGGATCAATTTTAATTCCATCCTTTGAAATGTTATCTCCTAGCAATTTTCCTTCTTTCAATGCAAAATCAGACTTCCTTGTTGGCAGGCGGTTTTGAGGGTAAGTAGATGCGCAACATTGAGGATGATGCACAAATTCAAAGATGTTGCGCAAGGAGGAAGATGGCAAGTAAGGTGGAATGCCCACATTTTGTGGACTTTGGTCATATTTTGGTTATTTTGGTCATGTGTTTGTAGTTTTTGGTCATTATTTTGTAGATTTTGGTCCAAGTAGTTAGGAAGTTGACTTAAGTGGACCACGAATGTAAAGGCTCAAACCTATAAGTATATCTAGGATTGTGAATGTTGAGAGAGATGATATTTTGGTATATTTTGATAATCTTTAGATCGGACCTTTGTAAGAGGGGAACTGTGGAACTTTATTTTGATGTGAAGATTAATATGACAGTATGAAGATTGGACAAAAACATTGTGTCTTTTTGCATCTTCCTGTTTTCCTATTTTCTGTGATATGAATGTGAATGAATACTATATTACAATGTGTATCTTTGAATGATGTGATGTATTGTAGTGTGTTTTGTTCTAGATATGAACCAATCAGACTAGGGAAATAAAATTTTGCCCACATTGGCTGCGATTTTACATCAATAAAAGTGGTGACTCCGATGGGGAGATGCTCAAATTCCTGGTCTTTTATTAAGTTTTAAATCTTCATCTTCATCTTCAATTCATAGATCTTCTTGTGATTTGACAGATTTTCTTTGAAATTGATAGATCCGCCTCTTCTCACCTTTAATCCTTTATGCTACTGGCTTATTGAGTCTTCCAATCGACATTTAGATTTGTATTTTGGACTCTAAATCACTTCTTCTTCATGTTTTTACGTTTTCAAATATCTAATTGAGCCACCACACCTGGGTTGGATAAAAAGTGCGGCCACCGCTCTTTCCCATGTGCAACTCATAGTGCCACCGCAGTTTTTTAGTTGGCAGAGAGTGGCGCCACTACTCTGACATTGTTTATTAGGTGCGGTGCTGGATAGACACCGATTTGGTGCAACTCATCAACATGTGGTACCAGGTAAGATCTTGGATCCTAGCTTGATGTTTGATGCTTAGATACATCTTTCAGTGTTTTAAGGTATCACTCTGGTAGTTATTGTGATCATCTGAGTTTTGGAAGTGATTGTGTTCTTGGTTTGTTTTTCTTCTCAAGAAATTGTGATTGAATTTGGTCTTTAAGAGATCCATAGTCGTCTTTGATTAAAAAATTGGCATAATTGAAAATAATTGGTTTTAGGTATACTTATGATCTATGTTGTTTAGGTAAGAAAAGAACATATATTTTTTCACTTATTCTTCGTTAGCTATCAAAAGGTTTTTGTGTGCTTGTCCTTTTACTCCAAATTTTAAAAAATCCATAAAGATTTGGTAGAGAGGGACTCTTGATTAGTTGTGTTAGACTCGTAAGCGTTCATTTTGCAATTTTCTTCTTGTTATAACAAAAAAGAACGAAAAACTATTTACATTTGGTTTCATTTTTGCATTTGATTAAGAGAATTTGAAGGCTTTTGTGTGAAATTTTTAGTGATCTTTTCAAATTGTTACTAGATATCATAATTTTCTTTTCAATTATAAGTAGAAGACGTTGCTTTACTTGAGTTTATAATGGAAAACCAGTAGTTCGATTTTAGTTTTGGGATTTGTTTTGTGTGTTAAAGGAAAAATTGAACCTCTTTCCTTCTCTTAGATAAGGCATCCACTAAAATATAAAGTGAAATATATGCATCTTCATCACTGCATGGTTTATTAGTTTATATTTTCACCTCATGCATCCACCTAACCATTCAAGATAAAATAAATGCACTAGCCTAGGGTAAAATTTATTAGAAAAGTGTGATAGGTTAGAGACGTGTTCCGACGTCATTAAATGTAGGAGTTGTTGTTATATGTCTGCAGTGCATCCCGATATCTGTGTGATTCTTCAACGTACACGTTGGTATAGCGAACGGAATTTCATGTACCCTTGAGGTATATAGAAAGTGTAATACCCTATGTGTTAAGCCCTGAACATATGTAATTTGTAATTTTTTATTATTGTGGCACAAGGTAACGGAAAAAGGGTCTTTAAGGACCTAGATACATTATTATTATTTTGTAAACAATTAATTAATGAAAACAACTGGCACATTGAGGACCACTAAAAGAGTATAGGAGGCCTATATCCACAATGTGAGGGGGAATGGGGACATTCCTAGCATTTTAGAACTTGTTTGGTTGATATTGGTTCATATTTATACCTTAGTGGCTTTATTAATTGATGATCACCCAAACATTGTACAAATGACCCAACTTTTGATTTAGTTATCCTATGTTGGTATTATTGAGCCTAATTCATGATTTAGTGGGCCTCCTTAGTGTTTGGTTGGGTGCCACTTGTTGATTGAGCCCCTTTGGCGGTTTTGTAACTCCTTGTGTAAATACTTATGTAAATATTTTTGTAACTCTTGTGTAAATCCTTTTGTAACCCCCCTTTTCTATTTTGGGAAGATGCCTTGACTTGTGTGACACCTCACCCCATTAATTTTGAGTTGGGTGGAGTGGCTTGGAGTCATTCTCCTTGAAATTCGAATTGCTTGGGTTGTATTAGAGTTAACCTCTTGTGGTTGAATTACCCCCCTTGAATTGACTCACGTTGTCTTACCATGGTTTGATTTTGACCCATTGAGTTAGAATTACCTTCTTTGGTCTATAAATACATTCTTGATATCCTTGGTTTGGGGGTTGTTTTTCATGGTTCTTTTATATGGTTGTTCATACCTTTGATGTTCCTTTGTTTCCACTACTTGTATTTGTCCTTGACCTACACATAAATCCTCATGGTGAATGGCGATATCTCAATGGCCTAGGGGGTTTGGATTAGCATTGCACCTAGTAGTGGGGTGGAAGAGGAAGTATGTGGTGAGGAATAGAGTTTTGGTTCTCAAGCTGATACTTGAGTTATTCTTCAGTGCACCTCTATTGTGGATCTATGGCCTCAGCTCGGGGGTGGCCTATCAAAGTAAGAACTGGCTTGGCAGTGCCAAAGGCTGGGTGGAATGTGGTCCAGATGATGCCAGTTGCGCATTGATAAGATAAGTGATTTATCTCATGTTTATTTAATTTACTTGGATATGATGTGATTTATTTATGGATGCACATGAAATGTTTGATGAAACGTATGAGTTATTTGTGGAAGAAATTTCTAATATAATTCAATCTATTTATGCAATTAAATTTTATGAAGGAATTGGAAACTAGTTTTTGGGATTTTGTGCACAAATTGTTTGAGAAAATAATTATTTGGTACCTCTGCTACAAAACTGATATTTCTTCCCCTTTTCATTATAGAATGTGTATTTTGATGGTGCAATATCCTCGGAATGGTTTAAGACACTTCTCTTTGATGCTTCTACCTTTTATTTGAAAACTAGTTCTTTGATCGGACTGTTTGGCATAGTTTGGAGAATTATCACATGAAGTGTTTGTAAAAATTCCTGAGTGTTAATTTTATGTTTATATCTGATAAATAATATTTAAATGTGTGTGAGAATGTGAGGGAAAATCTTCTTGGTAGCGTTGGGGAAATGTCTACCGAAATTCTAAATCAATTTCCAATTTCTACCTCCTTCAATGGAATTGTTTTGAGTAGATTTGTGACTTTGCATATGAAGTGTTTGACAAAATGTTAGAATGAGATATACCTCTGTTATTACTGATAAAACATGTTATTTAGTGTTGGAATTTCATTTTAATTATTCTACCAATTGTGGATTTAAATATTCTAGTGATTCATAGAATTATTTTGTGAATTGTTTAATGGAATGTATATGGGTAGAAAGCTACAACCATATGAATGTAAGTGATCCTTGATATAATTTCCATGAGCTACAATAGTCATATATCTCTCTTTATTTGGAAGTTGGAAAGTTTAATTGAAAACTAGGTACATTGGAGTGAAATCGACAAATAATTTTCAGATTCGAATCTATGTTTTTGGTAAAAGATGAATGTACAACCATATGCTTTGTTATTGGTGCTTTACGTGTGCTGTAGAATGATATTTTCTAGATCTATACCTTCACCTCCATGTGTCTCGAAACTCGGTACGATTGGTTTGATTGAATTCCTGGTAGTGTTTATTAACTAGTTGTATTGATTGAACTTGAAATATCCTTCGTTTATGTACTCGGATCAGATCTGTAAAAGTACTTTATTTTGATGTACATGCATGCTTAAATATGTGTATAATGGTTGTAGGTTCACTTTTTGGTTCATTGGCATGGTTGTGTGTCGAATTTGTGCAAAACTAGTTGTTAGTATTGAACAACTAGTTAACTAGTTCTCGTGGAATCATTTTCATAATTACTATGCTTAATTAATTGGAAAATGGTAATTATCCTTGATTTACATGTTATTAGGTGTGAATTAGCCATTGGAATTGATAAACATTGGTTAAGTGATAAACGAATGAAATCATAATAAGTACCATCAATTATGCACTAATTGTTGTTAAATATCGTAATTGGAACATTAATTACTAATTAATCGTGATAAAGAGTAAATGGCCTTTAGATGTGGAATTTATGTCTGAATTGGAATGGAATGCATATGTGATGTTGCTAGAAGGTGTTAGTAATCATTTCGAGCCCTTGGATGAGATGTTTGAATAATTATTGAATTTATTTTAATTTATTTGTAATTAAAGGGACTTTGTCATGAAACAAATATTGAAAAATCAATTTTAATATTTGTTTAACTAATCCATTGTGCTAAAAGTATATAATTAGCCGTAGAGAGCTAATGATATGTCCCTAAGACCCATTTATATCCCCAGGGGACATTACAAAAGGTACTTCATGTAATCGATAATATATAGGATGGCCCCTTTCGTACAATTGTGCATTAGACAACACTACTACAGATTAGAGCTCTCATGTACCTTGCGTATATTGGGAGACACCTTTAGGGATCTTGGGACCCTCTAAGCAAATCCCTTTAGTCGTATTATCAATGCAATACACCAAGAACAACACTCGGGAAGATTACTATGCATGTACCATCTAGGTAGTCGGGTATTCAGGAAATGGTACGGTCCCAATCTTCCTTGTCATGCTCTACTATTGGACCTTGTGGTATACAGCAAGTTGTGATGATCTAACAAATCCTATGAGGATCCAGACTTCAAATCCACTCCTCTCACATGTTTGTTTGTTGCCTTAGTTTGAGTAGTGTTTACTTTGTCTAAGTTAGTTAGAGGTTATTTAGAAACATAGCAAACTGGTTGAATACCCTTGAAGACGATCTCGTCGGGTACAAGGATTATCACCTGAATATCCTTTCAACCCTATGACCTGATATCCTATGGACCAAGAGATGGACATTAACTCTAAAGCAAGAAGTGGCTCTCTTCTGGAATTGGAAGGAGTCCTTGTGACAGAGGAACAAGGATAGTTTGCTCTCCCCAGCAATGTTCTCATCACTGACTATTTGCTGCCACCGATAGCAGAACAACCTTCTTCCTGAACTCCATATTTTTCCATACATACCCCTATGGTTTCAATGTTCAACCAACCCAATCCAGAAGATCCAATTGCTACTATGTTTGGTCCAACTACTCTGTTCTAGGAAACCACTTTAGGCCAAACCATTTATGATTTCGATTCTACTAGTGCCACCAATGTCTCTGCCATGGAGTTAACTCCTACCACTAAAAGAGGTTTCCCTTACCTTCTACCGAGTGATATCCTTGTTAGACCCTTGAATATGCCTTTTGTTCAAGTTGTGGTTGATGCTCCTCCTCCTCCCATAATTGCTAAACTTGGTGCACACTCCACCACACACACCACTCCAGTAGCAGTTTCACAATCTGCCACAAATCCAATTTTGAATCCTTCATCGAGAAGTGCTTCTATGCCTTCCATGAGTTTGTCAAATATAGCTAGAAATCAGTCTTTACCCTCCACATCCTATACAACTAGAAGCCTGTATGTGTTTTTTTTGCATAATAGTTTGAGAACCACGCCTTCGTTCATGGGATCTAGTGGTTATGGTGTTGTTTCACCACCTCCTACATCTTCTTGGGATCATCCTCAACAACCTTATGTTGGTGGTCAATGCTATAGTGGGGTTCATTATAATAACCCCATGTGTGTACCTTACCCAGGTGGTGTTTCAAATCAATGGACACAACTTACTTATCAACGTCAAGCCGGACCTAACCCTCTCTAATCTTTGATAGGGAAAAACATTCTGAACTACCAACCATATGCAGGTTACCATGGATAAATCGAACCAGCGTACGACTGCACTAGAGTTCCCATGTCGTACCAATATTATAATTACCCACAACTGAATAGGAAACTCCCTTTTTTGCAAACATCGGATTTTCTAGATTTGTTGAAGTTCATCAATGATCCCATTCTACATGACCCTTTGTGGCCTGTCATTCTAGTTAAGTTTCTTTCGAACATCCCAAAGTTCAATGGAAAGTAAGGTGATGATCGTAAAAATCATGTGATAACATTCCACATATGGTGTTCATCTAACTCCTTGATGGATGATTTTGTTTGTCTACGGCTCTTCCAGAGGACATTAACTGGTACAACCACAAAATGGTACATCGAACTCCTACAACACTCATTTGTGGATTTCAATTTGTTGGCAACAACATTTCTTACGCACTTTCAACTACCAATATGTTATGAGACTGGTACTGATATTTTTACTTATCTTCGACCACCTCCACCCACATATCTAATCACATTCATGAGTGGAGGAAGCAACCACGAGGCAACGAAGGTTGATCAAGGATCCTATTCCAAATCAATTGCTAGTTGAATGGTTCACAAAGTCATTATTTCCCCCTATTTCCAGAGATGTGTTTGTGGGAGGTGTTGTTACCAAGGAACAAGATATCAATTATGCACAATACTTGGACTTGGTTTACCCCTAGTACAGAATGTTGTATGACTTGATCCCTCATGCTCCTCATCCCGGCATTGATCCTTCCAAGCCACCTTCCGAACCTCCCGTGGATGGTGTCATAGGTACAATCCAACCCCAATCGATAATGAAACCCACCAAGCATCAAAGTTATTCTTGTGCAGCAACCTCAACTCCTATTGTTTCCGCCGAGGTGAATGCGATACAATCCTCACAATCACCCAGAAATAAAAAGAAGTGTAAAGGGAAATCCAAAAAATATGGAAACCAACTGGAGAACCCAAACACTGTGACTCCATGTAATGACTTGAAACCAAAGCGGAAAGCTAAGTATCCCTGCCTTTTGTGTGGAGATGACCACTTCACTAAGGAATGTTGTAGACGTGAATAGGTTAATAGATTTTTAAATAATAATTTTGCACCGACAGTGCTGATCGACCCTTTCCCATCCTAACAAAAATTGATATACCATGCGTCCTTGCATGGTACCTCTTCTTCCATGCAAGCAATCAAGATGATGTCCACTGAAACCATTGGATTAACTATGCATACAAAGACATATGACAAACCTCCAAAGAAAAAGGACAAAGGTGCTTCTTCTGAAAAGAATCCTTCTACTAATTGTTCTCCTTCTTTGCCTCCTTCCACTAGCCCTCTTACCATTGAAAAACCAATCCCTTGCGCAATTTTATGTCCTCCTAAGAGTACGATCCGAAAATCGATATTTAATCCTAGCGCTCGAGATGCCCAATTTTATAATATCATCAAAGATCTGGCTAAAGCACCCTGTTCTATGTCCACTCTGGAAGTACTCCAAACTTGTCATGTTCCATATAAAAGCTTGTTGTCATATCTTGAGGTATTAGATCCAGATAACTCCAACATGATTACCTTTGACTTGGAGAATTTTAAACCAAGACTATCTCACCAACTCGCATTCCAAATCATGACCAAAGTGATTGGTAGGAAGGTTCATTGCACTGTACTAGATGAAGGAGCCTCCACCTCGGTAATATCTATGTCTTGTTAGAGGGCCATTGGTTCTCTTGAGGTTAACCATTCACCAACTACATTGAAATCTTTTTAAGGAAGAGGTTTCCATTGAACTAGGGGGAAAAGTCATCTCTATTTAGGTAGAGGTGGTTGAAGCACCATTATATTACAAATTTTTATTGGGGAGGAATTGTTTTTATGCCATGATGGAAGTCTCCTCATTGGTATTATGTTTTCTCCAATTTTCCCACCAAGGAAATATCATGACTATCGATCAGCATGATTTATGCTCCCTAGATGTCACTTCCATTGTAGTGAACAATATTCCTTTGTTGGGGAAGTCACCTCCTCCATACCAGAATGTAGGAGTTGGGATTCTGAAATAATTCTCCCTTATGGGGGTCTTTCTGTCTAATTCTTCCCCTCCTACCTCTCAAATTTCCTTGGTGAACATGATATCCTCTACTGCCAATGACATGTCAAAAGGAAAAGAAATTGTTGATTGAAGCCTTGTATAATTCCATTCAATCTACTACTAATGCATATATCGATGACCACCATTTAGTAGCATCATATCCTTACCATCTTAATTATTGGTTAGATTCCCCTCTCCCTACTCTCAATTATCTCCTACAAAATTTTCCTTCAGATGAATCCATTATGGAGATTATGAGTTGGGATGAATCTCTATGGGTATATCATCATCACATATCCTCTTTCCTTCCTAATACCAATTCTGTAGAACGTGATTTTGTGTCTCTCATTACTTCCAATATTGTCGAAAATCCTCAGTCACTCGTTCTCTTGAAAGGTGTTGATTCTGAAGGGAATCTATATCCAGTGTGCCCCATAGATGGACTAAAAGTTAGACGCATCGGCAACGGCAGGGGTGGGGATTTGAATGTTACAACCACACAATATTTGGCATGAATTGTACAATGTGTTTATATGAATGGAACACACCCGTAAGTTGTGCGGTTTTCAATTTAAAATTGTNCAACGGCAGGTGTGGGTATTTGAATGTTACAACCACACAATATTTGGCATGAATTGTACAATGTGTTTATATGAATGGAACACACCCGTAAGTTGTGCGGTTTTCAATTTAAAATTGTATTTATGGTATGTTTAATCTAAACAGATACATCAATAAGGGTGCACCATTTGCTAATTTTATGTGTGTTTTACATCACACTGGTTGTTTGTTTATGGCTATTGACGATGCACCTTATTTATATAAATACACCATTATAGGTGTGTATTAGAGCACATTGTTGCCAATGCACCTAATGACGTCCCCATAGTTAGACGCACTAGTGAGAATTAGTGCAGTTATTTCAATAAACATGTACCTCTTTTGGCATGAATTTGTCAGTGTGTTTATATGAACATAATGCACCAAAACTGGTGTGACTTGTAAACACATCATTTTCTTGTGTGACCCAAGCTCCGGGGGAGCACCGATAAAAATGTTTTTTTTTTCTAAGGCTACAAAGTTTGATTTTGAAATTTAATATGCTTAAATTCTCAATTGAAGAATAACAACCGATTTACTTAGTGCCTTTCACGATGAGGAGGCATGGTTGTAGTGCACAAGAAAAATGAAAATAATATATATGGTTGTTTGAAATTTCCAAAAAAGCATCAATCAACCTTGGACACACATAAATCGATAAGTACGATGGTACAAGAACACTGCAACATGGGACACTTCTATAGATATGTAAGCACTAGTGCTTGCACAACTCCATACACTGTACTAGTGTAAAAAATGATTTTATGGTTAGTTTTTTTTTATTCTACCCTAATGTCTTGCGTCAATAAGTTTTATGATGCATCAGTGCGTATGTTTCAACAAAAGGCATCATAGAAGGTGTATTTTTTATTATTTGAATAATTTTCAATGCCTTTTGGTAACAACACATTTGTGTGTATTTTGAAATATAACCATGTTGATGTGTTTATAGTTACAAAGTGCACCACATAATGCATGTATCATATTTTAAAATTTTAAATCATTTCAATAATTTCAGAGCATTTTGATCAAAATGCACCAGTGCATATTGTTAAAATACAACGCACCAGTGTGTATTGTTAAAATACAACGCACCAGTGCATATTGTTAAAATACAATGCATCAGTGCATTATTTTAGATAAACAATCCGTAAATTTTCCAAATATCTTTATTTCTATTTTTCTAATTATAAGTTTGGAAGTGCACTGTATTAAAACGTATAAGTGCTTATGCTTGTGTCAAGAGCACCGTTTATTTATTATTTTTAAATCAAAATTTAAACACGCGAGACATTTTAACTATCCGATGCGTCCATAATTTATAAAGTTCATCGGTGCAATTATATATAAGAAGTGCACCAGAGACAAAACACCCACAAAAACCTTCGATTACCTACCTTTTCTATCTTCCTCCACTATAAACAAATAAAGACAATTTTTCTATTGGAGGTTCCACCAAAACGTCCGCTATAATGTGTTTTCCTTATATTAATGAGAAAAAACTATCATTGAATACAACTAATTGAGACACATAAGTCCAACATGTACAATCAATATATCTCAGAAATGGTTGACACAGGTTATAGAATTCCCTTGAACATTAGCATGACACAATAATGACTTGGGTAGTAATTGATACCAAAAGTGACCATTGATATCCACCATTAATGCAAGAGGCATTGAGGCATTCTCCATAAATACTATAAGAGTAGCCAATTAGAAGAGTAAAACACAAGATCATGGTAAAAATCCTAAGGCAATACTAAAAACCCAATTGTAAAGAACTAACTCAAAACATGTGCTCTATTCAAGGGTGACACAAATTATTATTACCGCCTAAATATATGAATCATAAAGATATAAATTATCTCCCCTCCCCCTTTTTATAAATATTTGATTTGTTTGGTCTTTTCATGTTATAAACCTTGAAAAATAATAAAATTGATGTCATGATAAAGTGAAGGAGATGAGCATTGCAAGGAATTCAACTACATTATGAGTGCATGGAAGAGACATATGCAAGATAGGTGTTATGTAGGATGTGAACACACATAAGTGTGTCTCCTCTAGTGACAGGGTGCAAATGCATGAGCAATTAATGAAAATGTCAAGGCACAACTGAATGCAAATAAAAGTAAACATATGAAAACAGGTTGTAGTGAAGCAATAGTCACGAGTGCACAAGCAACATTGAGCAATGCAAATGCAAATCAAACAAAAATAATGGGATCCCACCAAGAAATGACCAAAAAACGTGAGAAATAATCATGCAATCTCAAACTCAGCATCATGGCAAGGATAATGGGACTTCCAGGCTCACAACAAAGACTCACCATTGGCACCAAAAGGCAAAGAGGTGTTAGATAGAACAAGCCTCCTATCAATATATTGCATATTTGAAATATTTACCTCAAAAATTCATAAAATGATATGTTGAAAAAATGCCAAATGATTTTCTCCTTAACCTCATAAACTATCAACATATATTTGTTAGACTATGAGTCCCTAGACAACCGCAAAGTCCTAGATCAGCGTTATGAGTTATTATCCTTATCCCCGACGAGGTGGCATCCCTATTTATTAATGATAATGTATTATATATTGATATCATCAGATCATTATACCCTATTGAATATGGCTTAAGTCCTTTTCCACTAGTTCCCATGTCTACTTTATTTGTTAACATGGTATCAAAGGCTCTTTAGTCTTAAGAGGTTTGGTAATTTCATGATAGTGGTCCATGGAAAGTGACATATTCTAGTTCCTTATCATAGTGATCCATAAGAGTGTAGCTTATGGTATACAAATGTTAGTGTGATGCTATGTAGAGAGATTTTGAAGCAAAAATGCAGATTTACAGTGCAAATACAAGGTTATCCTTTTTCCCCTTGTTCGTTTAATCTGTAATTGTTTTACAACGTGTTTTGGGTATTATTTATTTGCATTTTGAATATAAGGAAAGGAATTAGATCTATATTGAATTATCCACTACCTAATATAAATTCCTCGGGTGCTACAATTTCTTAGAATGTACCCTTCATAATAATTCCCATTCCCTCAAGATTCAAATCAACCTCGAGCGATTAATCTAGGTGATTGAATAATTATCATACTTAAAGGAACAATAGATCACTCTTTGGCATATTCTTTATTCATTTTTTATCCAAATTGTATGAATGACCATCATATTGTGCTTTCCACTCTTTCCCACTTGTCAACTACCAACCTCATTGAACCCTTGAACATATCATTTTTTGCATTCCATAGAATTATAGTCGAGCAAACCTTCATCAACTCCAATTTTTCATTATTGGCTATAAAAAAATTAGCAACAGTTTCATCCCCAACCAAGCACTTTGCAACATGAATTTGATGAACTTGAGAACTATTTGGATTGCCCTTTTTGTAATTCCATCTTGATAGTAACAATTTGTAAACAAAGAAATCTTCAAGATACACAAAATTACAAACACTCGGACAAGTATAATCATTGAAGAAGTAAATGTCTATGATCTATCCATAGTGATTGAGTCATTTTTGCATTGAAGAACAAATCCCATGGTTGTTGATGAGTCCTTATTTTTCCATCTTTTGACAACTCCTTTTCCTTTTTCTTGCATCCTTTGTTTATGTTTTTCCACCATTTTGATCCTCCTTTACCTAAAGTGGGCAATTGATGGAGAGGTACTCTTTCCCTCACAAATAAGCATTTCTTTGATTCATGTAATCACATTAAGGCATTTTATGTATTTTGTCTTTTACCCACCAATTGGAAAAGTGCTACAGGTTGATCGAGAAGGATAAGCATCTAATGAGCAAGAGCCTATGGATTTTGGATTTCCAATTTGAGTTTGATGGAACAATACAAATGAAGAACATTTCACTTGTTGTTTTACCAAATTTCCATGGTATGGCAAGTGAAGATTTGAACAATTTTCTCTTGAATTTGGTGTTCTTTGTCATGGCTATGATTACTCTTCAAATGCTCATAAGATTAAGTTGTTTCCACCCACCCTCAAGGAATAAGTAGTTCATTGGTCCATGGGGCTTGGAGGAAATACTATAAGGACATGGGAAATGATGTGACAAAAAATTCTGGAAAAAAATATTAGGATTATTGAAAAGCGAGAGACTTAAGAGAAAAAATATTGAAGAGGACACATAAAGAAGATGAAATCCTTGGGGAATATGTTGAAAGGTTCTAATATAATTTGTTGAGATTGAAGTAGCATAAATTCGATCCAAAATATTCAAACCATTCTTCTCAAAGGCATCTAAGATGAATGTATCTATGTTCTAAACTTGATGGGAGTAAGAGATGTTTCCCCATTGTATTATGATGATGTTTGTGAGTTATGTAGATGTTAATCATGAGGTAACGCAAAACATGGCAAGGGTTGGCGTACGACATCGATGCAAGAGTCACGAGATCATTTGGAGGAGTAACTACTCGAGTTGAAATTGGTATTTATTGTATAATTTTAAGATTGATATTCTTAGCTCACTCAAATCCCAATTAGATACAATGAAAGTAACCCTATTCTCTAAGACCATCCAATAAAATTACTACATCTTTGCATCCATAAGGAATTTGGAAATTCTATCAATGCAATAATATTCCATATGAAGTAATACCCCCCTCGGTGTAAAATAAAAGGTCCAGGCTCCACCAACACCCTTGTTCGAGACCTATCTCAAAACCATTCTTCCATCATAATGATCGTATTGGTGTACATATATGACAGCCTTTTTTGTGTGGATCCACCCATCCCTCATTTGACGACAGCTCTCAAAATACTCCTCTTTAGCCCTTGCCCATTTTGAGATAAGATGGTGTTAATACTTTTTTGAGCACAAGTGGTCCCATGGTACACATCTGTAACTAGAAAAACATGGAGGACCCAGCTGAGGATCCACCCAAAGACAACATGGAGCTTATAGCAGCAACCATTGCTTTTCAATAAATAGTTGACCAAATTCAACTCGATTAGGCTAGCGAGAGACAAGCGTCAAACATCCTCACTAAACATGTGGCTTTAGACACTACACTATAATTTCAATGAAGAACAAGGCTCTTGTACTTTATTCCCAAAAACATAGTCTCCACCACTTCAGGCTAGCAATTTATGGCACCATTTCCCAAAGGTGGACATATGTAAGTTTGATGGTTTAGATCCCTCGGGTTGGGTTACCCAAATGGAACATTACTTTTCTTTCCATGGTATTACATAAGATCTCCAAAATCTCAAAGTGGGAGTATTATACCTGTTGATTAAGAACATTGACAATGGTGGCAATGGTACTACAACTCTTACTGTCGTTATGTTCCTTGGACCTAATTTGTGAAGATCCTTCATGACAATTTTGAAAGGGTCACTCACTACCTGGGAAGGTTAACCAGATTACACCATAATGGCATGGTTCTGGGCTATACTATAGAATTTGAGCAATTAGCCACATGCCCATAGGGCCTATCTGATTCCTTTTTCCACGAATGCTTCATTAGTGGCCTCAAGGAGCCAATCCGAGCACATCTCATTATGTGGCCCCACACAACATGGTTAGAATCTTGTGATATAGATTGGGAAGTTGCAATGGTGATAAATTCCCAACATGAATGGACTTCTTTTTAGCCTCGCACTATGTCCACCATGGCTCCTCTTTCTAGCAGTTCCAACACAACATTGTTAATGATAAAAAAATTATCCCTATATGCAATGGTTTAACCTCAATGTCTTGGACTTCATTATAACTATGATGAAAAATAGTTTATAGGGCATAAACACAAAGAAAATAAATTATCCCAATTAGATGAATTACCACATGAGCACCTAAAAGACATAACCATGGAAGATACTTAAGAACTAGAAGTGGAGGATACTTCTTCGCCCTTAGAAGCTAACCCTAATGTGAAAATTCTTGGGGAAGAGCCTTAAATATTTCTCCATGCCTTATTAGGTTTTGTCACACCCCAAACATTGAAGTTAGTAGGCTACATCAAGCATTGTAAAGTAATTGTATTAATTGGCAATGAAAACCCATAATTTCAATCATAGGAGAGTGGTTGATGGAACGTGCTGCTATGTTAAGACCATATTCAAATTTTTAAATATGAAAGCAAGTGGGGTTATGATGAAATGTGGTGTTCATTGTGAAAACATGAAACTTCAAATGGGTGACTACCATCTTAAGACACACATGCTAACTATCGACATGGGTGGTTGTGATGTAGTTCTAGGTGGGAAATGGCCAAGGACTTAGGGACCAATAACCATGGATTTCAAGGTATTATATCTCAATTTTGTAAGGAAGGATACACACATCATCTCAAAGGGCTTGCTTTAGGTTCTCTGGAAATTATCTTCTCCCACTATATGGAGAAATTATTGAAGAAAGGCCACTCTAGTATCATTGCACAATTCAATTCCATTCAAGTTGTGGAAACACCCACACAAGACATTCACCATGGTTTTCAACTAGTTCTCTCCAAACATCAACAAGTTTTGGAAACACCCAAGGGTTTACGACGACTCGTGGGGAGTTGACCATGGTATTCCACTAATTCCATGTAGGCAACCTCCCAACGTAGGCCCTTATTGACACCCTTGTGCCCAAAATAATGAAATAGAAAAGATCATTCACGAGCTATTGGAGGTTGGTATTGTTCGTCCTAATACCAACCTTTATTCCTCACCAGTGATTATGATATTAAGAAAGGAAGGAATATGGTGTTTTTTTCCATTTTTTTGGCTCTTAGTAAGATTAATGATCAAGGATAAATTTCCAATTGTAGTCATTGAGGACCTCTTAGACGAGCTTCACAGAGCAAAGTTATTCACTAAACTAGATATTTGTTTCATCTATCACCAAATTTGAATGAAGGAAGTAAACACTCATATGACAACTTTTTCCACCCACAAAGGTCATTATGCGTTTTTAGTGATGCCTTTTGGCCTTTTCAATGCTCCATCCACCTTTCAGAGCCTCATGAACATGATTTTTCAAATTTTCCCCAGTAATTTTATTTCGATTTTCATTGACAATATTTTAATGTACAACACCACATGGGAAGACAATTTGGAGCATGATGATCGTGCCTTGCAATTACTTTGGGATCATCAGTTATTTATGAAGCATTCCAAATGTGATTTTGGGGTCACCGAGGTTGAATATTTGGGTCACATTGTGAGTTAGAAGGGAGTGAGTGGTAGACCTAAAGAAAGTGTTAGCTATGCAAGATTGGACACACCCCAAAGCTCACGAAATTTTGCAAGGGTTCATCGAATTGATTGATCACAACAAAAAAAATGTTAAAAATTATTGTAGCTCCTTTAAATGAATATGCCTTTTTCTAGAGCGTCGAAGATGAGCAGGCCTACTTTGCCTTAAAATCTACCATGTGCAATACTCCAAGTCTTATCATTGTCTGATTTCATTGAGACTTTTGTCTTAGAATGTGATGCCTCAAGCCGTGGTCTTAGAAAAATATTGATGCAAGAGGGATGTCCTTTGGCCTTCACCATCAAGAAATTATGTGATCAAATTTTGGTCAAATCGAAAAATGTTAAAGAAATGGTGACCATCCTTAATGCAGTCGAGACTTAAGGACCTTGTTTTATAAGGAGGCACTCCTAGATCAATATCGACCATCATATTTTAAAAAAATTCCTTGATTAAGGTTTTCCACTCCAGAGCAACATAAATGGGTTACTAAAATGTTGGGGTGTGTTTATGAGATTATCTATAAGAAGGGTAGAGGAAATGTGGTGGCTAATGCATTGTCTAGGAAATACGAAGACATGTCTCTCTCTTTGCCTTATCCTTACCGATTCTAGGTTGGCTCGAGGAAGCACACCAAGAATGGATCGCCATGACACCATATTGCTACTCATCCAGGGGTTTCAGGAAGATATGAACCCTCCTAAAGGGTATACATGGAACCTACACACATTGCACTATAAAGATCACATTTCTTTGGCACTAAATTCAACCTTAAAAAGAATCTTGGAGAAATTACATTCATCACTAGCAGCAGGTCATGCAAGCTTTAATAAAACCTATGAACATATTAAGCAATCATTCTTTGGGAAGGTATGAAAGTTGACACCTAGAACTTTGTTATAGTATGTGATACTTTCCAATGACATAAGAGAGAAACAATGAAGTCATTGGGGGACAACTGCTTTCATTTCTAACACACCTTTGGATTAATATTTCCACTGATTTTACCGTGGAGCTTCCAAATGTTGGCAATAAATCAATCATCATGGTGGTTGTAGATCGTCTTTTAAAATATGCCCACTTTTGTGCCTTGTCAAACCCTTTTACACCATCAGTAGTTGCTCAAGTATTCATAGATCAGATTTTTAAATTACATGGCATGGCAACTTCCATTGTCTTTAATTGTGACCCTACCTTCATAAGCAATTTTTGGTAGGAGTTACTTAAGCTTAAAGATACTTAGTTGAAACTCATCGTGATCCAACACCCATAAACATATGGCCAAACCAAAGTCGTAAATAAGTGTTTGGGAACTTACTTGAGATGATTTGCTTCAGAAACGCCACATCATTAGACAAAGTGGACTCTTCTTTCAAGATGGTGGTATAATACCACTTAGCATGGAGCTACCAAAATGACACCATATTAAGTAGTTGCGGCCATAAACCCTAGTCCATGGTTTCATATTTACTAAGCATTTCCAAGGTCTAGGTAACATATAACTCACTTTGCACCAAAGAATCTATATAGGGTGGTTTCAAGGCACTCAATTGAAACTCACCATGACTTATCACCTACAAATAGATGGCCAAATCAAAGTGGTAAATAAGTGTTTGGAAACTTACTTACAATGCTTTGCTTCAGAAAAGCCACATCACTGGGCACAATAGTTTCCTCTTGTAGAATGGTGGTATAATACCACATATCACGGAGCCACCAAAATGACACCCTATGAAGTAGTATGTAGCCAAAATCCCTTGTTTGTGGTTTCATATTTACCAGGCACTTATAGGGTCTAAGCAGTGGATAATACACTATGCAATAGAGAAGTTATTATTCACACACTTGAGGATAATTTGGCTATGGCTCAAAATAGAATGAAACAATAGGTGAATTAGCATCGCTTTGAGAAACCATTTGTAGAAGGGGATCAGGTGTTCCTTCGACTTTAACCTTATAAACATACATACTTTAAAAATCACCCCCACCAAAAACTAGCTTCGAAGTTCTATGTGCTTTACCAGATCATACAACGTATTAGATAGGTGGCCTACAAGCTCACTTTGCCATATCACTCCAAGATTCACTCGATCTTTCATGTATCATGCCTAAAAAAGGTGGCAGGATCCAATTGTAAAGTGCAAACCAAGTCATCAAAACTTGATAAGGAAGGCTTTGTTTGTCTCTAGTTGGAAGCAATACTTGATACTAGGAAATGTCAATTGCGCAGGCATACCATCAAAGAAGTGTTGATCTAGTGGAAATATATGCAACCCAAAAATGCCACTTGGGAACTTGAAGGGATTCTACAGTAATTTCCTCATCTTTAGCCTCAAGGACAATGTTGCTTTTGAAGGGGGATGGCATGTTAGGTTGCCACCCTAACTCCCTTACTTTAGTAGTTAGTCATGTTATGTATGCAGCCATAACCTTTGAATAAGGTCGAGTAGTTAGTAGTAGACTACAATGTCTCTTTATTAATTAAGGCCCACTAGGTAGTTTATACTTATTAATTATTTACCAAGTCGAATAGCTAGAGTTTTGGGATATTGAAAGAGTTAAGAGGCTATGGATTGTTTTGTCAAGAATGATTGTATCTAAGCTTTGCTCAAATGAAAGGTCACCCAACCTTAAGAGTTGCATGAACATTGCTTCCAAAAGCCATTATCATAATACAAGAGCTATTTCTACATTTCTCTTATCCATTTCCTTTGATCAGTTATTCTACGATATAATCTTGTGTTTCATGCATTGTTTATCTCTATCTTGCTGTTGCTCTAATCTATAAGGTTAAGATCACCACATACATTTTCAGATGAATACACAAACACATAAAACAACCATATAAATACACATATCATATGAATATACAAAAAAATTCACAAATCTATATTTCATAAATGTAAATTTATCATGTTTTCAGTATCACTATTCACTTACTAGCCAACCATGTATGTTTGAGGTAGTTTGCACAAGGATTAAATTTTAGTTTAAAATAATTGAAACAAATTCTTTTGAGCGATGAGCCATAACTCAATTTTGTAATGATCAATTATATTCTGTGTACATCTAGTTGATATCATATGAATATACAAAAAAATTCACAAATCTATATTTCATAAATGTAAATTTATCATGTTTTCAATATCACTATTCACTTACTAGCCAACCATGTATGTTTGAGGTAGTTTGCACAAGGATTAAATTTTAGTTTAAAATAATTGAAACAAATTCTTTTGAGCGATGAGCCATAACTCAATTATCTTATGTGGACATCTAGTTGATATCATTTTAATAAAAAATAATAAACATTTTCTATTCCTTAAAACTACATCTTCAATCCAATATTGGGCTAGGAAAAGAAAAGGAGATTAAAGCCAAATGAAATTTCAATTTATTTGAAATAAAGGGAGAATGTTGTAGCATCTACGTGAACACTTCATCCACACCTAACTCTAAGAAAAGCTTTTAAGCTTTTAGTGCGAGTAAAGCCATATATAAACATTTTTTTTTTCAGAGGAAAAATACCAGTCTTTGTTATTCAATTGAATCAAAAGACATCATTTACATACCAATATGATGACTAATAAACAGTTCCGTCTTATGCAAGACATATAATGACAAATCAAAACAACAATACAAAAAAAAGGGTCTGATCGTAGCAGACTTTTCTCATCATCCCCGAATAATCAGGTTAGAAATGCTGATAAATATCTGAAGTGAACTTTAAACAAGACAATTCCGAGCAAAAACAGGCTGGCAGAGTGGACTCTAACTGAACAAAAAAGAGATACATAATCAACTGCTAAAATCAAAAGCTGAATAATATAAGAATCAACTTCTCTTAAAAAAGATCAAGACTGTCTTGGTTAATAACCAAACCATCCAAAGTTTCTGAAAAAGAGACACATCCCATTTCCAGATGCAAAGCGTTTTTTGAGAGTTCATCTGCCAGCGTATTATGTTTACGAAATGTATGTTTAAGATCACTGGAGGGGCCAAATGAATCATATATCTTATGTCGGAACACCAATGCATCAGAGATGGAACATCAAGTGCTGAAATTCTATTAAGCCAAGAAATAACAACCATGGAATCACCATAAATCAACTTCAAAAGAATTCCCATCAATATACCAACTCTTAAAATTGCCCAAAGAGCCAATAATTCTGCTCTAGTATTCGTGCTTCTTCCACATCCCATAGAAAAACTGAAGAAGTGGGAGTCATTGATGAAAATCACAAACCCTGAACCTCCTAGATTATCTGCAGCAGCTCCATCAAAGAATCCACAAGGAAAGCTTTTTAGAGGAATAGGACCAGGATTACGGGATTTATGAATAATCATCGGCACAGGGTAAGAATTTACCAATCCTTCAATCCTGGAAATCAGAGCTGAGAATGACGGATTCTTGTTTTCAAATAAACAATGGTTCCGAAGAAGCCATATGCCCCAGAGAATAAACAAAGGAAGGAATCTGAAGGGAGCAGATCGCGCAGTAGAGCAGAACCATTGTTCCAGATAAGAATGGACAGAGCTATAAACTGGAAAAGAGCAAAAACCATAATGCGATTTGGAGTCTTCAAGATGAGTTGGGCAATTGGGTATCAGATGATAAAAGTCTTAAAGATCTTGGAACTCGTCATTTTAAGACCTTGTTTGAAGATGATCATTTGACTAATCTGGAAGCTCAGCTCAAGGTTATCCGTCTCTTTCCTTCATTTATCAATCCAGAGAAGATTAAAGCCTTTACTAGACCTGTCTCTATCTTGGAAGTTGAAAAGGCTTTAAAACTCTTTAAAAAAGATAAGGCACCTGGCCGGGTTGGTTGGCCGGTTGAATTCTATTTGACTTTCTTCGACCTTATGGGTCCACTTCTTGTTAATGTGGTGGAAACTTCCAGAATTTCAGGCAAAGTGTCTCATGCTCTAAACTCTACTTTCCTTGCTCTCATCCCAAAGGTTGATATGCCTGTTTCTTATGCAGACTTTCGTCCCATTTCTCTCTGCAACCTCTGTTATAAGCTCATTTCTAAAGTTGCTGCTTTGAGACTTAAACCCTTGATGATTATATTTCTCCTCAACAATTTGGTTTTTTAAAAAATCGCCAAATTCTTGAACCCATAGCCATTTCTCAAGAGGTTCTGCATACTGTCAATACCAGAAAAAGATGTGCTCTTATTCTTAAATTGGACTTATCTAAAGCCTTTGACAGAGTAAATTGGACTTTCATCCGTCTCCTTTTTATTCAAATAGGGGTTCCCTTTGTTGGGGTTAACTGGATTATGGGATGCATTTCTTCAGCCAACTTTGTTGTCCTTGTTAATGGTTCTTCTTCTCCTTTCTTTTCTGCCTCTCGGGGAATCAGGAAAGGGTGCCCTCTACCCCCCTCTTGTTCATTCTGGTTATAGAAGGGCTTAGTCTGTTAATAGAGGACGCAAAGCGGAATGGTAAGATTAAAGGCATTAAAATTTCTTATCAGCTTTCTCTCACTCATTTACTTTTTGTAGATGACGTGATCTTATTCGGCTTGGGTACATTTGAGGAATGGTTAGCCATATATAAACATATACACAAACGAGCACTTATAAAACATACCTCTCAATGTGAATGTTTCTATGCCTCAATGTGAATGTCTCTACAGGGCGGCTCGTGGAAATACATAAACTAACAATCACAGGAGTGAATCTCTGCGAAGTCTTGCTCAGAAGAAACATACAAGGAGTGGAAAAAAAGGGAAACCGAAAAAAGTAAGAATTGCAGGAGGGTTTCGGTCCGGAGGTGATGGCAGCGTCAGGCGCAGGACTGGGAGGACTTCCCCCACACCCCTCTGTTCAATTCCTCCACCACCACCAGCAGGATTATAACAATAACAATCCTTATCAGTATCCCCATGCTTACCCACCTCCTCTTGCACCCCCACCTTCTGTTGGTCCGCCCTACCTGATGGCTCCTGTTGCTCCTCCCCTTGCTCCTCTCCCCCCTCCTCAGAATAACAACAACAATAAGAAGCAAACTCACAGTCGCCATCCCACCACCATCACCACCACCAATCACAAGGAACGAGTGAGGACTCTCTTCATCTCCGGCCTTCCAGAGGACATCAAGCACCGCGAGATTTACAATCTCTTTCGCAGGAGACCCGGGTTTGAAGCTTGCCAGCTCAAATACACTGGCCGCGGATATCAGGTACTTCTCTCTCTTATGCTCTGGATTTGTATTGTATGCTCGTTGCTTCCAATTTAAATTTCCACACCAGGACATGCTAATTGCAGACCTGATTGCAGGACGTCTATTTTTTAAAACTTTTTATGGGGATGATTTTAAACACCATCTCGAATACCGTACTTTAGGATACATTAGCGCATTCTAACACTACATAGTGTTAGAGACCTGCCACAACTACTGATATAGTCAACCAAGCAAATACTATAGATACGGAAAAAAATCTAATTTTTAAATTATAAAATATCATGATAATTTCATAATGCAGACGAAACCAATTTTATTTTTAAGAAAACCAATACGTTGGGAGGAATCTCCAAGACTCCAATTATTGTCACTGTGTTGTTTAGCTGAATAGTTAATTGCAAGCTTTGTTTTTATCTCCACAACAATGGGTATTTATATTTATCAAAAACTTCGCCGAGGCTTTATCAGTAGAGCGCGCATTACAAGCTTCAAAAAAGGTGTGTAGTTTCAGTAGAAAACATCAACAGATTTACAAGCCTACTGTCCAAGCAAGACTAAATCCACGTGATCCAAGGTTTGCAGGCATACTTTCTTACATACTTTCCCTAGAGAAATATACAACTATTGAACTTAGATAATTCATAGAGAAGCTCATGAGCGAGACGTGAAATCTCTCCCCCAAAGTTGGGGAGGAGGTCCCGGGTTCGACTCTCTTGATCTTGATCCTCTCAGGGTTAGGCCCCATAATCAGGTTCGATGGTTTACCCCATAATCAGGTTCAGCGAGGTTGTTCCTTGGGAAAAAGATAATTCATAGAGAAAATTAAAGCCCTAATGGGCACTAGCATTAGATTCCACCTGGGTTTCAGACTTTCAGTATTAGGGTCTTTAGCAGGGTCACCTGTAGTGTCATTACGGACCAGGGTGGCTGGTAGCATATTTTGAGGGGGTAAGTTGATGAAGCTTGCAATCCAAACCATCAGCTCCGAGATGGCAGACAGAGATGCCTCCAGCTCCATGAATTGCAAACGAAGGCTGGACAGAGAGGAGCATGCTTGCTCCCAGGGGATGGCTAGCTTTGTTAAGCAAGACTTTTAATTTTAGATGTGGTTAGGCTCCACGCACAATTCTTAATTTTAGACTTTAGTTAGCTTGCTATTATCGCTTTTGCTATGTCTTGTCTTTCTCCGATGCAGTAGTTAGTTTCTTCAGGTTGGGATACTTTGTTAGTTATGTGCAAATCCTTCCTAATGGTGCAAATGAACGTGGAATGATGACAGAAGTAATGATAGTGGGTACCTTGCAGAAGGGCCTACTTTGGTCTTTTGGACAAGGATCCATACATGTGTAAGAGGTTTCAAATTCTTAAAAAAAACACATGTTTACAACAAAATTTAATGCCAAGCATTCCCAAAACCGTTTAGCATAAATGTTGACAATAAGAATCAATTATTTTTAACTATACTTTTGTCCTTGGAATCATTGACTGAATTTGGTCATTTTTATATGGTCAAGAGAAGAAAGGGGAAAAATGGCACCAGCAAGTAAAACGATTGTTTTGTCACTATGAAGATACCACATCTTGTAAACTTATTTAATCTAACGCAATCTAATGTTGGATTACGTTACAACATCAATAAAACAGTAAACCTAATAACTGATGAAATATTGAATGAAAGCAAATGCAGAAACAAATGAAATGAAACCGTAACAGCAAACACGATTTGGAGGCCTGATGCAGAGAGAGTATTGTTGTGGCAGCACATTGCTCTTACTAGTCTCACTCCTTGTGATTACATATAGAGTTCCTGTTTGACAGAACTGATAGGGATGGTAGTGGCGTGATGCTGCTCTCCTATTGCTGACTCCTCCTCCACAAGAAATGTCTCTTCATCTCCCGTGGGAGACGTGAATTGAGATTTTCACTTACACACTACCCCAAAAATTTATGGCATACCATTTTCCCCTGCCACTCTCACCTCCTAGGCGATTGAGATGCCTGATATTGATTCAAATTCTTTGTTTTCCAGTGCCCTCTATGATATCCCAAGGCATCCCCTTATCCAGGTTACCTCTCCCCCCTCTCTTGCTAGTTATTCACCCCCTTCAACAATCGGGAGGCTCTTTCGGTAATGAGTTCCAGCAGTGCAGCGGATGAGGAGGGGTTCCAGGTTGAACTCTTCAAGTATGGCCTCCGTGCACTCGATTGCCACTTGGCCAATTTGTTTAACCACATGGTCTGTACAGGTTTTCTAGAATCATGGTCACATCATATTATCCACCCGATTCATAAATTGGTCCTTGGTACATATCCCAATAACTACAAAACGATCATGGTTGACCATACTTTTTCCAAACTTTACGCCTTGGACCATTGGCCACATTCTTATGCCCTGGGTCATCATTGAGGAGGCATGCCATCGCTCTTTGAAAGTTTACTGTTGCTTTGTAGACTTTCAGAAGGCATTTGACTCCGTACCCAGAGTGGCATTATTCCAGAGGCTTAGAGACATTGGCATCTCCGAGACCCTTTTAACTGCCATTATGAGATTATATGAGTCTGTTCTTGATTGTCTTTGCATCCCCCATGGGATCTCAGATTTCATTAGGAGTAACATTGGGGAGAAGCAGGGGCGCTCATTAGCCCCCACTTTATTTGGGATCCACATTGACGAGCTAGAGTCTTTTCTTCAGGAGCACATTCAGGATGGCGATGAGTGCCTTCTCCACCAGGTCTTGATCTCCTTCCTGCCCTTTGCCGATGATGTGGTCCTTTTGGCCTCCTTAATTATTAATTGGACATTAATAATTATCGTATCTTATCTTATATGTCAGAGGTTTTCATGACTTCAATGGTTCTTGCCATCTTGGCTTGGCCTTTTTATTATTTACTGAACCTCAGTAGAGAAGTAGCAAATCTTGGCATGAGTTTTCTCTTACTTTCTATGATTCCTTGGACCACTGTGCTTTAAATGTAAGCTCCAAGTTGAATGTTGTTATAAACATGCAATTATTGTTATAATAAGTGTTATTGAACCCTAAAAATTACAATAAATATTGAAGTGTTAAACAAGTGGTAGTTGACATAGTATTTGCATGGTGTACAGTTGGGGAGATTATTCATTATAGAAATGCCAAATGATGAGCATAAATGCATTCGTTCTTGTGAAGATATAGATTAGAAGATATTAGATAATTCTCATTTGAATTCAACAATTGATCACTTTTAAGTTTTTTGGCATGTTCAAAAGTGGATAATTAGGGGTTTTCTGGTTTTGATCAAACGAAAAGTACTAAAAAGGTCTGCAATGTCCAAGAAATGTTTTAGTTTTGAAGTTTAGGGGAAAATTCCATAAATGTATCTAGTTAAAAAATGCTTTGTAGAAATGAAGTGAAAAGAATGACCAAAATGGATTGTTCCACATTTGGCATATCATGCTTTCCATGTTTAAGCATTTTCCTTTTCTAATCACATATGCGTATGGTTTTGCCTTTTCACTTTACAGGCCAAGCAATGCTTTGCAATTTTCTGTTTTAAAGTTATTATGTGGATTAGCAGTATAAAATGCCCATTTTTTTCATTTTACTTGGTGATCATCTCTGTAGGTTTTTTTAAACCACTGGAAGGGTTTAACATGTGGTCCTGTAACAGATTGTTGCATTTGCTGTATTTTCTCATCAACAACTTGCATTAGCTGCAATGGATGCTCTTAATGTAAGGGGCTGTACAAAGGCTGGTATTTGTAACTTTCTTTGCATAGTTTTCTCAAGTCTATGTTCCTGGCTATGGGTTTGTATTTATATGCCTGTATCTTTTCTATAAATGGATGATGCAGATTTAGTTTGATGAAATGTGCTCTATTTGTTACATGAAATACAGTATTTCCAACATTTGCTTTTCAATGAACCTCAACATAGAGATTCTGGTGCAGCATTATTTTTATGGTTGTGACTCGTGAGATAACTAGTAACCTGTAAGCATGCTAACACTAGTGTGAATTCTTAAATTTGTTCTAATGACCAAAAGATGTTTATTTGATTCATGAATAGCCTATAGGACATGGAACATTGTCCCCTCCTTTGGAAGAAGTCATGCATTTCTTGCCATTTCACAGTCCTTTTATCTCAGAATAATTTAGCGGCATATGTCAGTTATAACACACACGATCATAGACAGGAATGCACATAAGAACGAGAGAATAGATTGATTTATTAATGACTGATGCAATGTCTATTACATAGTAGGAGAAAGTGTAGAACTTATGTAAATACTAAATCCTGATTACCTAATCTTTTAATGCCTACATTAATTGACTAATGATTACATCACTTTATTATGAAGTCCCTAACTGAGCCTCTATGAAATGTTTAAAGTATGCCTAAGTCCTAATTATGACCATTATATCTGACACTTTTCCAAAACAAAACAAAATCTTTGAAAAAGTAAGATGTTTGCAATCCGCTCCGAATAAGATATTTAAATTTTAATTAGCATCTTGAGGTGAATTCATTGATTATGGTGTAAGCTTCACTTCTGGCCATGGCTGACCCTATTGTAAATTGCAATCATTATTATATTGTATTCTTGACTTTGGCTTAAAGCTGAGCTAGTCGACACTCATCATATTTCCAGGTTAAGGTTGATATAGTGGGCCCTGTTATCCCCCATTTTGCATGGGTGTCCAAGGGTAAATTTTGACCACAATCTTTAGCTGGGGTGACCTTTGGAGATTTCTTTGGTTCCAGATTATTGGAGTGATGCTGTTGGCTTATGGATGTTCAGGGAATGTATGGCCTAGGAAGCGTGATTAACGTTGATAATTTTGTGCCAAGAGTCTACAAACTGAAAATTTTGGAACCCCAACCTGGTTTCAAGTTTAGTTTCACTGCATGTAGTTTAATGCCCAAACCCCAGCATGCATAATCATTTATAATTAAAAATTTTTCACTTTTGCTTGAAACACATGGAATTCTTTCCACATAAACAACTCAGAAAATATGGCAGCCTACTTTTTCCACACTCAGAAAATTATGACAGCCAACACACATGAAAATTCGATTCAATATTTTGACCAATAAGGTTTAGGCAAAACCCCAAAGGGAAGACTTGTATGAGAGAGGTGTTTTTATTATTTCTTCAGGAAAAAATTCAAATTACAACAGCAGTACTTATCTCCTTTATTTCTTCTCGAAATCTGAGCCAGAATCATTCTGAAACTGCTGTATGGCCTTCCTGACAGTTTGAATTTCAGTGCCTAGATTTTCGTGCTGTACAGTCCACACATGTGGCTCTCCTTGTTTTCTTCCTTGAAAACTGCGCCCACAGTATGGTTTGCACACAGCAATAAATGCTGGACAAACTACCTCAAAAAATATGCCCAAATTGCCTTAAAACATGTGCTGTATGGATTGGTACTGTACAGCCTGTCTCGGTTTTTGTGCCTGCTGTACGGTACACTCTGTACAGACCTGCTGTACGGTTTTGCCTTGAAACGTGTGCATTATCTCTGCTGTTCCTCACTTTAGAATTTGTGCAAGTGTTTTTCTCTCGTATGGAAGAAATTGACTTCACTCTCTTTTCTTTTCTTCTCTCTTGTTTCCAAATCTCATGGTCACAACAATGAATGAAAATGCCTTTTGCCTACCTTTTTGTTTGAGTAACCACCATCTTAGAAATCAATGGCTATGATTAAAACATAACTAGATGAGATCTAGGGCTCATTTAAAATTTCATTTTTTTTCATTAAAAGCATGAACTCACTTTTAAATAATAAATAAGACATTTAATACTCACCCACTTTTTTAATTCTCATAAAGTCACAATTAAAATTTTTAATAACTCAAACTCACTTTTTAAAGTTACTTTATGAACATAAAGTCATTCTCATTTAAAAAAATACCAGGGATCACAACTTTTAAGTGTTAATGTCCACCCAAGGCATCACGAGGTGAACAAACACTTCCTTAGAAATTTTTTACACTCCCTCTTATCGAGGAAGTTGTTCTTCACCACTACCATCTTGTCTCTGAAATGAATATGCTTCCCTCTTCCCAAAGACTTCGTGAGAATGTCAGCCACCTGTTCCTTAGTAGATATGTACTGTTGGTTTATCCCACAATATTGAGGGGGGGGGGGGGGAATCAATATTGTCCCCTTTTACTTAAAATACACAAAAATCAACAATCAANTCGTGGGAACCTCAAAGGGCAAACCGCCAACACAAACTCATTAATAAGATGAACTTACAAAATTGTTTATTTGCTCCTACAGAAAGGATGTAAACACACCCTAGGTTTTGCCTGCAACTATAGATAGGGATGCTACAACACCCCTATGGTTTTCTTCTTGCTTCAACAGACAAGGATGCTACGACTGGAAGGAGGCTTCGACCCCCTGTAGACCTGTGGCTTGCCCTTGCACCACCCTGCCACCTTGTACTGATTTTCTCAGTGTTTTGGAACAGTTGTAGACTATCCACTTTGGACTCTGTCAAGCCTACTAACAGAGACACCTAATTCTTTACACATTCATTCAACAAATACCCTTGGGCCTTTACCTATTTCTTATCAACGCATCTCTCCATAGCTACGCTCTTTCGTTTTGGATCGTGACTGTTTACTTACAGACACAACTATTCATCATCTACCCGTTCAACTGTTGCATCATTTCATCATTAAGTTTCAACAAGGGCACCGTTTCGTTCTTCCCACAGCTTAGAACTCATTTCCGTAGCCCTGCTTATCGTTTTCTGGTGCTTTCGTAATCTTCTTCTCCAGATACAATCTGGACAATTGATCTTATGTCTGAATCTCTCCGGATCGTTGATCTACTCTATAGATTTCCCTTTTGAAATTGTATTTCCGCACCAAGTTTCTGTTTCAACGATTCCCCATCGTTGATCTTCATCGGGCTTCTCCATGAGTGTCGATCTCGATTGCGGGATGCGGAAATGTAACATTTCCTCAAATCGTATCTCGACTTTCCGCCTTCCGCTTTCCAGACTTGCCTTTCCGCAAACTCCTTTCTGCACTGCAGAATGTGGAAGTCGGAAACTCAATGTTTCACGACTTTGGCTAATTGCTTTTCCGCCTTTTCGCTTTCCGCACATCTTTTTCCGAACCGTTGATCTGTTTTAGTGGAAATAATCTCAGCCATCCGATCTTGATCTTTTGCAGAACTTTGGCTTTTCTGCCTAACCGTTGGAACTAATCCTTAACCGTCGGATCTAGTGTGGGACTAATATAAGCCGTCCGATCTTGATTGTTGCGGAATCGACTTCCGGGCGTCGGAACTAATCCTTAACCGTCGGATCTAGTGCGGGACTAATATAAGCCGTGCGATCTTGATTGTTGCGGAACCGACTTCCGAGCTTTTCGCTTTCCCGACTTGTGTTTCCGCAAGCTCCTTTTTGCACTGCGGAATGCGGAAGTCACGACTTCGGCTAATTGCTTTGCGCCTTTTTGCTTTCTGCAATTCTTTTTCCGAACCGTTGATCTGTTCTAGTGGAACTAATCTCAGCCGTTCGATCTTGATCTTTTGCGGAACTTTGTCACTTCGCACGTGTTTAACCCCTGCACTAATTCATTCAGCGAGAACATTGTGAGCCGTCGATTTACTTGGATGATCGATCTCAGTCGTTCAACTTGCTACATGGTTATTCGTTTGTTATTCAACCTGCAACCTACAACATGGTTATTCCTTTGTTATTCTGGATACCTGCAACCTAGAACAGGGTTATTCCTTTGTTATCCTACTCGTTTCAGCCTACCACCATATCTTTGACTTTCGTTAACAGTTTTGACATCAATTTAGACTATTTTACTCAACAATCTCCCCCTTTGGCATTGATGGCAAGATCTTTTATCATTCTCCCCCTTTGACACCAATGACAAAGAAACCTCTTTGTCTGACGGCTCCCCCTGTCATCATATCTCCCCTTGAGATTGCGCTTCCTCCTCTTAGTGCTTTTGTAAAGGAATTACTCTCATCTTCTGTCTAAGACGCTCAAAGGCTTCCTTAGGTAGTGGTTTGGTGAAAATGTTAGCAATTTGTTCTTTTGTGTCAATGTATTCTAATTTGACAGCTTTTTGAGATACTTGTTCTCTTAGATAGTGATACTTGATTGGTATATGTTTTGTCTTAGAATGCATGATAGGATTTTTAGACATATTTATAGCATTAGTGTTATCACAATTGATCACTATTGGATGTTCATATTTTACAAGTAGATCTTCTAGGGTTTGTTTCATCCAAATAACCTGAGTGCAACATGAGGCGGCAGCAATATACTCTGCTTCTGCTGTAGAGAGTGAAATGGAGGATTGTTTTTACTTGACCATGATACTAAACAATTTCCCAGAAAGAATGTTGCTCCACTAGTACTTTTTCGATCATCAACACTTCCTGCCCAATCTGCATTAGTAAATGCTTTCAAGGTGAAGTCTTGTCCTTTTGGATACCATAAACCATACTCCATGGTACCTTTTAGATATTTGAAAATCCTTTTTACTGCTGTTACATGTGTTTCTTTGGGAGGTGACTAGAATCTAGCCACCAATCCAACAACTTGCATCACATCTGGTTTTGTTGCTGTCACATATAGCAGATTGCCAATCATGGATCTAAACATGGTATGATCTACTTCCAGAGATTCATCATCCTTACTTAACTTGCAACCAGTGACCATAGGAGTACCAACAGGTTTGGAATCTTCCATTTTAAACTTTTTCAACATATCTTTGATGTACTTAGTTTGAGAGATGAAAATTCCTTCGTCTGTTTGGTAGATTTACAATCCAAGAAGAAAGTCAATTCACCCAACATTGACATTTCGAATTCTTTCTTCATTTCAGAGGCAAAATCTACACTTAGGATTTGAAGATTGCTTCCAAATATGACATCATCCACATAGACAACAACAATGATCATATTTTTATGTTCGATCTTTAGGTAAAGATTACTTTCAGTGGCTCCTCCTTTAAAACCTTGTTGTTTCAAGTAACTGTCTAGTCACGAAAACCATGCTCTTGGAGCTTGTTTGAGACCATAGAGTGCCTTCTTCAGTTTACAGACATAATCTTTGTTTTTTGACAAGAGAAACCCTTCAGGTTGTTCAATATATACTTCTTCTTCTAGTTTGCCATTCAGGAATGCATACTTGACATCCATTTGATATACTTTGAAATTTTTATGGCATGACAGTGCTAAAAACATTCTGATTGCTTCAAGTCGTGCTACAGGAGCATAAGTTTCTTCAAAGTCAATACCTTCCACTTGGGCATACCCCTTACAAACCAATCTTGCTTTGTTCCTTATTACTTGTCCATCTTGATTGAACTTGTTTTTGAAAATCCATTTGGTTCCTATAATGTTCTTATCTTCAGGTCTTGGGACAAGTTTCCAGGTCTCATTTTTCTCAATCTGATCTAGTTCTTCATTCATGGCTTTGACCCATTCATCACTTTTGCTGGCTTATGTATAGTTCTTGGGTTCAACTATTGAGAGTAGGGCTTGTTCAACACCTGGTAGTTGTCTTCTTGTTATGACTCCAACATTTTTATCACCCATGATCTGTGACTCCGGATGATTCTTTTGTATCCTTCTAGAAGGAGTTTTAGTGTAAGGTCTAGGGAAGTCTTCTTCATCTTCCTGTGTATCTTCCTTCTCTTTGTCTTCTTCTTTGTTATAAATGCTCTTGTCCTTTTGCAAGTCTTTTATTTCATCATCACATGTATTTTCAATATTGTCAAGATTTTTCTCTTTCCTTGGTTTTATATCATCTACTTTCACATCAACACTTTCTACAATTTTATGTAACCTTTTATTGTAACACCTATATGCCTTTTTGGTGGATGAGTATCCTAGAAAGATTCCTTCATCAGTCATAGAGTCGAACTTTCCAAGGTCATCCTCGTTTCTTTTGATGTAACAGTTCCTGCCAAACACTTTAAAATATTTGACTGAGGCTGGTCTTCCATACCACAATTCGTAGGGGGTCTTATCCTTATTCATTCTGAGTTGCCCTTTGTTAAGTATGTAGACAGCTATGTATACAGCTTCTCTCCAAAATGAATCTGACAGTTTTGCTTCATTAAGCATTGTTCTGGCAGCTTCTTGGACTGTTCTGTTTTTCCTTACAACAACCCCATTCTGTTGAGGAGTTTTTGCAGCTGAAAATTGTCTCTTAATTCCATGACCTTCACAGAACTCTTTGAATTCATTGGAGGTAAATTCTCCCCCATTATCTGATCTAAGACACTTGATTTTCATACCTGACTCATTTTTAGCCATTGCCTTGAAGATTTTAAAATTTTCAAAGGCTTCTGATTTTTCTTTGAGGAATGCCACCCAAGTCATCCTTGTGTAATCATCAATGAGCAACATGAAATAACGATCTCCTTGCAGGCTTTTAGTTCTGGTTGGTCCACAAAGGTCTGTGTGTATTATTTTTAGAGGGTGTGAGGTCATATGTTCTTTTATTTTAAAAATGTCTCTGGCCAATTTTCATGTCGTGTCGTTTAACTAGCCATTTCACCCATTTTTATCATGTCCTCCTTTCGTAATTAACTAATTATGTGTTATGCTGTAAGGTCTCTATATATTATTCCTATGTTTGGTGCCTAAATCAAAATCAAAAGAGTCAAATTACTCTAAGGGAAATGGAATTAAATGATGAGTATGAGCTATGCCCCTTGGCAAAAAATCTATGATCCTGTGTCCCAACTTATTAAAGCCAAATCAAAGAAAAGGGACTAATGTTTCAAAAAAATAATAAAAAAGAAAAAATGAATAAGAAAAGGAGAAGGGTAACTCAAGACAAAAAATCCTTTCCGAGGCACACATACAAAGAAAAGATAACTAGCCCCTAGCTCTTGAGAGCTAAGGGAAGGCTTAGAACTTAGGCACCCTCTCATGATAGTTAATTCTCGAATTCTTTCCATAGCATTACAGTTAATTCTCCTTCATTACATTACATTCACTTCATTACCCTCACCTTGCTTTGAAACTTAGGAAGTTCACTTAGTCCTAAGGGTGTAACATGAAAAATAGATCAATTATAGTTGCACCATGGTAGTTCTAAGGTCATTTGGACAATTAATTAAATAAATTATTAGAGAAGTGCACATAATAGCTTTTTATCTTAATGTTTGCATAGAATGAAGTGGTTTCCTAAGTTATACTTTATAATGCCCAACACTTGGTTGATTTTATTAGATACATCCTTCTCCTAGTGATGCACCCCCCTTCTTGACGCACACGTGGGAGCTTCATGAGGCGCATTTCTTCATCATCTTGGCATGTGTGAGAGGGCCAACCCTCTTGGACTACTTGAATGAGTTGTCATGAGATTTGACCACCTTGTTGAGGAGTTGATTGGACATTTGGATTGTTATTCCCTTTTGTTGGACGTTGGCACATTGTTTGAGTGGGTTAGAGGAGCACTCCACTAATTGAGACATCTTCATCATGGTTTGACGATTCCTTGGAGGGCGAGTTGCTATTTTGACTTGTCAAGCATTTGGATAAGGTTGTTATATCTTGTTAGTTGGGTCTTGGACCAACTATTATTACTTTGACTACCACTCCTAGAGCACTCCTCTCTTTGTCCACTTATCTTGGAGAGTGAGTTGTTAGTTTTGACTTGTCGATAAGGTTATATCATTGAGTGGACAAGATCTAGGGTTGTTATTCTTGACCATGTCAATGAATGTTTTATTATTTCCCTTTGAGGAGGTTATAACTCTCTTCCTATATAAAGAGAGCCTCTCTCATTGTACTCTCGTGATTTTGGATGGCTAGAACTTATGAATCAACAAAGGCTTTCATTTATGTAACACTTGGTTACTTTTTGAATTTGTGTGTTGTGTGAGAATAATGGAGAAAAAAATGAGGATATTGGAGTAGTTTCTTATCGCACCCAGGATCACAGAAGTTTGTGATAAGTTGGCAGCCATTGGGGAGACTGTGGGGGATCTGGAGTTGGTGAGGATTGCCCTAAATGGTTTCACCAAGCTCCGGGCAACCTTTGTTAAAGGGATTGTTGCATGGGAGAAACTCCCTATCTGGGAGAGGTTATGGGATGACTTCATCCAAGTGGGGATTCAAGAGGAGTCTCTATTTAGAGGCCATTGAAAGGAGGATAATGAGGAGAATGTTGCTCTTGCCATTCAGTCAAAGAGGAACAATAACATTATAGTGTCAACTTCACAGGGGGTGAAGTAGAAGAAAGACATGAGCAAAGTCAAGTGCTTTGCGTGCCACAAGTGTGGCCACTATGCTTCACAGTGTCTAGAACAAAAGAAAGAGACAAGCAAGTTTCAGTAGGTAGTAGCAGTTGCAGAAGCTCAAGAGGAGTTCGCTGAGAAGTTCGAGAAAGAGTTCTTGTTAGTCTCTTGTATTTTGGCACAATTTTCACTAGTGCTTGGTTCGTGGATAGTGGGGCTTCTCGCCACATGACAAGGACACATGACTTGTTCACTCGATTGTCAAGGATAGACCTAGATTTGCATGTGGAGCTTGACACTCATGCCAAGTGTGTTGTGAAGGGAGTTGGAACAGTTAGGTTTCAACTAGACTCAGGAGGATCTCTGGAGGTGATAGACGTGTTGTATGTATTTCAGCTCAAGATGAACTTGGCCTCAATATCGATATTGGAGAACATTGGATACACCATCTCTTTTGAGAGGGGACGTGTTCTCATTCGATCAATGGGATTTGGCTAGACTTAGCATGAGTTCTTAGTGTCAGAGAGGGCAAAGTTTACAGCTTATAGGGCAAACCTGTAGTTGGGTCCAAGGGGATCTTGGATCATGGATCGATGTCAGTGACATAAGTCACAAATTAGAAGTATTTAAGGGTGAACAGAGTTCATAGACTTCCATTATGGGGAGTAGACCTTCAGAGGGGAAGAGGGAGTTAGCCCATTCTAGTTCTGCTAGGAGACCTAGTTGGTACAAGATGACATTGATGGATGCTTAGGAGCAAGAGAAAGATTTTAGGAGCATAATGCTGAAGAGAAAACCTTTGACAAAGTTTTCAAACTTCTTGGCACTGATGTGCAATGTATGTAGAATCATTAATTTTGTGTCTTTCAGTGAACAGGGAGAAACTAACTAGTAGGGTTGGAGGATTTCTAGTGTGCAAGATGATGTGAGCAACAGTGTGCCAGGGTCAGATGGAGAACCAACTATAGGTGGCTCTCAGAGAAGTACCTTCCTCGTTGAGAGGGAGTGTTGATTTTTGTAGCATTAGACAGGTACTTCCATGTAGATAATGTCTATAGGTGGAAGTTGTCATTAATGACTCTCAGACTTAGGAGATTCACTTTGGTAAAGTGAACTATTAAAGTGAATGTGCTTTTATAATTACTTTTTATAAAGTAGAGGGCCCATGGTATTTGGTAGTCCATGATACGAGATGACATTGATGGATGCCCAGGAGCAAGAGGAAGATTCTAGGAGCACAATGTAGAAGAGCAAACCTTTGACAAAGTTTTCAAACTTTTTGGCACTGATGTGTAATGTATGTAGAATCATCAATTTTGTGTCTTCCAGTGAATAGGGAGAAACTAACTGTTGGACACAATGGCCACATTGAGAGGGGGGGGGGTGAATCAGTGTGTGAGCAATTTTAAACTTTTTACCTTCTTTTAATCAATCAGAGCATATCAATCATTATGTCATCGTTTGCAAAATAAAATTCATCATGAGTCATAAGCACAACATCACATCAAAAGGGGCACAAGAATATATGGAATTTTGATCTTTATTTATTGTACATGGAAGACACCAATCTTCTTGATTACAATAAACACCAACTGATGAAAAGAGCACCAACTCTAATAACAGGACCCAACCTGGTTTTCTTAGCTCCAACTAAGAAGGGTTTGAGGAGTCCGATTCTCAAGTGAAAGATTCTTCTTGCAAGTAATTATATGGCTCTGCTACACAACTAACCTCTGCTCTGCACATCAATCTGTACTCATCACTTTGCTGGTCAACACTGCTCATCAATCTCTGGTCAATCTACTCATCAATATCTGGTCAATTTGCTCATCACTGTTGCTTATCACAGCTGCTCATCACTACTGCTCAAGTATCTCTGCGTATCAACTTTGCTCATCACTGCTGGTCATTCTTTTCTGCTCATTAATACCGCTGGTCAAGTTGGTTAATTTGCTCATGTACACATCATTGTACACCTCATCATACCCAATTACTGAACAAGTAATTTTTCTCTGCTTTCACTAAACATAAGGCATGCATCGTCATGCATAATCATCATAGGTATATGCATCATCGTCATAGAGTATGCATCGTCATGCATAATCATCATAGGTATGCATCATCGTCATGGAGTATGCATCGTCATCATCAAATATACATTATCATCGTTTCAGTGTGCATTGTGTATGCATCGTCAACATCAAGTATACATCATAATGCATAGGAGAGCATCATCACACTTTTCGAAGATCACAAGATGAAGAAACAATAGACAAACAAAAGAAACTCTAGATCATGTCATCACATAGCCCTCGTAACAAGCTTTTCGACAAGCCAAGAATTTTGAAATTCCGATTCCGTATGAGAAAGTTATGCCAATTTTAGTGAAGATGCCCAAAAATTTCTCTGTAAAAACGAACTACTCCTCTGTTGCTGCGAAAAAAACCTCAGACCAATCTCCACAAATTCACTTCTCTACATCCATCATTGAATGTTTTTGGATGTGTTTATATACACATTAAAGTGGACATGTTTCACGCTGGCCGACTTGTCTTCAAAGGTAAGAGTGGTAGGAATTTTGATTTTTTAATTAAAAATTCTAATTTAAATTTTTAATTTGACTTTTAATTGTCACACAAACTTCTTACCACTTCAATGGTCAAACCTTACCAAAGAATTGCATGTATTTTCTTTTCCATATAATAGGGTGTCCACCACATAAGTCATATGCGTGACCAAGGACTTCAAACTTCTTACCACTTCAATGGTTAAACCTTAACAAAGAATTGCATGTATTTTATTTTTCTTTTAAAACATCCTTCAAAGTCAACCACATCATTTTAAATTCATGGGAGTGTGTCCTCCACATCTTCATAGGGTTTCATCAAGCCACTAGGGATTTTAGTGGCATGCTATGTGCAAGGTACCATCATGGGATTCAAGCTTGTCACTAAATGGACCATCATCAAGCCAATATGTGTGTGGGTGCCTTAACCACATCAAGTGCAAGCAATGGGCATGAAGGTCTTCACAAGGTTCCATGACTACATTTAGTCACCAAAGACCACATCATCATGCCATCTAACCATGTCAAGTGCAAGTAGTGGGCTCCATGACCTTTGCAAGGGTATTAGGGTCTTCATTAGGGGTTCCATGGGCTTCTTCATCATACCAGGGGTTCCATAGCCTGTCAAGAACCATACAAGGTCATCATCATCATATAAGAGCTCCATGACCCCAATAAGGGTTGCAATGTCATCAAACCACTAAGTGTCGGTCCAAGGGCTTCATCAGGGCTTCTTCAACCACCTCAACCACACTAGGAGACCCTCAAGGGTCAAGATCCATCATGACATCATCTATGGGGTTGCTAGACCTTTTCTTGGGGTACCATGACACCATTAGAGCATGAATGACCATAGAATGGGTCATTACTACTTATCCAACCCATCTAGGGAATCGCCATCATCCACAAAGGCTTCAACACCATCTCCAGGGTCTTTACCACCATCAGCAGGGTCTTCAACATCTTCAGCAAGGTTGTGGCTACAAGCTCCAACCTTGTGGGTACAGGGACCTTGTCAACTGGGTACAAAGTGCTTCAAGGCACAAACCCACTCTGTAAGGGGTCCAAGGCACTACAAGTGAGACTTGGTGGCATCAATGACAACCTGTGGGGCTATTGTAAGTCCATGCTGGCATCAATAACAATTTCATCAACACTAACCAGTAGGGTTGGAGGATTGCTAGTGTGCAAGATGATGTGAGCAACAGTGTGCCAGGGTCAGATGGAGAACCAACTATAGGTGGTTCTCAGAGAAGTATCTTCCTTGTTGAGAGGGAGTGTTGATTTTTGTAGCATCAGACATGTACATCCATGTGGACAATGTCTACAAGTGGAAGTTGTCATTAATGACTCTTAGACTTAGGAGATTCACTTTGGTAAAGTGAACGTGCTTTTATAATTACTTTTTGTAAAGTAGAGGGCCCATGGTATTGACACAAGGTATTTGCATATTGTAATATTATAAAAGGTAGCCTAGGTGAGAGGAGGAGACATATAAGTCAGTCATACAGAGTGAGTGAGATCTAATTGAAGTGGTTGGAGAAGGACTTTCAGCCACGTGTGCAAGTGCAAGGGGTAGAGGTGAGAGGAGGAGACATATTAGTGATTCATACAAAGTGAGTGAGATCTCATTGAAGTGGTTGGAGAAGGACTTTCAACCACATGTGGAGGTGCAAGGGGTAGAGGTGAGAGGAACATAGCAAGTGGTAGCTGAGAGTTAGCAACTAGCAGGATTAAAGGACTGATCTTGAGGTTTGAAGGCTAGCATTCTATCACTGTATTTTCCTCAGTGGGCCATAATACCAAGACAAGAGCCGAGGATTTTACAGTTAAAATCAAATTGTTTGTTGGTTTTTCCCTGGTTGGGTTTTTCCAAGGTAAATCAACGTGTCAAATACAAATGTGATTTCCTGTGTTTTTCCGTTGCGTAAATTGTTTAGATTCAATGTGTTTTCTGTTAGTAATTGGCAGTAAATGATTTGGGAGAGTTAATTGGATCTGGATTTGAAAAGCTAACAAATCCTATCTATGATGCTTCTAGTATTGAGAGTGTTGATTTTGAACCATTAGAACAACATTTTTTTGAGGATATTCTCATGATCACCCCTGCCCATCTACCTGTTCTAATATTTCAGGTTTGGAGCAACATGAAAGTGTTTTTGATGCAGATTTGGGCAGCCTAGTTTGCCTTCTTCTAGGGAAGACTTGAATGGTGATTTTCAGCCATACACTTCAATGAACAATTATGATTTAGGGCAGCAAAATGATGCTATTATTGCAGATTATGAACCTCTTTGCTTGCCCATTCCCATGCAAAATTTAGAGCTGCTTTCTAGGGATCATTTCCAGCCATGTTTTTCACTTTATCTTGTTGATTTTTCTCATGTTTCATGGTTGTTTGATAAAACAAATGACATGGAAATTTTCCAACCTTTAAGTTTTCATTTAATGACAAAAATTTGGAGAATCATCATGTGATTGAGGTTGGAAATGTTTTGGGGCAATAATGTTTTAAGGGAAAAATATTCCACCCTCTCTCCCCATCCAAATTTCTGAAATTTTCATGGAATCATTTATCTAACAACACTAATGGAAAAATATAAATTTTAGGTCCGTTCTTCAGTAAATAAAATGCAGAAAATTAATATGATTAACAAAAAATTAATCCAAGTAAATCTAACCCAAGCAAATTAGCTAGAAAAATAAGAAAATATTTTTTCAAAGTTCTTGAGATTAAATCTACCTTAGAAATGACTTCAAAGTTAAAACTAGTCTAGAAAAAAAAAATATTTTTGGAATTTTTGGAATAAGATCTACACTAGATCTACCCTAAAATGTAAGAAAATTAAGATGTTTTGTTAGTTTTTTGGTTGAAGAATTTAGAGAGGTGACTAGTGCCTTCAAGCCCTTAGGCTATGGGGTTTTGGGATCAAATCCTCCAAGTGGCCTTGTATGCAAATGCTTGTCTGGAATTTTCTGCAAGAAACAAAACAAATCATATCCCAAACTATTGAAACTCCATGCAAATTTTCACCAAGAGAGGGTGACTTCTATGGCACACACCTCCAACTCATGCCCTAGCTTCTACACTAGCTTGTGCTATTTGATTTACAACCCCTACTAAGATAGCCAAACCACAAACAAACAACAAAACTAAACCACAAAACAACAAAGTTATTGCACTAGAGCAAATTTACCCTTGTAGTGAACTAGAAGCGTAAACCTTATAATGATAAAAATAACATGTTATCTCAATAAGATATCACCAAGTTGTGCCAACCATACAAGAAGAAGCCCAATAAACAAAACCATTGGATGTAAAATGATAGTATTACTCTCCAGTGCCCAACAACAATGAGAATGAGAAGTGAGATCTCTTACATCTTTCTCTACAATAAAATGATAATAAAAGCACCAAAACCCTAGATCCATCTTAGGGATTATCTGAATTACATAAAATAATGCTTAAATCCTCAAGGAGAGAGGGTGGCCCCATTAAATCATGGTCCAATGGTGATAAATGGTACAAGAGATGGCCCAAGAAGGAGGGTGCTCAGTCATAGATGATCCAGAACACAACTATAAACCCCAAATATAAAGGTCACTCCATCACAAAGTTCACACATGTGGCTCCAAGGCTAAAAAAAGGACACCACCCTCTAGCATACTCCAAACAAGCAATGACCTCCACGAAAGTAGGTGTGCTGGCCTCCAAGCAAGTAGAAAAGGGTCAAATCCAAGGTAAAAGGTAGTACGCCCTCCTCAAATGGTCAACGATTCACCTCCCAAATGTCAAATAATGGGAGGTCCTCAAGAAATGATCTCAAATGACCATTTAGAAGGAGCCAAGTGTCATCTCAATGGTCCATACATGAAGTGCTAGGTCCAAATGTATGGGAGGGGGGGTTTAGGAGTCTCCCAAACCTCCCACGTGCCAAGTACAAGTCCTTAAGGCGCTAGGAATTGTAGCGTCCCCAAAAATGTGCTACGAAAATAACATATAGATCATCCTCAAGTGCAATGCCTCATCACTTTGTGCCTAATAACCATCCAACATACCAATCAAGCCATATCATGTGTAAATAAGATAATTTCAGTGTAATAAAGTTAACCATCATCAAAACCTAGGAATGTTCATTTAATATGACAATAATACATAAGATACATGTTAATAACACACACTTTTTAATAACTCAATGATAATAATTTTACTCATCTAGTCTAACATTAGTGTAATCCTTAAAAACCTTTTACACATGAAGAGTGCTAAGCGAATTTGCATAGCTTAGCTTACCTAAGTCAAGTGAGGGTGTATGGGGTGAAGTACGTACATGGGAAGAAAGGGGGTCTTTGTGAAATAACCATCCTAGTAACATGAATGTGTTGGTCTATCCTTAAATTTGAAGAGTAAGGATTTTTTGATATTTCTTTCATTTGTGTGCCTAAGTAAGTGCTGTCATGGGTCATCCATCCTTGCACCTTCATATTGGGATCCCTTTATTTCATTTTTCCTTTAATATTTCATTTAATTTCATTTCAGTTTAGCCCTTTATGTGGCTTAGATAACCTGGGACAAGGGAACTTGGCTTTTGCAATGGGCGTATTTGCCATGAAGTTTTTCATTTGCATTTTTGCATTTAATTCATTAACAAATCTTTTTTTTTGGAGAGTAGAAGACTCTGTTTGCTTTATTTAAGGTATTGATACATTGGAATAGTAATGAGACCATATGTTACTGGTGACAAATCATCCACAAAGGGGAATAATGAGGGGATGGGCGAATTGGCTAGCAAGGTGAAAGATGGCTAGGTACAAAGTTATGAATTGGATGAAAACCACTTGACTTAGTTCATCAAGGTACAATTCAACCTTAGTACTAACACACTTATTAAGTTAAAGGAATAACACTGAGGTTAGACTAAGAGATGAGTAATAGTTTAAGTATACGAGCCATTATAGAAGCATACATGTAACATCTCATTATAACATATTGTCATATTAGAAAACATGCTGAGAGTAAATGAAGGTGAAAAAATATCACATCACTAGAGGATTAGGCATTATCTCTTGCTGGGCACATCAAGGCACATGGACCATCTGACAAAGTTGAAGGACATCTGATCAATGATCTATGGTGAAGCCACAGATCTCATCTCCAGCAAAAACTAATCAAAATTACTCCTACAAAAAAAGGTTCAAAACACCACAAGCGAGCTCTTAGTGATTTCCACATTTATGTTTTAGCATGTTGAGGTTTATTAGTTGGCACCACAAGGGCTTTGATCTACCCTAAGTTCTAACCCTTTCATGAAGTCGCCCCCTGTTACCACCTAAGTTGTACTTAGTGGTTTTTTATCAAGTGAGCCTGGTGAACCGGACAAGGATAACTTGTTCGGACTTTAGAAGACCTTTGGAAGTACTT
>LPNX011053659.1:0-30385 GCA_001517045.1 Pseudotsuga menziesii
ATCGTAATGCAAATTGCAAAATCTACTTCTTCAGTGCATCCATCTTAGGGTTTTCACAACTTCAAAGCCCCCAAACCCCAAGTCAGCGAAATAAACCTTCATCCATAACCACTAGATTCAACCAAATGGGCTCATTTTCCTTCAACATATAGGCAAAATGCCTTCGCCATTAAAGGCGAAATTCGCCAGGCCTCTTTGCAAAATCATTCTAACCGATCTGTGCAGATCTGCAAGGTGGATCTAAGCCCTTCACAGGCATTAATATCTGCAAAGAGATTTAGCCTTCAGACGACTAAAACATGCAGAGAAACCCTAAATCCTCCTCTAGCTTTCGTGAAGCGCACAGGCATCGACTAAAACGTGCAGAGAAACCCTAAATCCTCCTCTAGCTTTCGTGAAGCGCACAGGCATCGCAGGCAGAGGACTGGTGAAGCGCACAGGCATCGCAGGCAGAGGCAGGACAAGTGAAGCGCTCGGGTGAAAATGTTGAATAAAAAATACCCCAGCATATTGGGTATTTAAATAGTTAAAAAAAAACCCTAAATACCCCTAATATACCCCCAATATATTAATTTTAAATTTTTTAATTTTAACCCCCCCAATATGAACGGACGTGATATCGTATTGGTCCTTAGGTGACGACCCCGTGAATGCATATTTGTCCTGACTCATGGACATATGAGGGAATGGGCTAGCAATATCACTGTGGATCAACTCAAGAGGTGCAGAGGTTCTCTCATGACTAGCTCTCTCAAATTTATGCTCTGGGTGTTTTCCTAGGATGCAACCTTGGTAGACTCCTTTGGAAAATTTTATCTTTAGTAACCCTATGACCATCTCTTTTTCACTAAGATCAGAAAGATACTTGTAATTTAAGTGGCCAAATATTTCATTCCAAAGCTTGCTTGCCTCATTAGCATGAATCAAAAGAGTAGAGGGGTTTGAGTAGGGTAAGAAGTGTGAGAACATGTATACCTTCGAAGTATGATTTGCAACTCCTTTTGCAATGACTTTACCACTTGAGATCTCTGTGATCTCAACTTCATCAGGGGAGAATATGACCTTCTTTGGAGACACAATGTGGGCCATCTGATACACTGATAAGAGGTTAGAGGCAAGACTTGGAACATACAACACATTGCTAAACTTACCATGATCAAGATCAATCCTCCCTTTGCCCAAAATTTCAGTGAGAGAGTCATCTCCCAGTACTATTGGTGGACCTTTCGACATGTCAAGTGAGGTGAATGCCTCCTTGGTCGAAACCATATGTCTTGAAGCTCTAGAATCAATGATGAAACTAGGTGAGCTTGATGTGCCAGCAACCAATGCATGAACTCTTTCTCTGTCTTCTGAACTTGATCCTCCTTTCCTCTTCTTTGAGCTATCTGGAAGGGAGATTCCATTCTTCTCCAGGAGTTGGGTCAGCATGTCTATTTGCTTCTTCATGCAGGAGCTCTCAGAATGATTGTCCTTACTACAGTATGCGCACTTGCTCATTTCTCCTTTGTTCTTCTTCTTCTGGTAGTTCTTCTTGGAACCTTGAGGCTCGTCCGGAGACTTGTAAATTCTCTCTTTTGCTCAGGTGGATTTTTAGCTTTCTTTTGCTTTTTGAATCCACCCTCGAATCTCCAGCAACCAGAGCTTGGTCTTTGAATGGTTTGATGGTGCCCATCATCACCATTTTATCTTGTTCTTGTGTGAGGGATTCCATGAAATCTGCAAGGCTAGGCATCTTCCAGGCTCGAGCTGTCAACTTTGTGGCATAGAAGGTCGAAAAAAACATTGAATAGTCAGGGCCAAGCTTTGAGAGTATGGCCAAGACCAGCTGATCATCCTTATTTTCGATCCCACATTGTTTTAGCTACAAAACAAGTGCTTTGAACTTGGAGAAATTGAGTTGCAGGGATTCAAAGCTATTGGGACTCAGGGAGATCAGTTCATTTTCGATTTGATGTCCCCTCATCTCATCTGTCTTTCGAAAAAGATCAACAAGATTCTCCCATACTTCATTCGGTGATGTCAATCCATCAAGATGGAAAAGGAGGTCTCTGGATATACTCAGACACAAGAGACCATAGGCCTCATCCCTCCTGTTGTGCCATTTTATCTTCTCTGCAGCTACATTGGGCTCTGCTTCTGTTGCCATAGTCACTCTATTGAGGCATTTCGCTCTCAACAGTATCTCCATCTCTACTTTCCATTCAAAGAAGTTAAATGGAGTCGAGATGATCTTCTGAGATTGATCCATAGCTCAGAAATTGTCCCGTCAGTTAGTAGAAGGCTCCTAGTCAATGATGTCGAACTTGCAAAAAAAATTGGAAGGAGAGCAATTGATCTACAAAGGATCTAATACCATGTGTAAATTGAACCCAGTTTTAGAACAATTACACTCACATCAATTGCCAAATGCACATGCAAAATTACTCACAAAAGAGACTGAATATGGAGCTGAACACTAAAGTGTATTGAATAAGTGTACAATAGCCAACCCTGTGAAGTCATAGGCTGCCACAATAAATAATTACATGAGGGATTTGAATGCATGAAGTTTCCATTCGAATCTAGTCAAAATCAGGCTTACTAAATCTAAGCAAATCCCCCATAGGTGCATAAAGCAGTTTCCAAAACTTTCAAGGAGCTCACGAATTGGCAAAATAAATTAGGCAAGCTAAAAGGTAATGGAAGGACAACTCATACATGCTTTTCATAGGATAAAAGAGTGGAGGATGTGGAGGACAAAAAACAAGTTAACCTCACCTAGTCAAACTTTCCCAATTGCCTTAAAACACTGAAAAAGCAGGCAATAAAGCAGAAAAAGCAGACAAGCACTAGGGAGGTCAGGAATAAAGCAGATTTGATTCCAGGAGGTTTCCCAAGTGCTCCATGACTCAAAATTAGCAAGTTTGACCACTATGGATGTGTAGATGACAACTTGCATAAGGTGGAATATGGAAACTAGGCAAATAAGACAAAAATGGATTAATTTAATGTCTAAGGTAGCTAACTATGGGTTGATTATTCTAACAAACTGAAGAAGAGATCTGAACTGTGTGTGTGCATGTTTGCTTAATGAAGGATTAGTTGTTGTTTGCAGTATTTTTCTCCTAGATGCATTTACTATTCTGAGTTGTGTATTCGTGATGAGTTGACTTCACTGGTTTTTTGAATATTTATGTATTTCAGTAAGGTCATGGGTTCAGGCATGAAATTGTTGCTTAATGACTGGAATAGTTCATAAATCCATGCATAGAGGTGTTAGGATAATTATTCCTAGAGTTTGTAGGCTAGATTGATCGTCTCCATGATCAATTGACGTAACACACAAGTTTTCTTCATTAATCAAATTTTTCAAAAAATAGATAGTGGGAATTGAGCCCGCGGATGAAGATCTGACAGTCCAAGGGAGATCTGAAATGGAAGTTGCAAGGGTGATAACAGATCCACAAAGGCTTGTGAGATCTGCATCAAGAATGAGATCGAAGGATATGGTGAAGGTTGCACCAATCTGATGGTTGGGAAAATTGCAGAGAAAGAATTGTGGAATGAAAGTTGTAGGGGGTAACTTTGGAGGATAGGTCCGCATCCCACATCCTGCAACCTGCTTGTAGAAAAGGTGTTGCAAAATAAAAATTGTAGGGGAGAAAATTTGTAAGGTTTGATCGTGCCCGCATCCCACAACTCGCATGCGGAAACTCTGTTGCGGAAATAGAGTTGCGGGGAGGCAGTTTTTTGAGATACGTGTCTGTTGCACATAATGGTACGTATTTAATCTAGGTACTCAATGCTTGAAATTTTTTGTATGGATGTGTGATATATTTAAATTTACATCATTAAAAATATTCACACCTATTCAGGTCACTTTTTGGGAGCAAAATTTCATTTATTGAATTTTTGTGGCACTTTGGCTTGAAATTTTTACTGAAACACAGTCGGGATAGTCCATTTTTAGGAAACCAAATGGAATTATTTTTAAAACCAGTTTACATCCCAACTATCCCTTTGAATCTAGTTTCCAAACTAATTTGAATTTTTAATATTGGGCATCAAATGAAAAATTAGTGGTCAAAATACTAACGGAGTGCCAAGAAGGCAGCTTAGGAATAGCACTGGGACAGACTATTTTTGGATGCCTTATTGAACATATCTTACAAAAATATTTCATTGCTATATTCCCCTATGAATATATCTTACAACTCAATTTGAATCACTCCATTCTAATATCCTATGCAAATTTTATGACTAAAATACCGACTGCCTATCACAATTGAGCATTCCTAACACTCTGTTTCCTAGACTGTTCATTCACATATTTGACCCATCAATTCTTATTGGATGAAAAACCTGTTTCTAATGTAGATACCTACATGAATTTAATTTCATATCCAATTGGAATCCCATCAATGCATTATCAAACAGAAAAGTTAGAATTCGAAAAACCATGACTGTTGGTCTAGTCCATAATTCAAAAAACACCTTGTCATGCAGGTTGTTACTGATCAATTTGGAATATCATTACATATAATTTTTAAAACATTTTCCTAAGGGACATATAACTATGGATTTAATTTCATTTGGATTTGGAATCACTCAAATTGGATGAGGAACGAATAAATTATTATCGGAATACTGTTGGTGAGTCTAAATGGTCATGCTCTCTCACAGGTATAAAGTGGATTTTGTTTCATTCATTTTTTATTTGGATTTGTTTTATAAGTAATTTCTTGTTATTTTTTTCATAAGTGTTGGATGAAGAGAGACCAATCACCTCTCTTCTTCCATAATCTCATGTTTTATTGCAGGAAAGTGCTAGGTTTTTGCAGGTCCTTGGAAGAAAAAGGTCAATGCATGCAAGAATGACTCTTGAAGAATTTTTATCAAATTGAAAAAGGATTGAGTACATAAAATTGATAGATTGATGTGAAAACCATACAAAAAAAATTGTTTCCGAAGTCAAGTCTCATTTCTACATGCCAAGAATCCTTTTTAGACACCTTTCATACCAATTGTTACGAAAATAAACCTATCAAGAAGCCAATTGTGATATGGTAGGTTCATTCACCCTCCTCATTTCAAAACCCTAAATATCCGTTCATGTCGAAGTCTCATTTTTCGCTGCTTATGTAGTTAAGCTTAACCGTTTTATTTGATATCACTACTACATCATGACTTCACATATACTTTCCACTTCCGAGTTTCATGTTGGTTCTATTTTGTAGAAATAATAGATCAATGCTATGTGCAATGATGCTGAAAATAAGCACAGGAAATAGATCTTGCTACTAAGAATTCTCACAAGCATACACAGGAAAATAAGAGAGAAGAAAAGAGACTGAATCACATGAATGAAGAGATGAATATTGGTTTGTATCCTTCCATTGAATAATTATTAATAATAGTGTACATAAATAGTGCTTCCCTCATGGGAAAGTTGAATTGTATGGAAACAACTCATAAAGCTCAAAAAGGCTGACTTACCAAAATATAGCAAACCCCCATAGGTGGATAAAGCACTTGCTAAATCTATCAAGGACCTCATGAGTTGGAAAAATCATGAGTGAGTTGTCAAGGAGATGGAAATAACATGCTAATCCTAGAAAATGGAGAAAAACTAATGGAGGATGGGTTGGAAACAAAAGCTCCCAGTTTCTTAGTTGACTAGCTTTTATAGAAAAGCAGGAAAAAGCAGAAAAAGCAGAATCTGCTATAAAGTCCTGTATACTAATTCTAGATCAACCCAGAATCAGAAATAAATAATTCCTAGGATATAGATGGCATGTATTGACTTTAAGGTGCAAGTGGATGCCAACTAATTAAGCTAGTGGGTGAATAATTAATCAAATAATGATTAATTATTTTATCCTAATTTGTGAGTGGGTTTAATATATTCCAACACCCCCCTATAAGTCTGACTTTATGATGATATGACAAAAAATATGGATGCATATAGGGCCCAAAAACAAGGCTATGGTCACCCTTTAACAATTATTATGTCAAGAAAAGTGAGGAAAGAGGCAAAACCACATGGGGAAAATCCTCCCTCGAGATAGGACAAGGCACAAAATTTGAAATATGTATGTCTTCAACATATCCTTATCTTCACTTGAATCAACTGAGTGAACTACTTCTGGATGGAATACTTGTTGAAGAAATCATGAACTCCATGATCATGCGCTGGAGTGTAGAACCTGCAAGAAGGAAGAGGAGAGACTCCTTGTATCTCATCATCTGATGAAGTAGAAGCATTATCTGAATGCTTCTTGCTGCTGTCAAACTCTGATCTGAAAACATAATCTGAAGTGAAAAAGAGATCTGTGCATACTCCTTCCCAAAGAGTACAAAAAATAAGGCAATTTATTTCACACCCAATTCCCTGAATAGTTGCAAAATTGTGATGTGAATCACATGTCAATCTTCCAATCTGATGTAGCACCTATATGGACCTGATATGAGGCTGATAAAACACTGATATATCAGAAACATTAACATATGGAACATCAAAGAAAAGGGATTCAGTGGCTCCATGAGGATATAGGGCTAGACTAGGAAAATTATGAACAACTGGGGAAAACTGATAGGTGTAAAAATCTGAATGATGGATGGGCTTAAGATATGAACAATAAGTGTTTAGAAAAGATACAAACATGTTTAATATCAGTCCAAATATGACTAAGGACATGGATAACTAGCCAATGAAAGATAGGAAAGACTTCAAACAATGTAAGATAAATATCACTGCATAAGAGACCAATGAGGAATCAACTAGTGATCTTGGGATTTGTATAGTATTTGGATTATTCAGAGGTATGGTATATGGTATGGATGGTGGTATTATATGTGTCATGACATGAATATCAGCCTACAAACAATCTTCTAAATCAGATATACAATCTTGTGAGGAAGAGCTGCTCAAAGATAAGTCAATATCTAGTGAAAAATCACAATTTTTGGGAGATGAATCTAGTAGAATGAGAGGAGGATCATCAAAGAAAGGTTCTGATATTTATGATTCTGATATATCATAGGATAGATATATATCAGAGACATGAGAAAAGGAGAGCAGTCTGGCAGTCAAAGCATAATTTATATCACCTTGGAACTGCGCAGTATGACATTGTTCTGAGGAATCAGCAGGCTTCTCTAGTTCATCTGGAACTTTGATCTTGTGCTTCTCAAGAAGCTGAGACATGATGTCCATATTCTTCTTGAAACACTTCTTTTCTGAATGAAAACCCTTGCTGCAATAAGAACACTTGGATGTGCTCCCTTTCTTCTTAACTTTCTTCATTAAATCTTCATCTTCACTTTCTGACTTTGGCTTCTTTACAATTTGGTTCTCTTTTGATTTGAATTTCTTGCTTCATTGAACCAAGAGAGCATGATCCTTGCCCTTTGGAGAATTAAAGACACCCATATGGATCAATTTATCTTGCTCCTTTGTTAGTGAATCAAGAAAAGAATTTAAAGAAAGCATTTTCCACTTAGGAACAGCACGCCCAGTTGCATGAAAAGTAGACAAAAAAACTGAGTAATCAGGACCCAATTTTGAAAGAATGGAAAAGATTAATTGATCATCTACTTTCTCAATCCCACATTGCTTAAGCATTAGAACAAGTGACTTGAACTTGGTGAAGAAACCCTCAAGAGATTCAAAATTGCTTGGACTCAGTGAGAATAACTCAATCTCCAATTGATGCACTCTTAGCTCATCTTGAACTCCAAAGAGAGACTCCAATTGAGTCCATACATGGTTTGGAGTGGTCAAACCATCTATATAAAAGATTAGATCAGGAGAAATAGAGAGGCAAAGCAATCCATAGGCTTCATCCAACCTATTATGCCAATTAGCTTTCTCAATCACAGCATTGGGCTCATTCTCCAAAGCTAGTGTAACTCTGTATAATCCTCTACTGCGCAATAGAATGGAGATTTTGGCTTTCCATTCGTCGTAGTTGAAGGAAGTAAGAATTATAGCTGATGAAGAATCCATATTGCTGAATTGATGTGCTCAAGAATAAAATCTCTGCAAACTGCAAAACAAATTAAGAGAAAATCTTGAAGCTCTTCTTTAGAGAGGGATAGGAGACTGGAAGCACTCCTAAACTCTATAGAACTTGATAAACCTTGTATCTCTGATACCATGTAGAAATAATAGGTCAATGCTATGTGCAATGATGCTGAAAAGAAGCACAGGAAATAGATCTTGCTACTAAGAATTCTCACAAGCATACACAGGAAAATAAGAGAGAAGAAAAGAGACTGAATCACATGAATGAAGAGATGAATATTGGTGTGTATCCTTCCATTGAATAATTATGAATAATAGTGTACATAAATAGTACTTCCCTCATGGGAAAGTTGAATTGTATGGAAACAACTCATAAAGCTAAAAAATGATGACTTACCAAAATATAACAAACTCCCATAGGTGGATAAAGCACTTGCTAAATATATCAAGGACCTCACGAGTTAGAAAAAGCATGAGTGAGTTGTCAAGGAGATGGAAATAACATGCTAATCCTAGAAAATGCAGAAAAACTAATGGAGGATGGGTTGGAAACAAAAGCTCCCAGTTTCCTAGTTGACTAGCTTTTATAGAAAAGTAGGAAAAAGTAGAATCTACTGTAAAGTCCTGTATACTAATTCTAGATCAACCCAGAATCATAAACAAACCATTCCTAGGATATAGATGGAATGTATTGACTTTAAGGTGCAAGTGGATGCTAACTAATTAAGCTAGTGGGTGAATAATTAATCAAATAATGATTAATTATTTTATCCTAAGTTGTGAGTGGGTTTAATATATTCCAACATATTTTTCACTATGATTCTTCACAATCATTTATTTTGTACTCATACTGGATTATTTGGAATTCATTAAGGTCCAACTTCCAATGGTCTTGTCCCATTGACTCCAACACATCATCTCAGATCGAGACCAGAGTTTTTTTATATTTCCCTAGTATCTACATGAATTAATTGCAGATTTCCTTGTTGTTAATCATGGGGATTCATCAATTCCTCTTTATTAACAAATATTGCAAGTGACTCGACTCCAACATATCCATTCGTACCTGTCAATACGCACTAAGGTACTTTAGAGCTCACTGTCATTAAAGGTGAGTTGTTCCACATTGGTTAACGACATACATTAATGGCTGGTAATCCAATGATTTTTTTCCATGCTCAAGTTCAACACATTCATTCACATGGTAATAATTGTATGTCAGTTTTGTAGCAGATGAAGATTATATGATCTAATGGTTTCAACAGTGACTTGCAGCATCATTTGTTTCAGTAGTTTTGCAATTCCTTTCCATTTTCTTCCAGCAGTTAGCAGTCTTACATCCAGCCAGTACAACACACTTTGGATCAGATTCAACCTGATTTAGTTTAAGCCCTCATATACATATCTCTCAACAATAGGTTGGCCTACATCAGCTCCAGCAGAAATCAGTACATCAATGCCAATGAAATATTCCACCGAGGTAAAAATTGAGGTAAAATAGCATGAGTTTATTTATTTATTAAAGATTTAGTAATATGTCGTGAAGACCACTAAGCGCTATCCATTTCTATTTTCTATATAGCATTTTATGTCCATCCATTTCCATCCTTTCCCACTAAATTCTAACACTTCATCTTTCATGCACATCCAAATTAAGTTCCTCCCTACATCTCCTACATCCAAGCTTAAGAAGATGCCTTGCTGTTGCCACACAAAAACTAGCAGTGATCAAAGATGCGTTTTTGCCACATAAAAAGCAATAATGAGAAGAAATAAAGCACCTGATACACATGCTAAGGAAATTGGAAAAAATGACAAGTTCGCCATAAGAACCTATAGTAGAAGAAGATATTGTGAACAAAGATTAAGCTCAGATTACTCTAAGCCCCCACATACGGATCATCATGGACCTCATGGTTTCCTTTTCACTCAAACATACACCAGAACATGGTATTTTGCTTCATAATCTTATGGTCATATTATTGCTTGAAGGTTGTTCTTTCCAGATTTGGGTATTTTTATGCATGTGGGCACTACAAATCTTCTATGGCTGCAAATTGAGGAAATGATGCATGAGGGCATGCTTTGCATTTAGTTTTGGGGGAGAAGGATTTTTGTGCACCAATAAAGGTATATTCACAGATTATATAAATTTTTAGTTCATTATTGCATGGATCATCATTGTTCCATACTTCTTCATTTATCTTGACTGCTTTTGCACTCAACATCCACCAAAAAAAGGTTTTGAAATATTTTTATGTCAATTGCAACATGCATGCATAATGTAGAAGAAGTATGTGACTTTCTCATGTAGAGTCCATAGCAAAGCATGACCAACTCAATCACATTTTGAGATAATAGCATATGGATTCCCAAAAATTGGAAGATCGATATTCAAGCATTAATGAGGTATTTACAACTAGGGGTAAGAGGTAGTCCTGTAATAATTATTCTGTAGCAAGTTCATGACTAGAATCAAGGCTTACAGATTGTTTTCCCATTAAAAATGTTCTCTTGAAGTATAAGCAAAAATGATTGGGGAGTTTGATGGTGATTGAGTTGTACACTTAAGCAATGAGTATTCTGAATTGATTAATTATCTCAAGAAGCAAAGAGACAAAAAATCCAAATTCAAATTTAGTGGTGAAGAGATACAAAAAAAAATCCATCAAATGAAGAAGAAGCACATGGAAAGTGTATGATTTCATGTAATCGGGAAGAAACCACATTCACAGTATTCAAAGGACAATTGTTGTTGCTATCAAGATATTTTGTTCATGATTGTTGGGACATGTTATTATGGTCTTTGTGCTCATAAGATCTACAAGAATGTGTGAAAATGTTTACCTTTTCTATTAGTATGAAAATTTGATGGACATAGTTCATGAGACTTGGGAAATTAGTTGACATAAAATGAGATCTTTCATTAGTCATAAAATTATTTCCACTCATCCAAGCAGTAATATGCATATTTAAAAAAAAAAAGTACTCATCGATGATTGAATTCTTTTGCACTTCTTTTAAGAGTGTGTTTAAGTTCAATTTCATAGTGTAGCATGAAGACATGCCATGGAATGAGTTTGGGGGAGATAGAGGTTGATGTACATTCCATAGGATCTCAAATGTAATCAGATTTTCAGAGGGCAAGAAATATTTTATGATAATTTATTCACTTTCTCATGCATATTGTTCCATATTGTTCCGTATACAAACCATGGATTGGATCCTCATGATTTTTGGACAAGAAATGCATTATATCAAAATAAAAAACTTTGGTAAGTTTTAATCCAATCCAATGCATGACTTTCAAGAAAATGGTTATCATCACCTACATCCATTTTGACAATATCTCAAGATCTGTGCATCAGATGAATTTGAGATTTGGGGACCAGAATAATTATGGTAAGAGGAACATACTCACAAATTTTAAAAAAAAAATTCGTCACGAATTTAGAGAAAATGGCCATCGTAATCTATAGCCAATTTGTATTTTTCTCAAAATCCGTGATGTGGGTATCTCTGATTTTTGGTGTGGAGATGCATTGCAGTTGTAGAAACCTTCTTGCAAAATTTTCATGAAACTCAGTTTGTCGTTTGGGATAAAATGACTTCAAAACGTTTCTGCTTAAAAGGCTGCGCCTCCGCTAAATTTAACGCTCTTTGGCTATGATTCCGCTAAATTTAACGCCCTTTGAGCTACGACTTTGCTAAATGTTTCTCCAAATTCTTCGCTAAATGAGCTATGACTCTTCCAAATTATCCACTATATGAATTGTGACTTTTCCAAATGTTCCACCAAATTCTTTGCTAAATGAGGTGTGGCTCTGCCAAATTTTCCACCAAATTCTTCGCTAAATGAGTTGCGACTCCACCAAATTTTTTGCCAAATTCTCTACTAAATGAGCTATGAATCCACCAAATTCTTCACTAAATGAGTTGTGAATCCACCAAATTCTGTGCTAAAGAGGTTGCAACTCAGCCATACTTATCCTATGTACAGTTGCGACTCCACTAAAACTTTGCCTATCTTTATACGTTTCACAGCTATAACTCTGCTAGATTTATCCTATCTAGAACTACGAATCCACTAAAAATTTGCCTATCCTTCTACTTTTTGCAGCTACAACTCCCCTAGATTTATCCTATGTATAGCTATGACTCTACTAAAACTTTTCCTATCCTTCTACTTTTCACAGCTCCAACTCCGCTTGCGTAGTAAAATGAAAAGCAACAAGTAAATGAGTTCTTCTAGTTGGATGTTACATAGGTATTGGGTTGCATGAGGACATCCAACAAGTTCAATTTGAGGGAGATGTTGGGTCATGGATTTGTCCATATTTTCATCACCTATTGACATCTATTTCATCCATCTTCTTCATATTATTATTCATTTATTATTCCACTTTCCATCCATTTGTTGTAACTTCCCATAAAATACCATATTACTTCCATTGATGCTTTAGTGGTCAATCATGATTATTTTCCTTTTTTTTAATGAATTGGAAACTACTATGCACAATTTTATTAATGATGGTTTATGGAGTGACTTTTCACGGATAGGATACTCACAACTAGTTGTTACAGCCTTAACCAAAAATACATGCCATTTAAGAACACCTTTATTTGCGTCTCGATTTGCGGGTAGATGGAAAAGAATCTCGAAAATCTGAGACATGGGTTTCTTGCATAATAGCCTCATTTACTTGACTTATAAGGAAATCACCAAAAAAACTATAGTTTTAGATATACAGGTGGTTCTTCGTGAGGGTGTTTCCCAGATTTGCAGTTATGGCTAGTTTTCCAAATTAGCAAATTTGTTGAAACATATCAACTTAGGGATTCAGTTTCTCATTCTCCTAAGAGAATTTTATATATAAATATGTAATAAATCTCAGGAGAAGGGGAGGAAGAGAGAATGCAATGTTATGCTGTAGGATTTTATCCAGAGTCTATTGTAATGATTTCATTCTGATAATACATGCTGGCAGTTTCTTAATTCTTCAGTTGTAGACTTTCATTGCGTAGATCTATCTCTGCTCAGTGGAGGAAGGACCCTCTTCCCTGAGAAGATGCTAGTAGTGTTTATTGTAGGTGTGTTATTGTTTATATTTTCTTATTATTCCATTCATGATTTCATTCATTATATTTATCATAGTTGTATGCTTTCACTCATTAGATTTGTCATAGTTGTTGTATTGTTAATTCATTTGATAGATCGTTGTCCAACATTGCACTTCTTTTAGATGTATGAAATTAGATATTGTTTCATAAGAATTGATTTTGTTGACGTGTAATTAGATTTACAGTTTGGATTTATGAATAGTTTTTAGGTTTGATTTCTTTTCAAGAAGGTGTCATCTAGTTTACAAACAATTTCAATTTCATACCAATAGATAACAGTGTGAGGTAGAAATTGTGCTTGCATAGCTATTGCATGATTGCTTTGAAATAAAATACTTCCTCGGGTTGATAATTTGTGTTCTTGAAGACCAGTTGTTTATTTAATTAGACAATTAATCTGAACAACAAGACCTAGGAAACCAAACTATAAAAAGAGAATATGCGAGGAGGTAGGATGCTGCTGAGTATGCTGGGAAAGAATGAACTCTTATTGTGTGAGCACTTTGTGTTTGGAAAGAGTTGAGAGAAATACTTGTTGCATGAGAAAGTTGTGTTAGGAAAGTGATTTATTCCTGGAAAAATAAATTGAGGTTAGCTGTCTCTACTCTTGGAATACATAGTTTGGCTCAAGGGTGATTGAGAAAAAAACATATCTCTACCTAATCTATGGTTGGGTGGAACATGGTTGTTCCCTTTTCATTGTGGCTTTCTTTACAAATGGGTTTCATTAGTGGGTTTATGTTTATGCAAATCTATTGAGATCAGGGTATATTTTCATATGTGTAAATGCGTGTTTCAATGCTTCTGAAATGATAAATACCAGTTCTAGTTTTATTGATGAAAATGTTTCTCATGATCTGGTGTATACTCATACTTTGTTTGGAATGAATATGACTTTCATTTGGTGATATTATTTTCTCAAATGGTGTAATATTGCTATATAAAGAGTTACTAGGATGTTGTATGGTTCTATGTTAAATCCAATCTAAGGGACCCCTGGTAGGGAAGCCAATGTGCTCTTCTGGGTTTATCCATTTTCTTGTTTAGTGAAGCCCCTGTATAATAATTTAACGCCTAAGGGAGGGTAAAACTATGAAGGAGAGATTAGCTACTGAATTTATTAGGAGCTAGACACTATACACCACCATGAAATACTTAATCTCGAGCTTGTCTAAGTAAATCATTTGTCTGAATCTGTGATTACATTGAGGGTTGGAAAATCCTTATTCTTGCTAAGAAAACATAGAGAACTTAGGTGAAAAACTTGGGTCGGAAGGCCTGTAGAAGCCCAAAATGTATAAATAATTCAGGTGCTTCCATAACTCGCAATCCAAAAACTAAGTTGTGGGAGAAGAAACCATAATGAAATTCATAAGGATCATGAAGTGTTTCTGCAACCCACAATCCAAATTGTGGAATCTGAAATAGAGAAAACATTCATAAGGAAGTGGGGTGGTTTTGCAATTCACAATCTGCATAACGAAAGCATAAAACATAGTAAAAATTACAAGGAATGGGAGCATTTCCACAACCCGCAACACACATTGCAGAAGTGGAAACTAGGGTTAAAAGGATAATGAAGATAAGGAATTTCTGAAATACGCAATACGCATTGCGAAAAGAGAAAAGTGGAAGAAAAACTATAAAGGAATTAAGTGTTTCTGCAATACGCAATCTACATTGCAGAATGCAAAAAGTAGAGGGTAAGACTGAGACAAATGTGAGTGTTTTCGCAACCCGTAACCCACATGGAGAAAGAAGAAAATGGAAGTTAAAATATAAGAGTTTCCGCAATTCAAAATCTACATTATAGAATGTGGAAAGAAGAAAATAAAATTTGTGGAAATATAAATATTTCCATAATTTGCAATCTGCATTGCGGAATGCAGAAAGTAGAAAGGAAAAGTGTTGAAATGTAAGGGTTTCTGCAACCTGTAATCTGCATTGTAGAATGTAGAAAGAGAAAAGTGATAATATTTTACACAATCCGTATTGCAGAATGCGAAAAGCGGGAAGGACAAGCCATAAAAATGTTTGGGTTTCTGTAATATGCAATTCGCATTGTGAAATGCGGAAAGGGGTTAAAATGTAGTGAATATTGGATTACCGCAATTTGCATTNGAAAAGGGGGAAGGACAAGCCATAAAAATGTTTGGGTTTCTGTAATATGCAATTCGCATTGTGAAATGCGGAAAGGGGTTAAAATGTAGTGAATATTGGATTACCGCAATTTGCATTGTGGAATGCGCAAAGAGGAAAGTGTAAGAAATATATAAAGAAAGTATGGGGTTTTTGCAATCCGCAATACACATTGTGGAATGCAAAAAGCATAAAGTGAAAGAGAAAATACAAAGAAAATATAGGATTCCAAAATCCGCATTGCGGAATGTGGAAAGCATAAAATGGAAGAGAAAATATAAAGGAAATATGGGCTTTCTACAATTTGAAATCCGCATTGTGGAATGCAGAAAGTGAAAAGGGAAAGGTGTGGAAGGTAAGGATTTCTGTATTCTGCAATTCGCGTTGCAGAAGGGAAAATGCAGAAGGTTAAGATCATAGAAGAATTAATCAAGTTCCACAACCCACAATTCTGCATTGTAGAAGCAAAGTTTTTGAAGGAAGTTTTATTTGTGGAAACGACCTTTTATTTACGGAGGGACTGATGCATAAACAATTAATCTTAGGAATTAATGTTAGAGGACGATTCATGGTCCATGTCTTATGTAAAAGAATTTTTTTATATATGCATTTTAGCAAGTTATATGGCTATGTTACATATGGTATCAGAGCTACAGGTTTCAACCCTATCGCCTTTTGGGAACAGATAGTTCCGTTGAATTATGAAAATATTTGTTCTAATCATAACAATTTGTGTTTGGATGTTTTGTGTACAAACAAATTTTTTTGTAATAAGATACAACAATGGCCTCACAAAGTGAGAACGCATATCGATACGAAGAAGGTGCACTAGCACCATGCACATCACAACCAGAGCAAGAATAGTCTGAAGCCAGTGAAGTTATGGAAACAATGAGGAACTTGATCGTAGAGATACATAGCTTCAAAGTGGACAATGTGAAGCTAAAGAAGGCTCAGGAAAGGTAGTAGGAGATTAATGATATATTGTTGCAAATTCTGCAAGAGAAGAATAATGGGGAAAACCCCAAACAGATATTGGGAAGGACCTGAAGGTTCCGAAGAGTGCCAAAAGAAAAGATAGTTCCTCTAATGGAGTTAAAAAATATGAAAATCTAGCCAAGTGGGTCGTTAAAAGGAAAATTGACCACTTGGAAGGAGAATTTAAAAATATCAAGCCAACTAGCTTCAATTGGGAATCCAAGCTCAGAGAAGAAGCAGAGGCTTGGCTGCTAGACATTAAGAATTACTTTCAAATATACAATTATTCTAGCAACAGGAAGGTGGGAATGGCCATCTACAACCTGAATGGAAGGACCAGCATTTGGTGGCAAGATATGAATATTTCCCAAGGAATAAAAGAGAAGAACCAGGAGTGGTCAGAGTTCAAGAAGTTCTTCAAGAAGAAATACTTGTCAGAAAGATACTATGAAAAAAAGGCCAAGGAATTATATGAGTTAAAGCTCGTCCAAATGAATATAGAGGACCAAATTAAACAATTTATGGATTTCTTGCAGTTTGTGTCATATATTAAAGAGGAAAAAGTGAAAATACTGAGGTTCTTGAGTTGTTTTCCGCAATCTTATAAGGACCAGATTGAATTTAACAATCCCAAAACATTAGATGAAGACTTAAGAAAGTCAAGGTTGTGTTTTGAATAGTACAAATAGAGGAATGACCTCTCTAAGGTCTGGAATTGAAAAGAAAAGGAAAAGTTCAACCAATGGAAGAAGGGATTCCATCCCCCACCCTTTAGGAACATGCCAAGGAATCCATAAGGAAATTCCTACAACAAAAATGAACATCCTCCATAGAAGAACTATAAATCTATGAAACATGGACCTAAGGGGATGGTTGGAGCCCCTAAAGAACCCTTGAAGTGTTGGGAATGTGGAGAGCACCACTTTTGAAGGAAATTCCCACGCCTCAACCAAACTAATAATGTTGTTCACAACCTACAAGAATCTTCCACTGTTGGGGAGGTTGGGAAAAGTTAGCACCAGATTAAGGCAGCCCTAGAGAATCAACAAGTAGATTATGAATCTACAATTGTGGATATTGAAGGTAGTATCTCAAACTCAAGTATTTCTATACTAATTGATCCAGGGGATACCTTAAGTTACATCACCCCCAAGGTGGTGCAGGATTTCCAACTCACCAAGGTAAGGCATACAAAACCCTGGTCAATCCAATTGGCTACTAGACCCAGGAGAAAGGTAACTAAGTTTATTGTTGTTTGTGAAGTTAAAATAGTGCATCATGTGACTAGGACTAACCTGAATGTTTTTCCTTTAGGATCATATGATATGATTATTGGCATGGATTGGTTAGAAAATTACAAAGTAATATTTATTTTTTTTAATAAAACCTTTACTTATGTGGCTGAGGATCAAATTGTTAGGAAGGTAGAGGGTGTCATTAAACCTGTCTCCTTGAGGCTATTAGATTTTTATCATTTAATCAATATGATCTAGGATCTTATCTGAGAGAATAACATGCACATAAATAATCACAAGAGACAAGAGACATAAAGAGTTTTCCTCAGGGAAACCATCAAGGAGAAAACCCCACAACTTCCTCAGAGATAGAATGATCACCAATGGAAAAAGTAAAACCAAAAGACACAAAGATGATCTTTGATAGTTGTTCTCTCTCTCACTTATGCGAGCTCCTCTTCTCTCACTCATGCACTATAGTTGAGTGAGTGTGTGTCCCAAATAGAGAGACTCACTGTCTATTTATACTAATTTTCCACTTGACAATTACCTACCAGGGCCGACGTCACTAGGAGAGTCTAATAACCCTATTACTCCTCAATTGTGGGGACTATTTCCCTAACTTACAATGGAGGGCTAACCTCTATGAATTTACATGACATTATTATATTAATGATTCTCCCGATATGAACATCATGGTACAATTAAATACAATATAATATATACAAGTGAATACATTCCGAAGTTACAAATACATCAACACTCCCTCTTAACTAGGAAGGTATTCTCTTGACACAGCTCATCATCACAAGTCTTCATCTTTCGATCATCATCAAGATGGATCATCATCAGGCTGGATCATCATCATCACTGCTCCCACTATCTCTAGCAAATGGTCCTATCTCTCAATTCTACTTGTCGTAGGAAGTTCCACAGAGCCAACCCTTTTTCATGTTGGTTGTAGGATTAGCCTCCATGTAGGTATTCATATTCTATAGCACCTATATCTGACCATGGGGGGAACACATTCCACAACCATGTCAAAAGGGCTCTGCAGCTACATCTGACCATTGGGGGAACACATCCCACAAACATGTCAGAAGGGATCTACACTTACATCTGACCATGTGGGGAACACATCTCGAAACCATGTTTGAAGGGATCCGCACTTACATCTAACCAGGTGAGGAACAAATCCCTCAACCATGTCATAAGGGCTATGCACTTACATATTACCATGTGAGGAACACATCCTACAACCATGTGAGGAACACATCCTGCAACCATGTTAGAAGGGCTCTGCACTTACATCTGACCATGTGGGGAACACATCCTGCAACCATGTCAGAAGGAAATACGTACCCATCACTTACCCTTGGAAGGAACCTTGTTCTGGAGAACACCTAGCTTCTCCCTGAAGTACTCAAACTTTACTATGGCCATTTCTATCATAGAATCACATCAGGGTTGATTACATCCAAGGATAACCTATGATATTCGCCAGGACTAATTACATCTAAGGACAACCTATAGGACTGTTTATGTCTCAGCAACCTACGAGCTTATCCAGGATTTTATGCTCAGACAACCTATCTCACCGGCTATGCTAGAAATCCCTCTTTCGAGAGATCTCTATCTAGATCACATACTGTAGCTTCACTAATCCTCTGTACATCATACGAAAAATGCAAGTCAGATTAATCAAATCAAATAGTAGTTTTCAAAAGAAACATACTACCTCCCAAATAACTGAGCAAGTGGAAACATATTTTTCCTCAGTATACTCAGCGCCATGCAGGACTGCTTCCTGCTAAACCAAGAGATCACACCTGATCTCATACTGCAACAACACCTCGAAGTGATCTTTCTATCAATGGAACTTCCTTCCCAATATGAATCCACATAACCCTCCGGGTTAATATTTGGATTCACTTCATACTTGAGCCCATAATCAACTATACCATTTAGGTACCTCACTGCATGCTTTGCAACCATCAGGTGAACATGTCTCAGATACATCAGGAACTGACTCAATGTGTTAATATAAAAGCAAATATTTGGTCTCGTATTCGTCAAGTACATCAAGGAACAAATCATCTGACGATACATCATGGCATTAACCATATTTTATGAAGCATTAATCAATAGCTTTAGGTTCGATGCCATAGGTGTGGTCATGGATTTGCATTCCATCATCCCGAACCTCTTCAAGATATCCACTACATACTTCTATTGTCCAAGGGATATTCCATATGCATTCTGGCACACCTCCATGCCTAAAAAGTAGTGCATCATACCCAAGTCTTTCATCTCGAACTCAACAACAAGTATCCTTCTTGCACCTTTAATGAATTCCTCTTTACCTTTTAGGAACAGGTCATTGACATATAACAGTAGCATCATTGGTCTTCCTCCTTCAACCTATTGACATATAACAGGAGCATCACTGGTCTTCCCCCTTGAACCTTGGGGGAAAGGTTGGAATATGCTTTACTATTAGTAAATCCTAGATCCATTAGTAAGTTATCCATCCCGTCATATCATGTCGAACGTTAGGATCTTCTACAATCACTCCCTCTGAAGCGGAGCATAATTCTCCCTCTTCCTTTCATACTCTATGCATTGAAACAATTTGTACTTGAGTGACTAGTAGCTTTCTTTTCTAGTAATATTCTATGTATCCATCTAGGGTCACTGGATACCAATATCCTCTATCTTGAACCTTTTCAAAAGTTCTTCTCGCACCCATCTGTGATCTTGTCGTCCTCTATAGGATTTCATCTACAACCTTGTAGAAAAGGTTAAGATCTTCATCACTCTAGGTGATCTTCAAGCTCCTCATGTATGTGTTATCCCATGGGTGACTTCTGAGATCGTACAAGGACTTATTTAATTTGCACACATGAGTCTGCCTGTCATGTGTCTTAACTCCTAGTGGCTGCAAATGTCTCTTCGTAGTCTAATACTTCTTTCTGTGAGAAGCCTCATGCTATGAATCTTGCCTTGTATCCCATGATATTTCCATCTACTGCATGTTGAATCTGGTATATCCCTATGGAATATACTATGGACTTCCCTTCAGGTCTCGATACTGCATCCTAGACATCATTCTTCTTGAACTGGTACTCTCCTTCCCTTTCTTCTTGGATATTTCTTCATAACTGGAAGGTTCTACATCAATGATGTCGCTCAACAGCGTCACATAACTGCATTGTGTCTGAGACCTCTTTCTTTGAAAGTTTCGTCATATTATTCTTGGATTATTTCTTGAACTGTCGTCACTTGTTCTTAGAAACAAGTCTCATCCTTCTTTTCTTATAGGAGATTGTGCGTGATCTTTCCTACAAGTCAAATACATTAGTTGTATGGTTATAAAATTTTCATAAGGCATATTCATAATGGAAAATTCTTATGCATAAAGATATAACGATGCAACTATTTTAGCCAATACAGTATTCATCCATATCTCACAGAAACTTTCTAAATTCCTTCCATCTCTACCATGACACCATTGGGATTGTGCACTAATCCAATATGTCAGCAAAGAGGTTTCATTCTAGATAAGTAGCAATGGAGAGTTGTATAGCACCATGGGCTACTTACCCATCACATGCNTACCACCATTAATGCAAACATTCTATCATGCATAACACATGAACTGAATATAAACAAATGCATAACAAAATAATATCATGAAATGACAATTGAATACTTATCTTTATTAGTTTCATGGGTGGAATCCTTCTTGAACCTTCAACTTCATCATCTTCTTCATTCATAAACAACATCATTTCTTATCCAAATTCTAATATGGATAAGAGGTTCTTCAAGAGTTGAGTCCTTCATATTCCTCATCGCTTGAGGGATCTTATTTGGATCGTGAAAGATTGATATTCAGTTTCTCCCATTTTCTCTTCTCTTATTATGAATCGAGCTTCTTCTTGTGTGTGCTCTTCCCAGAGTCTGCTAAATGTAATTACTTCCTTTTGGAACACATTCCTCAAATGAATTAATCCCATGATCCTGGGAGGCCATTCAAGGTGGTTATAACAATATCTTATTCTTCTTTTATTTCTTCGTCATAGCATCGAACACTTCCTTTTGGTGTCTTCAAGGATGACACATAAGGTATGAAATGATATTTAATATAATATGTAATGATTCTCTTAACTCTAGCCTTAGCTTCATATCCCTCTGGCTCTTATAAATTATTTACTGAAATACTGATCTAAGTCAATTTCTTCAAGGATCACACTGTTTCTATACTTCTTCTGATTTATATTCTTCCCTTCAAAATAGCTTGGTCAAGGAATCAAACATATCTTTAGGTGTATTTAGGGAAGATTTTTTTTGTATAAGGTGATCCTCTTGGCATTGACCAAGTTCTTCTTGTGTAAGGCTTTATCCTCATCTTCCTCTAGAACTAGAACCTCTCCACTTATGTAGGTGTCCAATTCATTTTCTTCAAAAACCAGTGAGATCCTATACTTCCATGCTTGGAAGTTGTCAGATTCACAAATATTGTCAGCAAGCTAGTGTGATTAGTCATTTTGAAATGAGAACCTCAAACGTAAATAGAAAAAGATTAGATCTATCGATTTGAGGTGTCCATCCTGGTTCCGGATCTGGATGATCTAGGGTTTGTCAGAGAAAAAATAATTTTCAAAACTTGGAATATTTGAGATATGATTAGATAGAAAGTTGTGCCTCCTCAAGGTGAGATGAGCAGCATCCTCATTTTCCCAAAACTGTGATCAGAACTGCAAAATATTTGATTCCCTAGTTTTCTTAGATTTCTTCTACAGAATTTCCTGATATTGTTTCTGCAATATATCTGAAATCTCTGCTCCTCTGTGTCTACAACTTCAGCCTCAAGTAGATATGTCTTTGTTATTTCCAAAACCATAGGTTTGAATAGAATTTGTTTGACCAATTGGGACTTACGATATTTTTCCAAGGTGACTTATTTCGGGACTGTTCAGAATAGCACACTTGTACGAAATTCCACATGTCATTGTTTCACCTTCGGGGTCTAAAAATTTTAATACATAAATTAAAGTCCATGCCCTTTCTAGAACATCTTGAGAAACTTCATGTGGACTTTTGTATCCACAGATATAGAAATTCTCCCAAGGTGTCATGTTTAGAGATGAATCCTGGGAGAGGCTGGAACCCTTATTTGGAGGGACAATATCTCTAAGAATATACAGAATCTAAGGCTGAAACGTTTACAAATAGTACATCAAGAATTTATCTTCATCATGTAAACATTTTGCCTCTTGATCCTTCTCCAATCTCGAGATGTAGCGAATGCACCAAAATGACTAGTTTTAGTCTTTTAGGGTTTTCTAGTCCGGGGTCAAATTAGCATTTGACTTTCCTGGAGTTTTACCCAACCAAAATTTTTGATCTTGGTCTCTAAATTTCTATTTTGAGGAGGAGAGAAATCATATCCTAGGATCACTCAAAAATTCCTCATCTATGAAAATCCCTAATTTCCTACAGTAGTGGCATGTTAAAAATTGAAAAATGTTCAGAATCAAATTCTGCTTCGACAAAAAGATGTGCCATTTAATGGAGAGTTAGTGTATCCTCATTTTTCTAATGATTTATGGAGAGAGACCCAAAAAGTAAGAATCCATATCTTATGCAAATACACAGTGTATTCCTCTCAAGTTAGCTCTGATACCATGTTATATTTTTATCATTTAATCAATATGATCTAGGATCTTATCTCAGAGAATAACATGCACAACAATAATCATAAGAGACAAGAGACACAAAGATTTTTCCTCAGAGAAACCATAAAGGAGAAAACACCACAAGTTCCTCAGAGATAGAATCAACACTAATGGAAAAAGTAAAACCAAAGACACAAATATGATCTTCGATAGTTTTTCTCTCTCTCACTTGTGCGAGCTCTGTCTCAGTTGAGTGAGTGTGTGTCTTAAATAGAGAGATTCTCTCTCTATTTATAATAATTTTCCACTTGATAATTACTTACCAGAGCTGACCTCACTAGGAGAGTCTAATAACCCTAGTGCCCCTCAACTGTGGGGACTATTTCCCCGATTTACAATGGAGGGTTAACCTCTATGACTTTACATGAATTTATTATCTTAATGATTCTTCTGATAGGAACATCGGGGTACAATGAAATACAATATAAGATATACAAGTGAATACATTCCGAAGTTACAAATACATCAACAAAGGAAAATATCTACCATACAACTGAAAAGGCGTATAAGAAAGGGTTGTAAGTTGTATGTAGTGTGGGTCACTGACTTGCTCCTTAATCAAGATCAAACACTAGTAAAATACTACCCAGTCCTAATTAAGTTTATGGATGTATTTCCATAAGAGATACCATGACTACCCCTTCAATAAGAAATATATTTCTCCATTGAGATTGTTCCTGGGTATGCAATGATATCTAATATACCTTATCATATGAGCATACTTGACTTAATAGAATTTAAAAATCAGTTACAAAAACTGCTAGATAAGGGTTACATCAAACTTAGTGTGTCTCCTTGGGGAGCACCAGTTTTATTTGTTAAGAAAAGGGATAAGACTCTAATACTTTGCATCGATTACAAACAGCTGAATAAAGTGACCATCAAGAACAAGTATCCTCTACCACGGATTAATGATCTGTTTGATCAAGTAAGGGGAGTTAGAATCACCTCCATGTTAGATTTTTGGTCTGTTTATAACCACATTGAGATTAAAGAAGAACATGTAAGAAAAACATACTTCAGTACCGGATATGGGAACTATGAATTCGTAGTAATTCCTTTCCGCTTAACCAATTCCTCTGATACATTCATGTGCTTAATGAACAATATTTTCAACAAGTACATGGACTAGTTTGTGTTGATATTTCTTGACAACATCCTAATTTACTCCAAGATGGAGGAAAAACATCAACAACACTTGTAAATTATGCTACTAAGACCTTAAGAGAGAATTAGTTGTATGCTAAGTTTGAGAAGTGTGATTTATTAAAGAAATAAATTCAGTACCTAGGTCATGTCATCTCAGAAGACGAGATCACAGTAGACCCACAAAAGATTAAGGCTATTTTAGATATTCCTATGCCTAAGGATGTCACTGACATTCGGTCCTTCATGGGACTCACTGGCTACTACCGGTGATTTAGCCAAGGATTCTGAAAGATAACCTATCCCATAACTTCCTTGCAAAATAAAGGAGTAAATTTGTGTGGTCCTTGAAATGTCAAGAGAGCTTTGAATATATAAAAAGATTGTTTACCATGGCTGCAATTTTAAAGGTGGCTTACCCCTATAAATACTACACAATATGTACAGATTCGAGTAAGGAGGGACTGGGGGGAATATTATCTCAAGAAGGACATGTGGTATTTTATGAATCTCGCAAATTGAAAGAGCATGAATGAAATTACATAGTGCATGATCTAGAATTAGGAGCAGTAGTGCATGCCTTAAAAATTTGGCACCACTACTTCTTAGGGAAAAGGTTCCTTTTGTTGACATACAACACATGTGTAAAGAATATGTTTACTTAGTTGTGGTTAAATGCCAGACAAGTAGTATGGATGTCCTTCTTAAGTGAATTTGATTTTGAAGTAAATCCATATCAAGGGTAAGGAGAATAGGGTGGATGATGCACTTATTCCATGAGCTAATGAAGTTTATGAGATTACTATGAGCTAACCAAAAAGTGATATGATGAGCAGAACAAAAACAACTAGCATCCAAGATGATAAATATGAAAATTTACTAAATAAATTGATGAAATACGAGTTAAACTTGAATGGGACAAAATTCAACGTAGACCAGATAGGGTTAATTTGGTTTAAAGGGAGAATATACATGCCTAACATTGTAGATTTTAAATTTTTTGTTCTAAATGAAATGCACAGACCTCCTTATGTAGGGNCAAAAGATGATCACATCCATTGTAAAGAAATTCTTTTGGCCCAAATTAAAGACATATTTAGTTGATTATATGTCTAAATGTTTGGAATGTTAACAGGTGAAGGCTGAACATCAACATTGAGCATGTTTGTTACAACCTTTGACAATTCTTGAGTGGAAATGGGAGGTAATCTCTTTGGATTTTATCACAAGTTTTACATTGACACATAAACGACATCATTGAATTATGGTTGTCGTAAATAATTTAAGCAAGTATGCTCATTTTATTCCTGTAAAATCAACTTATAATGCCATCAATGTTGTAGAAATATTTTTGAAGGAAATATTCCGACTTCATGGAGTACTAAAGATGGTAATTTTTGACCGGGATGTCAAGTTTACATCAAAATTTTGGAAATAATTGTTTGCATGGTTAGAATCCAAGATAAATTTCATCACTAGCTACCACCCCAAAACAGATGGACAAACAAAATGAAAAGATCAAGCCATTGAAGACAAGTTCAGGATGTTTGTCATGGAAAGTCCCACTATGTGGGAAGAATATTTGCATATGGTAGAGTTTGCATACAATAATGGTTATTAGGCCTCAAACAAGATGAGACCATTTGAAATCCTGTATGGGAAAAAATGTACTACCCCTGTTAGTTAAGATAGTCTCGTGGATCGACTAATAGTAGGACCTGGAATGTTACAAGAAATAGAATAGACTATTCGAAAGGTACAAAATTACTTGAAGGCGGTGCAGGATCGCAAAAGAGTTATGCTGACATGAAGAGACAGCATAAATAATTTTTGGTCGATGATCATGTTTACCTTCGAGTCAAGCCCAAAAAGAGCTCCCTAAGATTTGGAAGCTGTACCAAATTAGCACCATGGTTCTACGGACCCTTTAAAATATTGGAAAGGATTGGATACGTGGCATACAAACTTTCTCTTCTCGCACACTTAAGAATTCATAATGTTTTTGATATTTCATTGCTGAAGAAATATATATATGATTCCACTCATATCATTGACTAAAATGTGTTACAAGTGGAAAAAGAAGGAGAATTTCAAGTGGAACAACTGCACATTATGGAAAGGAAAGAAATAGTACTTTGGAACTGGGTCATCACTCGGGTTAAGGTGAAATGAAAGTAGTTTATCTCGAAGGAGGTGACTTGGGAACTAGAGGAAGAGATGTGAAAGAAGTACCCATGTTTATTTCTAGAAGTTGTGCAGGAATACTAGGAACATTGTTGACAAGGTTCCAATAAGGGGGTGTTGATGTAATGTCCCCCAATTTCTAAACATTATCTGTAATATATTATTATTCCATTTTATTTTTTGATGAGTTTGGTTGATCGAGGAATCCATCCAAATGGTCCCTAGAGGATAGTTGTAACCTCTACATTTTGCATTTAATGAAATTCATAATGAAAGGGACAAGCCACATTAAAAGAGGATACTATGCATGGAAGAGGGGGAGACGTCGAGTAGTAAACCTCAGTGAAGTACAATAGGAACCAGAACACCTTAATTTCACCGAAAAAACCCTGGAGAAATCAAGATGGAGTGGTTTAAGGGGATTTAATTAAGAATAGACCGTAGCTAAAAAATAAGATCAGAAAAACCCTTGAGAAAATCAGGGTGCAGTGGTCGACAAAGATTCCTTGGGGAATGGACCATAGCTACAAAGTAAGACCTAGGAAACCAAACTATAAAAAGAGCAAATGTGAGGAGGTAGGATGCTGCTGAGTATGATGGGAAAGAATGCCCTCTTATTGTGTGAGCACTCTGTGTTAGGAAAGAGTTGAGAGAAATACTTAATGCGTGAGCACTCTATGTTAGGAAAGTAATTTCTTCCTAGAAACCTGAACTGAGGTTAGCTGTCTCCTCTCTTGGAAGGAATAGTTTAGGTTAGAGGTGATTGAGGAAATAGAAGATCTATGCCTAATCTATATTTGGGTGGAATGTGGTTGTTCCCTTTTCATTGCATATTTCTTTACAAACAGGTTTCATTATTGGGTTTATGTTTCGAGAAATCTATTGCGCTTAGGGTATATTTGCATATGTGTAAATGTGTGTTTCAATGCTTCTGAAATGATAAATACTAGTTTTAGTTTTATTAATGAAAATGTTTCTCATGAGTTGGTGTACTCATACTCTTTTTGGAATGATTGCGACTTGCATTTGGTGAGAATTTTTGCTCAAATGGTGTAATATTGTTCTATAAGGAGTTACTAGGATGCTTTATGGTTCTTTGTTAAAGTCAGTCTGAGCGACCCCTGGTAGGGAATCCAATGTGCTCTTTTGGGTTTATCCCTTTTCCTACTTAGTGAAGTATAATACCTTAACTCCTAAGGGAGGGTAAAACAGTGAAGGAGAGCTTGGTTGTTGAAGTTATTACAAACTGGCCACTGTACACCACCATAAAATACTTAAGCCTGAGCTTGTCTAAGTAAATCATTTGGATTAAGTTGAGAGTCCATTGAGGGTTGGAAACTCTTTAGTATTTTGAAGAAAACATAGAGAAGTTAGGTGAAAATCCAAAAGGCTAGCGGAAGCCTAAAAATGTAAAAATAATTCAACTGCTTCCGCAACCAGCAATCCACAAACTGCATTAAGGGAGCGGAAAGCATAAAGAAATTTATAAGGCACATGAAGTGTTTCCACAACCTACAATCCACATTGCGGAAGTGGAAACATTGTAAAAATTCATAAGAAATTGGGTTGGTTCCGCAATCTACAATCTGCATTGCGGAAGCAAGAAACAAAGTAAATGTTACAAGGAATGAGAGAGTTTCCCCAACTCGCAATCGACATTATGGAAGAGAAAACAAGGGTTAAAAATATAATGAAGTGGAGGTAAGTATTTTTGCAATATGTAATCCACATTGCGAAAGAATAAATGTGGAAGGGTAAGATCATAGAAGAATTAAGCAAGTTCCGCAACCCACAATCTGCATTGCGGAAGCGGAGTTATGGAAGGAAGTTTTATTTGTGGAAAGAACCTTTTATTTGCATAAGGACTGTTGCAGAAACAATTAAGCTGAGGAAAGAATTTTAGAGGAAGATTCATGGCCATGTATTATGTGAAAGAATTGTTTTTTATATATGCATTTTACCAGGTTATATGGGTATGTTACATCTCTCTCCCCATGGTACACCTGAAGGTGTTCTATGTACAGGTGCAATGGAACACTTAATCCAACTACGCAATGAATGCTCTTCTTGGGAGTGCTAGAGAACCTATGATTCTAATAGTACCTGTAGACCTACACACATATCAAATGTCCAAAGGGATTAAAATCATCTAGAGGAAGACTCTTATGTCCTTCCTTGTTCGCAAAATGAGGGAAACAAACTAAGAACAATGATTAAACAATGAAAAGACATCAAATGTAATGCACATAAATATGGATAATGAAACTAACCCTAGCTAACCTAAAACTATCAATCAAAGTAGGTTAGGTGAATCATACCACCAATGCAACCATCTGAGTAAGAAATTCATACCTGATATATTACTTTTTTCCTTTAGTGTAATCCATGACAATACCTCATTGATGATATGTTGAGTTTGTACCTGGATCTTCATCTCAATGAGTGCAGGAAACTGAACCTTCTTGAGAACTTTAATACTTGAAATTGGTGCCATGGAGAAGCATCGATTTGACAATATTTTTTTATCGATGCTTCTAGCAGAATTAAGTATGGGACACCTCCTCAATACAAGTCTTATAAGAAAAAAATATTTCTGAAATCGCCCATAAATCTAGAACTTGGGAGGCTATTCGTAGAGTTATATATAAAAAACATTCATATGCGAGCTATAACATGTCTCTACATTTACTCAAACATTTCTTTTGGCATACAAGTAGATTTATTATCCTTTTCACAATCATTTTAGTTACCCCAATAATTCTTTAAATTTTGAAATTGTCAGCTATATAATTCATACCTTCATGCTTCAAATGAAAAGATAAACAATAAATATTATGGAGTTGAAGAATGAAAGTCATACATGTCCACATACCTTCCTCATTCTTGTTGAGGTGTATCATTAAGGGCTTACTGATGTAGGGTGGAGTGGGTTGAACAAATTTTTCAATCCTTCTTAAGGAGCACAACCGAGAGTGATAACCTAGCCTCGTCATATGCAAGATATTTGCAAACGAATCCTCTATTCAACATGCTTCCCTACTACAAGATGAGTATGATCGATACATCATGGAAGAATCACCAAAGATATGAGGTACCAAATCTTTGAATCTCTCATCATAATGGACCATCTACATATAACAACTATCTGCAAATTCTAGGTATGTTTCATCTTCAATTATAGTGGAAAAAGTGCTGAACCATTCTTCATCATTAGACTCACAAGGAGAATGAACAATCATATATCATTTTGTAGGGTTTTTATAAATCATGTCCTCACCATCTATTCTTAATGTGACTGAAATCTCTTCATCCCAAACAATGTCAAGTTTTGGCTCAACCTGAGTAACTTCATCAAGTTTTTCTTCCTTGCTGCAACGTATGGAGGAAACGCTACCTAGTTTCTAGGAATCATAGAAAGGTGGGCCCATAAATCTCTAATAAACATCGTCCTCAGAATTCTCGATGTTATGTTCCTAGAGATCTAATAGGTCATAAGTCGTTTCTGCATGTTGGAATGGAGAAATCATCCTATATTTATGTTCTTCAACTCCTTTAAATTGGGCTTCTAAATATTTGTATATAGGACCAGGGTGAATCCACGGACCTGGGTAACACTTTTTGGCAAGCGCATTTCGGCAAAAACAGAAAAACGCACCTCGGTCGAGGGCTTGTTAAGCCCTCGACCGAGGTCTTAATATCTCGACCGAGGTTTTCTCAAGCCCTCGATCGAGGTATTGCGGGCTTTACAAACCCTCGGTCGAGGTTCATACCTCGGTCGAGGGCTTAAAAAAACAGACTTAGCCCTCATTCAAACAAATGGAAAATTTCCTGTG
>LPNX011053659.1:30697-103079 GCA_001517045.1 Pseudotsuga menziesii
CCATCATCATATTCACTTACTTGGGGATCTCCATCTATCATTCTTGAGAAATCATCAATTAGGCCTTGGACAATGGTTGCTTTGACTTGATCCTTGTTTTGGGATTTCTTATTGAATAAGTCCCTTGCCTGCTTGACATGAGGCATCCATTTGTCACATTTCTCTGAATCCCAGTGGCTACAGAAATTTTCCACCAATTCTGCAAAGGACAACATCGTTCTTCTTTCTAAGCCCACAAACCAAGCATGACCCTTTACTCCTAGGTGAAGGACAAATGATTGCATGTAAACATATTATTTTTCTTTAATACCATATCCTGAATCCAAATTCATAAACCATTCCACATGGTGCATGGCATTATCATGGTCACTCTTGAACGCATGCCAGAATACCTTTGGTAACTCATCCAAATATCCTGGGAATCCTAATAAATCAAGAGGAGTGAAACATATTTCCATTTTAGTAGTATTCGGATTATCAGGATTTTGAATTCAAATGGAATATCATCTTTTATTATGTTTCTTGAATCATCTTGTGTCTGGCTTCTTCCCAGTGTTTTTTCCCATATTTTGTCGATCATAGACTTTTTTTCCTGTTCTTCGATACGGTAATCCGAATCCATGCTAAATGCATCAATGAACTTCCTAAGTGAAGAAAAAGTTTTGAAAGGAAAACCCAAATACCAATTTTTGACAGATAAGTTTTTGATGGTATATAATAATTGATGTTATCCTATGTAAAATTTGATTAAATGTCATGCTTGCCACTTTTTTTATCCAAAATATGGTAAAAACCTCACTCATAATGTAACTAGTCCTAGACCAAAGGACTCATAAATGCATGTGATAAAAAATTATGCATAAGAAAGCATGTGGAATCCATCACTATAAACATGTCCTATAAGCGATTCTGTACTTACTAGATTCCCGAGTACTCATTTTCATACATGTGTATTATTATTTGGAGGCTATTTCTTCATGGTGGAACCCTCTACTCGTTTCCACTTCATTCTTCATTGCCTCCTCCCTACAATATGATCATTTTAGTCTTCCCTCAAAGTACAACAACAAATAAAAAAAATCTATTGTAAGTTATATCTACCCTAGCAGAAATGGCCTCTTCATTTTACAATTGATTTAGGAAAATAGATTTATCATTTCTCATCATTCAAAGGTAGTCACAAACAAGTAATAGGCACAAAAGGAAATTATATTCCATTTTAAATTTCCAAAGAGTTCGCTATGGCTATGTCAAACTATATTCCACTTTAGATTATATTGCATTTCAGATTATTTTCCAACATAGTTCATAGCAACTTTGAGATTACATACATGGAAACATTTATATTCTCACAGGTTGAAAATTATTTTTTATTATTTCATAATTTAGAAGAAAACACAAATATTGTATAATATTGGAAAAAAACCTACTTCCAATACTTTTGGCTTGCCCATTATTGAAATAAAACCAAAATATAAAACCTTAAAAAAATTCAATATTTTTAATGGACACTAATAAGTAAAAACAAAAACCTATCAAAAGCTTTTCACATAAAAAAAATATAGATTCTCAATATTTGTAATCCTCGAAAATTCCATTCTTAATAAACTATTGCTCCATCGACAAAATGATCGTATCTTCCATTTATTTGGCTTGTATCTTCCCCGTCAGGATGAAGAGCTTTTGAAACAACCCTAATGAACCTCTTAATCGCTAGAATATTCCTCATATATTGGGATTTGATCAACAAATAAGGATTTATACTACAGTTGGTTGTTAGAATTGCCATCATCATTTCTGGAAGTCGCTCGTGGCTGCTTCGGCAAAGGACAACTATTGTTTTATTGTATTGTCTTTATTAGCCGCGGTGGCTACTCCTATTAGCGGTATGTATCTGAAACGTGAATTGGATGACGGCGGAGGAGGAGGCTGCTGAATGGCGCGGTTGTTTTTTGGGCGTGATGTTCTATTAGAATTGCCAGCACTTCTGGAATTAGTTGCTTGCATAGGCTGTTGCCGCTGCTGCTGAATGGGGCGGTTGTCATTTGGGTGCGATGTTATGTTAGAATTGCCAGCACTTCTGGAATTTGTTGCTTGCTCTTGCTGCAATGGGCAGTGAAACGCTCAATTGCTATTGTTGTTCCAGCTTGAGCGTTTCTTTTTGCGAGAGACGGTGATCTCTCCAGACCGTGCTTTTGAGCCATTCAGGAGGAGGGATTTGTCCACGCTGTCTACCTCTGTAAACTCCACATAGGCATACCTTTGTGGGTTCCCAAATTCGTTTGTGGGGATTGTTATGCGGTTCACTGTTCTGCAGCACTCAAAATGGCCCTTCAGATCTTTTGATGTGCACCAGTAGTCTACGTTATCCACGTAAACTGAATACTTTTCGAACTATCCTCCTCCCTGAATTTTCGCTTATGCTTGGTTGTTAAAAGCTATTTCTTTTCATGTAAGATCAACACCAATCAGGCTAATCGTAGTGAAAAGATGAACCTTCAAACAACTCATTTTCTTTCCTATATGATTGACTGTATATCCAATTTCGGACCATCGAACTGTGGCAGAACATATAACCGAGGGGTATTCTAATTTATGGATCAATGCTTAATGGCATCTGTATGATAATTAGTGTTTTTGTAACTATATGTCGGCTAAACAAAACTCAAAACCGGGTTTAAATACTACCATTCACAAATAAAGTAAGACCCCTGCCATCATTGAAGGTCTCAAATTGTTTACCATAAATCCAAATCTTACCATCATTTTTAACAAAATTTCCTTCTTACTAACCAAATAATGTGGGATTTTTTTTCCAAGTACCACTACCACATAACCATCTTCAACTGTCCCTAAGTGAACTTGGCTTCTTAAACATTAGGTACAACTCACTCTTACAATGAGTGTGGTTGTCAACTATTGTGCTAGGATGTCCACATTGCCCTTACGGTAACTTCTAATGAGTTAGGACCATGATTTGTGGACTTGCAGCCAATGCCTTACTCACTTAAATTGAATTCCACTTAGTCATTAGTAAAATCAGGGAAATAATCCTGAAATCATGGAATTCACCTTGTTTTAGGACCCTTACAACTTTATAGGAATCTCTACCATGACTCAAGTGCCCAAATTGACTAGTATATTTCCTTGTAGACTCATGAGATCATAGCTTAGAACAGGGGGAAAGAGAATTAAGCTATGAGTATGGTTATTATTCTCTAACACCCCTCCATAAGCTAAACTAGATGCATTAAGGTAAACTAGGTGCAGTAAATGCAAAAGAAAATTGGGTCTCTATTGCTTTGTAGCCATGTTAGGTACCATACTTAGAAAAGATTCTCTAAAACATAGATGTTAGGTACCATACTTAGAAAATATTCTCTAAAACATAGTAAGAGGGAGAACCACATGGGAAACACACATCCCAATTTAAGATAATTTAGATGAGAAGGCTAAGCATCCTACTTAGAAGGAAGGTTGATTCATTAAAATAGGTTGCATATTATGTTCTTGTTATTAGGTCAATTTGTTATGGGTTTATTTGAGGTTAATGGAAGCTTTTATGGCTTTCTTGTGTCGGGGGAAGCACCTCATTATGGTAAATTACACACAAAAAAAGAAAATGGTTTATTATATGTGGATCTATTTTTAAGTGTCTTTCATGTTTCAAGTGTATTAAAAACTTCAACATCACTCTAACACAATTCTCAATTTTTGAAGGGTTGTTTTAGATAATGGCGGAATGGTGCTACCCACATCATAAACATCTTCCTATCCTAATTTTTTTAAATTGTGTCAATGTAACAATGTTTTTATGCAATTTATAAAAGTTATTTTTTGTCCTTGTTTTTTAAAGTGGTGATTGCTCTCACCACTTTTTTTTCTCAAATGTTATTTAAAAAAGAAAAAAACATTCTTCATGTTGTAAGCCATTTTTGTTTTTGTGGTGTTAAGGGTTTTTCTTGTTTTTTATTTTTCTTTTGGATGAGATATGGTAGATCAAATTTTACATTGAAAAGTTTGGTTTTATGTTGTTTCTCAAAACAACCAAATTTAATCAACTTTATCCAAAATTAAGGCATAGTCAAGAGGGTTAGTGATGCTCAATGTTGATTAAATCTCATCAACTATGGTTAATTTGGTTAATAAGACATTGTTGTAGGTTCATGAAACCCATTCCTCCCCTTGTAGCTATGGTTATAACTTACTCTTAGGTGTTAGGATCATGATTTTTTAGGATAAAGCCCTCTTTTAAATTAAGGTCAAGTGTAACATACCTCTTATACCTCAATGCCATTAGGTGTGAAAAGGGGTAAAATTTTTGTTTCACTGTTACTACAAAATGAGTCATTCATGTTAGTGTCAAATTTTACATGGCATTATGATGAAGCATGTCTAATCAGATTCGACAATATTAAAACTACACCCATTGTAAAACAAGCATTAAAAGGGGGTGGGTTGTTATGAGGAGGCTTATTGTATCAGGATCACCATACTTCCAAACATATAAAAATCAACCATTTCATTCATTCCCACTATTGATATTATTTACATAATACACTAGGAAAGGGCCTTAATCAAAAAACTTTCAACCTTTTATTCTGCATCCGTATATACATATTAACAATTGTATAACCAATTTTCTTTTGCACTTAAAACATTCATAGAAAATTACCCAACCATTTACATCATCATAAATAAGAGATCATCCAAGCACATCCATGGACATAAAATAAGAGACATCAAAGACATAAAATAATACACACCAATGTACGTGTTCTTTATTTATAAAACCATTGAGGTAAAGGTATACAACTTATATCGTAATTGAGGTGTCATTCCTTTATAAAACCATCGAGGTAAAGGTATACAACTTATATCATAATTGAGGTGTCATTCCTCTCAAATCACAAGGCTTCCTCAATTTACTCGAAATGCAATGAGTACCCCCTATTGATTAACCTAGGTTTCCATAAACAACTTGAGAGTCCCACACCCACCTTTTGAATTCATAAAACAACGGAGGAAATTTCAATTGCATATTCATCTGTCCTTCAAGTGGTATCATTTCTCAACCCCATGATGGGGGCCTCTAGCATAAATACATAATTTTAGTTGATCTTCTTTTTCCCTTGGTTTGCACCAATTTGGTGAGCATTTTCAGTGATTTTTATCATCGCCCAACAAAGCTAGTACAAATGACCTTATTTTTTTCCTTTGCCACATTTTCTCAAGTAGGGTTCCTTCTTACTACTAGAGTTTCCACCTTTTTGGTGAGTATTTTCACTAAAATAGATGATGGAGATTTGCGTTCATCTTACATACTTTAAATGATTTGTTTAATTGAATACTTTGCATAATGCTTGTTTAAAGTGGATAGAAAGGGTATGTGAAAGCATTTACTATTTTTGCTTCTTTTGCAGGAATTTAGTTCAAAGATCCGCCAAATTTGATTGAAAGAGATGAGTGCTATGGTTTTGTTTTATGTGAAAATTATTTTGTAAAATCTTCATTGTTTTTCTGAGCTTCTAGATTTATTTTTGGTTTTTGGGTGAGCCCATACATTTTTGTCACTATTTGCCAATGTTTTTTTGGATATGTAATCTAAATTAATTTTTGTAAATGTAATCTAAAATCATATTTATTGTATTTTTTTGAAAATTTAATAGTAATTTCAACCACGGCTTAACACTAGTGACTTTTCTTTTAGATATCCAAAATAATTTTCAAATGTTCATGTTTTAAATTTATGTTAATGAGAGAAAATAATTTTAATTTTTATCTCAACCTCAAAAAGAAATAACCTAATGGAAATTGTTTTGATATCACTTTTTAACTAACTAACATTGCAATTTGCGCATTTTGGTGAGCCAGGTGTAATTCAGAAATCAGATAGCAATACCAATCTCAATGTTTCTTTTATAAAACTTGTAAAAATAATGGGTGGTCAATAATATATTAATTTTTATAGTTAGTCCGTTTTTATGTACTTGTATTTGATCTTGATCATATTAGTGATGTTTGTAGTAGTCCAAAAATGGTTCAATTTCTTGATTTTAATTTCAGCCATGTACATTATTTAAGCATCGTTGTTTACAACTATACATATCTTATTGATTCAAATTAATGTAAAAGGACACCTTGCTATTGATTTCTTACTCATGTTATTACTATTGTAAAAGAGAATTTTCAATTCTGGTTTGGATTTTATAAGCTTCCATCAAAGCTTCATGCAATTTATCTTTTTAGCTTTGTCAATTTTCTCATTGAATTTCCTAGAAATTTGCTCTATTTGGGAGAGAAACAAAGTGCTCTTTCCCCTTTTTATGAACCTTTTCTTCCAAGTTCTCTGAGGCTAAAATTTCATAGCGATAAGATTTGAGAAATCTCTAAGGATAGAGGTGCTATTTTTTTCATTAAATTTATAAATCCATTTACAAAGTATGGAATTTCACAAATGGGATGGTTTTATCACATGGGGTTTAGCTCTAAATCCTATTTTTTATTGTTCATTTGTGTGTGGTTTAGCATGTGACCATTTACCCATGGTAACATTATAATTTTCGTTGAATTTGTTTCACAGGAACATATTATACTTGGTATAGCATGCAACTAAAATGACAATGGAACCTTGCTGGATAATTTGAAACTCTATCATGTACTAGTTAAACAAGTCCAACCTGGTTCTAATCTTACCACTAATTATTGAAAAACACTCACATGGCTTGTAGTTCAGAGAATTTTTTGGCATATTTATTTTTTTCACTATCACTTATGTATTTGGCACGCAATTATACATTTTCCAAGTATATGCCGAAGAGGCGGATTCTACAACCCAGTAGGGGGATATGTGTAATCCCGTTATGTGCTCATCCTATAGCTAACACCTATCCTGTATGCAATATTTTTGAGAACCACATTAAGAATACTACAAATTAAAACCATGAACATTTCCTTCACATTTCCTCAACATTCTCGCTCTAAAAAAAGGGTTCGCATTTAGAGAGATTTGATCCCTTCAAGGATTTGGTAGATCCTTTTTAAAATGGATCTATGCATGTGCCTAGAAGCATCCATTGAGAAATTAATTCTCTCCCTTATTAAATTTAATCAACCATTTTGACAAGTTTATGAATGGCTTAGATACCAATGTATTGATGGATTGCATGCTTGTTATTAGAACCTTTCACTTAACTTGAATGCTATCCAATTAATTGTAAATAACTCTTTAAGATGATGATTTATGAGTGAATTGTGATTGTCTAATATAAATGTGTAATGTGGTGATTTAATTGTGCACTTGATTCTACTAGTTTTAACTTCCATTTCATCTCACATTATGTGCTTTCTAGGTCCACATGGAATTTAATTAGTCTATATTCTTTCCTTTTCTCTAGACACACATCAACCTTTGATGTACATGTTATATAATAATTGATATTATCCTATGTAAAATTTGATTAAATGTCATGCTTGCCACTTTCTTTATCCAAAATATGGTAAAACAATCACTCATAATGTAACTAGTCCTAGACCGGAGGACTCATAAATGTATGTGATAAAAAATTATGCATAAGAAAGCACCTGGAATCCATCACTATAAACATGTCCTATAAGCGATTGTGTACTTACTAGATTCCCCAGTACTCATTTTCATACATGTGTTATTATTTGGAGGCTATTTCTTCATGGTGAAACCCTGACTCATTTCCACTTCATTCTTCATTGCCTCCTACCTACAATATGATCATTTTTGTCTTCCCTCGGAGTACAACAAAAAATAAAAAAAATCTATTGTAAGTTATATCTACCCTAGCAGAAATGGCCTCTTCATTTTACAATTGATTTAGGAAAACAGATTTGTCATTTCTCATCATTCAAAGGTAGTCACAAACAATTAATAGCCACAAAAGGAAATTATATTCCATTTTAAATTTCCAAAGAGTTCACTATGGCTGTGTCAAACTATATTCCACTTTAGATTATATTGCATTTCAGATTATTTTCCAACATAGTTCATAGCAAATTTGAGATTACATACATGGAAACATTTATATTCCCACACCTTGAAAAGTATTTTTTATTATTTCATAACTAAAAAGAAAAAACAAATATTGTATAATATTGGCAAAAACCTACTTCCAATACTTTACTTCCAATACTTTGGGCTTTCCCATTATTGAAATAAAACCAAAATATAAAACCTTAAAAAAATTCAAGATTTTTAATGAACACCAGATAAGTAAAAACAAAAACCTATCAAAAGCTTTTCACATAAATAAATATAGATTCTCAATATTTGTAAACCTCGAGAAAATTCCCTTCTTGATAAACTATTGCTCCATCGACAGAATGCTCGTATCTTCCATTTATTTGGCTTGTATCTTCCAGTCAAGATGAAGAGCTTTTGAAACAACCCTAATCAACCTCTTAATTGCTAGAATATTCCTCATATACTGGGATTTGATCAACAAATAAGGATTTATACTACAGTTGGTTGTTAGAATTGCCATCATCATTTCTGGAAGTTGCTAGTGGCTGCTTCAGCAGAGGACAACTATTGTTTTATTGTATTGTATTTATTAGCTGCGGTGGCCACTCCTATTTGCCGTATGTATCTGAAACGTGAATTGGATGACGGTGGAGGAGGAGGCTGCTGAATGGCGCGGTTGTTTTTTGGGCTTGATGTTCTACTAGAATTGTCAGTACTTCTGGAATTAGTTGCTTGCATAGGCTGTTGCCGCTGCTGCTGAATGGGGTGGTTGTCGTTTGCGCGCGATGTTATGTTAGAATTGTCAGCACTTCTGGAATTTGTTGCTTGCTCTTGCTGCAATGGGCGGCGAAACGCTCGGCTGTTGTTGTTGTTCCAGATTGAGCGTTTCTTTTTGCGAGAGACGACGATCTCTCCGGACTGTATTTTTGAGCCGTTCAGGAGGAGCGCTTTGTCCACGCTGTCTACCTCTGTAAACTCCACATAGGCATACCCTTGTGGGTTCCCAAATTCGTTTGTGGGGATTGTTATGTGGTTCACTATTTCGCAGCACTCAAAATGGCTCTTCAGATCTTTTGATGTGCACCAGTAGTCTACATTATCCACGTAAACTGAATACTTTTCGAACTGTCCTCCTCCCTACATTTTCGCTTCTTCTTGGTTGTTAAAAGCTATTTATTTTCATGTAAGATCAACACCAATCAAGCTAATCGTAGTGAAAAGATGAACCTTCAAACAACTCGTTTTCTTTGGTATATGATTGACTGTATATCCAATTTCGGACAACCGGACTGAACCGAGCGGTATTGTAATTTATGGATCAATGCTTAATGGCATCTGTATGATAAATAGTGTTTTTGTAACTATATGTCGGCTAAACAAAACTCAAAACCGGGTTTAAATTCTACCATTCACAAATAAAGTAAGACCCCTACCATCATTGAAGGTCTCAAATTGTTTAGCATAAATCCAAATCTTACCATCATTTTTAACAAAATTTCCTTCCTTGCTAACCAAATAATGTGGGATTTTTTTTCCAAGTACCACTACCACATAACCACTTTCAGCTGTCCCTAAGTGAACTTGGCTTCTTAAACATTAGGTGCAACTCACTCTTACAATGCGTGTGGTTCTCAACTAATGTGCTGGGATGTCCACATTTCCCTTAGGGTAACTTCAAGTGAGTTAGGACTATGATTTGTGGACTTGCAACCAATGCCTTACTCACTTAACTTGAATTCCACTTATTCATTAGTAAAATCAGGGAAATAATCCTGAAATCATGGAATTAACCTTGTTTTAGAACCCTTACAACTTTATAGGAATCTCTACCATGACTTAAGCGGCCAAATTGACTAGTATATTGCCTTGTAGATTCATGAGATCATAGCTTAGAACACGGGGAAAGAGAATTAAGCTATGAATATGGTTATTATTCTCTAACACCCCTCCATAAGCTAAACTAGATGGATTAAGGTAAACTAGGTGCAGTAAATGCGAAACAAAATTGGGTCTCTAAAGCTTTGTAGCCATGTTAGGTACCATACTTAGAAAAGATTCTCTAAAACATAGATGTTAGGTACCATACTTAGAAAATATTCTCTAAAACATAGATGTTAGGTACCATACTTAGAAGAGATTCTCTAAAACATAGTAAGAGGGAGAACCACATGGGTAACCCCCATCCCAATTTAAGATAATTTAGATGAGAAGGCTAAGCAAAATACTTAGAAGGAAGGTTGATTCATTAGAATAGGTTGCATACTATGTTCTTTTTATTAGGTCAAGTTGTTATGGGTTTATTTGAGGTTAATGGAATCTTTTATGGCTTTGTTGTGTGAGGGGAAGCACCCCATTATGGTAAATTACACAAAAAAAAGAAAATGGTTTATTATATGTGGATCTATTTTTAAGTGTCTTTCGTGTTTCATGTGTATTAAAAACTTCAACATCACTCTAACAGAATTCTCAATTTTTGAAGGGGTGTTTTAGATAATGGCTGAATGGTGCTACCCACATCATAAACATCTTCCTATCCTAATTCTTTTAAATTGTGTCAATGTAACAATGTTTTTATGCAATTTATAAAAGTTATTTTTTGTCCTTCTTTTTTTAAGTGGTGATTGCTCTCACCACTTTTTTTTCTCAAATGTTATTTAAAAAAGAAAAAAACATTCTTCATGTTGTAAGCCATTTTTGTTTTTGTGGTGTTAAGGGTTTTTCTTGTTTTTTATTTTTCTTTTAGATGAGATATAGTAGATCAAATTTTACATTGAAAAGTTTGGTTTTATGTTGTTGCTCAAAACAACCAAATTATTCAACTTTATCCAAAATTAAGGCATATTCAAGAGGGTTAGTGATGCTCAATGTTGATTAAATCTCGTCAACTATGGTTAATTTGGTTAATAAGGGTAAAGGGTTAGTGGCTTAGGATAACATTAATAATTTTATGGATTTTGGGATTAGTGGGTGAGATAGTTAATGGATTAGTGGGTCAAGGGTTTAAGAGCTAGTGAGTTAAGATGGCTTATATAATAATATCCTATATAGTCATGGTCTATATAATCAATAGTGGGATGCTACAATTACTATTTTAGGAGATTAAAGAGTTAGGTGTTTTTTAGGCTTGTTTCTTCATGCCTAATGCAACTTTAATGAAATTTGTGCTTATTTTTGTTGCATGGTTATTTCATTCTAACACACAGTTAGAGTTGATCTAATATTGATGAAGAAACAAACTAATAATATGTCATTAAAATAACTCTTATTCAATACAATCATAAGAGAAAACTGCAAAATATCACAAATTAATAAGTGGGTGAAGTTAGTAGGTGTAATATCCTGAATTTTGACCTATCACTTATTTCCATAAATCCCATCACATGCAATGTTGCTTTGATGTTTATATTTTTTTATATTGGTAATAAGACATTGTTGTAGGTTCTTGAAACCCATTCCTCCCCTTGTAGCTATGGTTATAACTTACTCTTAGGTGTTAGGATCACGATTTTTTAGGATAAAGCCCTCTTTTAAATTAAGGTCAAGTGTAACATACCCCTTATACCTCAATGCCATTAGGTGTGAAAAGGGGTAAAAATTTTGTTTCACTGTTACTACAAAATGAGTCAATCATGTTAGTGTCAAATTTTACATGGCATTATGAAGAAGCATGTCTAATCAGATTCGACAATATTAAAACTACACCCATTGTAAAACAAGCATTAAAAGAGGGTGGGTTGTTATGAGGAGGCTTACTTTATCGGGATCAACATACTTCCAAACATATAAAAATAAACCATTTCATTCATTCCCACTATTGATATTATTTACATAATACACTAGGCAAGGGCCTTAATAAAAAACTTTTAGCGTTTTATTCTACATCCGTATATACATATTAACCATTGTATAACCAATGTTCTTTTGCACTTAAAACATTCATATCAAATTACACAACCATTTACATCATCATAAATAAGAGATCATCCAAGCACATCCAGGGACATAAAATAAGAGACATCAAGGACATAAAATAATACACACCAATGTACGTGTTCTTTATTTATAAAACCATCGAGGTGAAGGTATACAACTTATATCGTAATTGAGGTGTCATTCCTTTATAAAATCATCGAGGTAAAGGTATACAACTTATATCGTAATTGAGGTGTCATTCCCCTCAAATCACAAGGCTTCCTCAATTTACTCGTAATGCAATCAATACCCCCTACTGATTATCCTAGGTTTCCATAAATAACTTGAGAGTCCCACACCCACCTTTTGATTTCATAGAACAACGGAGGAAATTTTAATTGGATATTTATCTATCCTTCAAGTGGTATCATTTCTCAAACCCATGATGGGGGCCTCTAGCATAAAAAAGTAATTTTAGTTCGTATTCTTTTTCCCTTAGTTTCCACCAATTTGGTGAGCATTTTCAGTGAGTTTTATCATCGGCCAACAAAGCTAGTACAAATGACCTTATTTTTCTCCTTTGCCACATTTTCTCAAGTAGGGTTCCTTCTTACTACTAGAGTTTCCACCTTTTTGGTGAGTATTTTCACTAAAATACATGATGGTGATTTGTGTTCATATTACATACTTTAAATGATTTGTTTAATTGAATACTTTGCATAATGTTTTTTTGAAGTGGATAGAAAGGGTATGTGAAAGCATTTACTGTTTTTGCTTCTTTTGCGGGAATTTAGTTCAAAGTTCCGCCAAATTTGATTCAAAGGGATGAGTGCTATGGTTTTGTTTTATGTGAAAAATATTTTGTAAAATCTTCATTGTTTTTCTAAGCTTCTAGATTTATTATTGGTTTTTGGGCGAGCCCATACATTTTTGTCACTATTTGCCATTGTTTTTTTGGATATGTAATCTAAATTCATTTTTGTAAATGTAATCTAAAATCATATTAATTGTATTTTTTTGAAAATTTAATAGTAATTTCAACCACGGCTTAACACTGGTGACTTTTCTTTTAGATATCCAAAATAATTTTCAAATGTTCATGTTTTAAATTTATGTTAATGAGAGAAAATAATTTTAATTTTTATCTCAACCTCAGAAAGAAATAACCTAATGGAAATTTTTTTGATATCACTTTTTAAAATTATTACATAAATAGTTGTTTATTCTCTCAATTGTGGTTAACTAACTAACTTTGCAATTTGCGCATTTTGGTGAGCCAGGTGGTCATATTGAGACTCCACTGGAACATTTAGGAGCACAGATCCATTGGTGAGGTCGGTGGTCATATTGAGGCTCCACTGGAACATATAGGAGCTCAGATCCAAAGATTCTTTCCAAGGATGTGGCTTGTGGTGATTTTTGTAGGGAACTGTTTTGATGAAGTAAATTGGAAGTCAAAATCATATTTGTTGTTGCGAGATATTGAACAGAATTTTTCATTGTTCACTTAAATTTTATGTAGCCTCTTTTTTTGTGTTTTCATGATGAAGCCATAGGAAAATCAAATATTATGAATTATTATTCATTTGTTTTCTTGCTTAAATGTTTGAATAATTAGTAGTTAATAAATATTTTAGACCTAACCATTGTTTTATTATTAAAAATATAATGTAGTGGGATGAAAGAATTTGTTATTTTTGTCTTCCTAACATCTTAACTCATCATTATAATTTTTTTAAGAACCATAAGTTATTCCTTACCTTTTTAAAGGCTCATAGGCCAAAGTTCATGAGAGTAGGCATTAATAACGAGCATCATCATCACAATGATGCTAACATTTGTAAATACATGATGAAAGAAAAAAAAATGCTTTGGTAGGTGTGAATAATACCTATTGATTTTATTCCCTCCACTTTAGGTCCAGCTACAGAATCCCAAAAATACAGGAAGATTCATTGTAGTCCTCATTGGTTAAGGAGTCTAACAAATGAGGATTAATTGTTAAGGATTCCAACCATAAATGAGTCTGTCACTGTTAGGTGATATACCAACCCCTTATAGAACTAAGTTTATGGATGTTATGCTACCCACGCACCTTTTGAATTCAGAGAACAACCCCATTAGAGGAAATTTCAGTTAGAGATTCATCTGTCCTTCAAGTGGCAGCATTTTGAGTCAGTTTTATCCTCTCCCAAGAAATCTAGTACAGACGACCTTATTTTTTCCTTTGCCGCATTATCTCAAGTAATGGGCCTTCTTATTCCCAGAGTTTGGTTCAAAGTTTCGTAAGATTTGATTCAAAGAGATGAATCTGAGTGCTATGGTTTTGTTTTATGTGAGAATTATTTTGTAAAATCTTCACTGTTTTGGATATCGTAGTGGTTTTTGCGAGAGCCCATACATCTCACTATTTTTTTGCAAATGTAATCTAGATTCATTTTTTGAAAATGTAATCTAAAATCATATTAATTGTAGTTGTTTGAACCTTTAATAGGAATTTCAACTAGGGCTTAAGATGTGACCTATGGGTGAATTTTTGTTTAGATATCGAAAATAATTTTCAAATGTTCATGTTTTAGGTTTATGTTAATGAGAGAAAACTGTTTTAATTGTTATTTCAATCTGGGAAAAAAATAATGTAATGGGAATTGTTTTGATATCACTTTTTAAAATTATTACATAAATAGGTGTTTTTTCTCTCAACACAGTCTGCCTGTTTTGGTGAGGTAGGTGGTCATATTCAGGCTCCGCTGGAATAGTTACCAGCACAGATCTAAAGATTCTTTCCAAGGATGTGTCTTGTGGTGCCTACTGTATGGAATTGTTTTGATGAAGCTAATTGGATTTGAAAAACATATCTTGTGTTGCCAAATATTAAAGAGCAATTTTCATTGTTCAGTTAAAGTTTATGTTGTTTTTGTGTTTTCACAAAGAAGCTCAACAATCTATTTCTCAAACCATTCAAACTTATTTAGAAATATATACATTTTTTGTCAAAATACAAATACATTTTTTTTAGGAAAAACAAATATTATTAATTATCAGTTATTTGTTCTTTTGCGTAAATGTTTGAATAATTAGTAGTTAATAAATATTTTATACCTAACCATTTTTTTATGATTAAAAATGTAATACTTAAAATTTACCTTCAAAGCACTGAAAGTATAATGTGAACATTTACTCTTCCTTACTAAGAGGCATTTATAAACAATAAAATACACATTTATAAAAAATAAAATGTGTGTTATTCACAATTTAGGAAGGTACATGTTTAAAAAACCATCAATAAGATCGAAAAAACTGGAGACTGCAGTCAAATAAAAACTTACCGTGTCAATAAGTATTTTATACCTAGTAGAATGGGTGACAATAAACATTGTTTTAAATATTGGAATCCATGACTATAAAGATTTCTTTTTGTCTATGGATGGATGCCTCCATGGAATATTGATTAAGACTTTGTTGGTCACAAGTCTACAATGCTCAATTTGCCATGTTTTTTTCTGATAAAATGAATTTGTGTCCCATCTCCATGTTACCATCATTATTTCTCGGATGCAAGGTAGAAAAAAAAATTCTCAAAATATTTTAATTAATAGATACTACTTGAGTTAATCACCTTGGTTATTCATTATTGAAGATAATTAGTTTATAAGTACAATCACAACCTCTCAAAATAAGTAGCAATTTGGTGCTTCAATGCTTAATAAAATCGAAGACCCCTTTAATCTAAAAATCATAACTATTGTATCTGCTAAACTAGGCATACCTTGATATTCTTTAACTTTACATAAATTATACCTCCTCATAAGGAATCTTACTAAGTGCAAAGGCCATGAAAGCCCTTATCTATCCAAGCTATGACACTCTTGACTAATATTTCTTTTAAATGCAGGAGTGTATTCCCAAAACTGAATAATTATACTTGTATATGCAAACATACCTAGTTTACCTCGTTTTTCCCTCTTATTACCACGTTCCTATCATGAGTGTCGAGGTACATGTCCTTGAGGCATTTATCTAAACTTTCACACAAATTTTTTTGGAAGACTCTTAATGGAATAGGTACCTTCAGATACCCTTCAATTATGCACCTCTAATATGACAGTTATTGCAAGACCATAGAAGATGTAACTCGATACTTCCTATAGCATATCCCAATTACTTGAGCTAGTTGTTTGGGAAAGAAAATTCCAATTAATAATTTATTTACTTCTTTACCACCAGTTTAAAAACAATATACATAAAGGGTTCATGGGACATGCTAAATCAACCATTTCCTAGTTAAACATATAACTCTACAGAACCACATTTGTTGACTTCTATAATATCCAATGGTACCTTCATGCCTTTTCATAAGCTCAGAGGACCTCCGCTATAACATACTAAGACTCCCTTGAGCTCTAGCATCCTATGACTGCACTCTTAGTGACCAAAAAATGACAATTTCCTGTAAAAAAAAGTGATGCTCTACATTCCGAGTTCCATACCCATTCTTTTTTATATGACAATTATACATCTCACACTGATATCATAAACTTTATAGGTTAAGATAAGTGGATAAGTGGTAGTATTTCTTTTACATACTAGTCTCATATTCAAAAAGAGTTGATACTTAATTGATGCATTGGAAAAACAAATTCACTATCATTCAGAGTTCTTAGCGAGACCAATCAGCAATGAGAACAGTTTTAAAAACAAGGATACCCAATAAAGAAAATAAACACATCCAACAAATGAAACCATGAGATACCAATGTTCACGTGGTTCACCCAGCTTTGGGTTACGTCCACCAAGAGAGAGAAAGATCCTTATATTAATTTTCAATGAGGGTTACAAGCTGTCACCTAGCTATTACAACATGAGATAATCCTTTTTAATAAAAATAACAATGCAATCCACAACAACACTGGCACAACATTATTTTGACTTTCACGAAGAGTGATCTTAGCTGTTCAATACTAAGGTCGAAACTGCAACCTTTCCTTGAGAATCCATAAATACTAAGAAAATTTTCTTAAGCAAACTTGGTTCAGTTTTCGATTAGCAAATTGTTATGTATATGAAAACGAATCTTCAATTAATTCTGTCCTGCACACTAGGAGGCCAAGTTCAAGTCATTTTATCCTCAAGATAATCTATGGTTAAAAAGAATAGAACTGAAAATCGTTCTCATCAACAGACTTAGAGTATTAAGGAAATACTTCTGGAGATATTACCTATCCACGGCTTAAACACAACCGTTGAAAACAAAAGATATACATTATATTTACTCTCCCCTATGGATATAGTTCTAAAGAAATAAATATATATATCAGTCCATAACCTAAGAAACCTTTAGGGCTCCCCATCATCGTAGAAACCTCAGAATCATGATCTTGGTTAGGTATGGAGTTCGTGCTTCCAGCCTACATGAGAGACAACTATCCTCGTGCAGCTAGAGGGGTGTTACGGTCTCGCAAGCTGACTCTGCTTCATGTCACAGTTTGGTGGGGTTTCATGGGGATTATAGTGGTCTCCACTAAGCTAGGAGACCTTTTGACTATTTTCTGCAAATGCTTTTCTAAAGGTTTCCCCAATTTGTCAAACAAAACCCCAAGCATGACCCAACACGACTTCTATAGCATGGCCGGTGGCAATGAAGAATCGGTTAAGGGAATAATTTCTTCATTAGACAGTATACATACATACACACACACACACACACACACACACACACACACATATATATATATATATATATATATATTTCTTAATAAAAACCACTTATACTATGAAACGAGAACTCGACACAGTTCTTGTTTTTCTCTCTCCTAATTTTAGTAACTAATTTTACCTCCATTTAAAAAAGGGTTGATACCAGTATCACACATTTTCATTTCAAGTCATTTTTTTGGCCTTTGAATCATCTTCATCATAAAAAATTATTTCTTCTATTTTCAAGTGTGTTTTTTAGACATTTAACAAAATACCATACATTTAGAAGCAAGTTATATTGAAACACACACACACGCACATATATATATTGCAATTTTTCTTTAAAATAAGACATTTTTATAGGCAAAATAAGACTTTTTTATTGACAAAATTCTAAGAAATTCTATAAAATAAAGACATTTACAACCATTTTCAATATATTTTCATAGATTTTTTGTATAAAATGATACTATTTCATACTATATTCCTAAATATTAAGATTCACATAAATTCATGAAAAACTATACCATATATTTTTAAATATCATATTAAAAACAATATAAATAGATATTTTATTTCTAAAACAAAGTCGAAAAGTAAAAACAGTACTAATATATCTTATCAACAATATCATGTAGGTTAAATTCTTCATCAAAATTGGAATTTTCTGGAGCTTGACTTTCCTCAGAGACATCAATGTCCCCTTTCATTGACTCTTCTATGTTTGCAAGATGCCTGAAGTGCTTCTTTCCAAACATCCCTCATAATGGGGGTTGAGGCTCTTTTGACATCTTCGCCACAAGTGTTTCACTAAACTCTCATTTCTTCAAACCAACTTCTTGTAATTCATATGGAAGAACTTGAATAGCATTAATTCTTTTCTTTATGCAATTGCATTGTAGTGGATCATTATCAATGGATATGGAATTTATTCCTTTGATTTTTATGCTTTTTGGGAAGGCATTTGTATTCCATATATTACCACCATGTTCCATATTACTCTTAGAACCATATATTTTACCTTTCCTATGTCAAAGTCTAGCTAGTATTGCAATTTCCCTTAGGCAATTCCTATGAAAGTTACCTTACAAATGTTGCAGATCATAATCCATTTTTCAAAACTTAATAAACATGATCAAGGACATTAATTGATGTCTAATACTCATTCCCATACTTTTTTCTGGAATTTCAGAGGGTCATACCTGATTTGGAGAGCTAGTTCGACCATCACCCTTGGGGGATTTGAACACAATCTCCTAGTAAAATTGCATTGTTTCACCTTAACCCAAAACAAGTTTTCAGAGGTATAAAGTCTGATACAAAGTGTCCATATACCATAATGTGGTGTTACAAGACTCACCATACCATTACATTTCAAATTCGGGACCATTTGGTGAAAATTGGAACCCTCTAGAGTCATAATTAGTTAAGCTTGAATTTTACCAAATTTGTAATTGTCTCCAAAATTCAAAAAAAAAAAACATTTCATCAATGCTAGTCTCTAGGTTGAAAACACTTTCAATTTGAAATATTTATAACATATATCCAATAACAAAAATATTAAATTACATCATTTAAAAATAATTATTATATAACAAAACCTTAAAATTAGATAATAACAACCATAAATGTCACAAAAACATGATATCAAAAATATTAACCACCATAAACATCACGAAACATGATATCAAAAATATTCACCGTTATAATCTTCACAAAAGATGAAATAAAAAGATTAAAAAAATAAATATCACATCATATAACTTAAAATACATTAATTTTAAGATAACAATATTTCACTATGATAACAAACCCCTCTCTCTATATAAAATGACATAAAAAATATATTATCCATCATATGGATAAGAACCAAACCATGTAGCAACATATCATATAAAAAAAAATATGCCACCCCATAACATGACCTTAAAAATGTCAAAATGAAAAAAATGTACCACATATGATATAAATAAAAACCTCAAAACCCACAGCAAAAATGCCCCCTTCAAAATGAAAAAATGTTATCACCTCCACGTGGCAATATTATTGGTTTACTAAAGTTTTAAAGTGCCAGGTCGTCCGAAGCGAAAGTACCTCAGATTCTATTTACCACTTTGAAATATTCAAATATTTAACTCGTCATACCTTACAAAATATTTATCGACGTCATCACTTATGAAATTGTGAACCAGGAAGTTGATAAGTGCCTGCCACTTACTAATTATTCTATTAACGGCTGATTTGATCCATTAACCGAATTTTATGGTAATAAATACTCGACTCTGATTTTGGGGCATAAGAAAAGAAAATATGATAACAAAGTTGTGATTAGTTTTATTTGACAACCATTCAAATATTTAAATGCTCCATTTATGCCCACTCTCTACAGCCCTGAGCTTTTTATGGAGCCATTAATGGCAAGAAGACAGAGAGTTTACAAATAAGAAACCAATGAATAAATTTTATTATTTCAAAACCTAGTCAAATAATATTTTTGATACGAGTATATCTTACACGATCCGCCAGATTACATGCAGTCGCCCATTCAGAAATCTTATAAACAGCTAGTCTCCTTGACAGCATGGTTGTCACCTGTCTGACATAGCTTACATTAATAGAATATATAGATATGTAGGTTCTGACAAAAAAATCACATATTCTGCAGTGAGCAATGGCTGTGACATTTTGCTTGACTAGAAAATGAGAGGAGTGGCGCACGGAGCGGAGCTCCGCTCTTGCGGTGCCAAAGCGCCACCCTTCAGAATTGCACCACTCGTGAAGGGTGGCGCTTTGGCACCCCAAGAGTGAAGCTCCGCTCCGTGCACCACTCCTCCCATTTTTCAGTCAAGCAAAAGGTCACAGCCATTTCTCACTATAGAATATGTGATTTTTTTGTCTACTCTGGTCAGCACTAGATTCATCGCTTTCGTTTCGTTTCGTTTCTTTAGTAGAGACATATATTGAGTATTACCTTTAGAAAAGGTTATGAAAGTATGGAGAAGAATAAATATTATTCGAGTGTAGCCTTTGAGACTTCTACTCTTCACTAGAAATTATCTAGTCTTCACTAGAAATTATAAATCATCAATATAATCCCTCAATGGTATTTGGTTAAACAAAACAAAGAGTTCCTTTATTAACCATAAACTTAACTCTTTAATTATAAAATAATGCAAACAAAATAAGGTATCTGCGCATAGATTGTATAAAAAGTAGTAACACGGTCATTTTACTTGCCTACGTAACACATAAATTAGGGAGTCATTCTGCGGTTAACGCAGAGATTTTTAACATGGTGCACCAACGATAAGAGGATCCCTCTCATCAATGCTCAACTCTGAGTAATGAAAGTTGGTTCCTTCTTTTGTAGAATAGCAACGAGTTCGGTTCCTTTCCATCAAGCAATCCCTAACCGAACAAAAACCTAAAGTAACTATAACTCTTTTAAAGCTTTTTATTAATTGTAATTATAATATAACAAAATCAAAAACCTAAACTAACTACTCTTTTAAAGGGTTTTATTAATCGTAATTATAATATAAAAAAATAGTTTTCTTTTAAGTTTGGGCCATATATTTACGCCATCATATTTATATGTTTAAAATTCAATATTTTAGTTTTACCTCAATGGTTACTTTGATTAAATTCAAATAAATAGTTAATCCCCCCAAATAAAGATAAAAGTCACACTGTGTGACAAACTTTTAGATAAGCTTCCACATATATTGATAAGACATGCATTCGAAATTTACATTCATCCATCATCCTTGCATTAATTGGGTGGAAATTTATGCTTTTTTTTTAAGGCGTGGAGACTTGTTAATGGCTTTATAATTTCAGACTTCGTACCCCAGCTTTTGAGTATAAACAATTTTGTCTGAGTATAAACAAACTCTTTATTATTATTTGAAAGATTATTTACATTACTCGTTAAGTATATACACCAACTGGCAGACACAGTTGTCTCAACATCACACTATATAATGAGCAGAAACGATAAATAGTGAAAAAAACCTTAAACTTTGACCTAATGACCAACTCCAACAGATACCATGTTCCATATGCTGAGTCAACTTAAACACATGCCACATCTACCAAACACGGGACTATAAGTACGGAATGTAAGGTATGGAACAAGCAAGTGAAGCACATGGGTTTGCATGAAGTATTTGATGCTCTGGAGTTGACCCAAGGTTGACCCAAGGTTGTGAATTCGAGGATGCGCAAGCAGGCTCGACCGATGTTTCGGGGGACGAGATAAAAATCTCAGGTGCGATCATTGTAGGCTTGGTAGTGAGGCTGCCAATGTGAAAGCCACTCAGTATCTTTTCCATCTTTCAATCTGTAATAGATTGCGTTTTCCCCATTACAGCATCCGGGTAGGGATCATATTGTTTGGGTATGGAAAATGGGAGGAGTGGGGCACGGAGCGGAGCTCCGCTCCGTGCACCACACCTCTCATTTTCCAGTTAAGCAAAAAGTCAGAGCCATTGCTCACTGTAGAATATGTGATTTTTTGTCCACTCCTAGTTCGACTTAGGCTGATACTCATAAGTAGCCACGTTTGCTCAGCACTAGATTTATCGCTTTCGTTTCGTTTCGTTTCTTCAGTACAGACATATATTGAGTATTTTTGTCAGTGAGAAAATAAATGTCTGTTGGAGTTGGTCATTAGGTCAAAGTTTAAGTTTTTTTTCACTATTTATCGTTTCTGGTCATTAAATAGCCTGATGTTGAGACAACTGTGTCTGCCAGTTGGTGTATATACTTAACGAGTAATTTAAATAATCTTTCAAATAATAATAAAGAGTGATTTAAATATTCTTTTTATCTAGTCAAACACACTAGTACAAGTGATCAATTTTGCCATGGCCAAAACGTGGCAATTTCCATGGAGAAGTGTGGAAATTGCCACATCTAAGTTTTTTTTTCCCGTGGCAACAATTTCGTCGCAATAACGACGACCTGTTAATTGCGTGGCAAGAGCGACGATGTTCTATTTCGCTGTGTGTATATTTCCATGGGTAGGCCGTCTCTATAGCGACGGGAAGACGTCGCAATTGCGACAGCCCTTCCTAAAATGAAAAAGACAAACCCAAATACCTGCGACGGTCAGACGTCGCTATATCGACGGGAAGATGTCGCAATTGCGACGGCCTTTCCTAAAATGAAAAAGACAAACCCAATACCTGCGACGGTCAGACGTCTCTATATCGACGGAAAGACGCCGCAAAGTTCCACGGCAAGCTGTCGCTATAGCGACGCTCTCTGTAGTTTAAAAAAAAATATATATGGGCATTTTAGGCACCTAGGAGTTTTGACCGCAAATGGAAGCCTGGATTTTGTAGTTAAATAAGTTTATTAGTTCCTTCAAAATCATTTCTAAAGTTGACCCAATTCTTACAAGATATTGAGAAAATTGTAATGTAAGGAAGCTAAAGACAAGGAAAACAATGGTAAAGAGAAGAGTTTGAAAGATTCAGAACATAAAATGAAATTCTTAACATGCCAATAATAAATTTTAATCACCTATCTCGCAGGGAAACAAAACAAAAGAGAAACAAAATTACCAATACTAAATAAAATAACTCAAACCGTAATTACCTTCCAAAATTTGACAGTTTTGTCATTGGTCGAAAGAAGAAATAGGGCACCATTAGCTGACGGGCACCACCTGATCTTATTGATTTTCTCCTCTATCTCCAAACTCTTTAAATAGTCAAACTGGCAACAGGAAAGCAGATGATCTGAGCATATACAAAAGACTTTGGACAACAATCCTTATCAAAGTTGAACTAAATATAATGCTACAAATATATTAGAAACACAAAAAATGCAAAAGAATACCTCAGGCTCATGACTCTGGAATTCTGCCTTGTAACGAAATTCAGGATGCCTTGTAATAGGATAATCCATTCTCTCCAGCTCTTTTTGAGAATGCAGCTAAAAAGTTTTTTAAACAAAGGAATATTAAACATTTATAAATAAATGTTCTGTTATTGATTCAATGGCAAGGACAACCAAACTCCCTTCAAAAGATAAAGTGCTATAATTAAAGAATGTATATATATAATAATACAAGTAACGAATTCTCTCAAATTTAGATGAGAATGGATATGTGTAGACTCTAGAGTCTAAACAAAAGAATGTTAAGCCTATACCAGAAACTGGAATGAATATACCACCACATATTGTGAGCTCTATTCAAAACTTACATCTTTTCCATCCGTCCTCTCAAAGAGTACAAAACGACCACCGTGATCTCCAGTAGCAAGATGCTCACCAGTATTATCAAACTCAATTGCTGAGATGATATCAACTGCAAAAAACAAGTATAACAACCAGTCAATTGCAAGAAATCTGCCTCTTAAAAAATTAAAAACTCATAACTGAATTTGGCTGGAATGGCAGTTTTCTATAGCTATACTAAGTAAATGTTTAGACACTTCTAATGGGAATTATTGAGAATATTCTAGACTCTGATTGTCTATTTTAGCAAGTGTTCTAGACAGGTTGCAAAAGGTTCATAAGTGCACTTGGCTGGAGTAAGAAGCTGCTCGAGCTCCACTCAGGACTTTAAGAGCTCATGCACTTCAAATGTATATTGGTGAAAATATTCACGACCTTCATTTTGATCTGTCACCAGTATTGTACTCAACACACATACTTGGGATGCAAATTAATGAAAATATTTCAAACATTCATTTTGATTTGTAGCTAGTATTGTACTTAACAGAGATATACAGAACAATTCAGATGAAGCTTTTCCCAATAAATCATAATCAACTTGTACCACAACGAGCTTCCATTAATAATTGAATTCCAATTCGATCAGTGTAGAAATTGCTTGTTGCATCATAGTGGAGGTAGAATAATACAATCACAAATATATAATAACCATAATCATAGAACAAATGTGCAGAATATATTATATCTTGAGAAGACTACGATTGATAAGGTGTCGTTGGCACATTAAAAGACTTTTAGGTGACTATAAAATCAAAATTACACACAAACAAATTCATACTTGGTTTACAATTGGTCGCCTTCCACAAGGTGAAGAATCCATAGGTAATCAGAGCAGTCCAATGGAAATAGATCAATCTGTCACACTGAAGTGCTTAACTGATAACAGCAAATATTCAAGAAATAAGAACAAATAAAAACATCTCACAAACAGGGGCAGAGCCACCCAAACGGTTGCAAATATACTAAGGCATTGAAATATATTTTTTCAAGCAATGCCACTGAGCGACTAATATCTCGTTTGGGCCAGAGCTTGATATCTCGTTTGTTGATTTCATCAAAAGGCTTTACCATGAAGGAAAAGGTGCAGTCAAGGGTTATGCAATCTTAGTGAAGATAAGGTGATTCCGGAATTAACTCACACTCAATTTAATTTATCAAAGACAAGTTTCAATGCACAGGCATGTATAGGTGAATTCAAGTAATGACACGGCAACAAATGACATCTGAGGCATTATTTCATTTTGTATAACATAACCACCTTAGGGAATCCAGTGTCCATCCTGACACCTAAAAATGTAAGATGTTAGGGATTTGCCATACCTGAGATATTTTGAGCTTAAAGGAGGCACGTCCATGAAGAAGTCTGATCGAGCGCTCAGTGGAAGGAAATTCAACACCATCAAAAGTTGTAAGAAGAGGGGCTTCTGCATCATCTTTTGGTTTCTCAACAGGGACTCCATTATCCAGATATACTAGTAATGCAACAAGCTGGAAATATAGATGAGTGCATCAATGTAAATCACATATTAAGAATCATACAACAGATTAAGCACCAAATGAAATCCGTCACTTAAAAACAAACTTTAAAATATGGATGCACCTCCATGTCCTTGTGTATCAAACGCCCAAGTGCATCTAATAAGACAACATCAAGAGAAAAATTCCTGGGACAGGAGGCCTGGAATAAATAAACACACATCGAAGATAAGCACCAATATATTTGCCAATATTGGACTGCCACAATTTGAAAATATAGCAATTCTATAAGTGTGGATCATTGATGAAAAGCAGAATAAAATCCTATAAGATTCAGAAAGTCTACTTTTTAGTGTTTTGTCATTAATGTAGTGCCACAAAAACAAGTGTAGCCGAATGCTATGTCAATACAAACTCTTCCCATGGTTTAGCACCCTTAGAAGATGCAGATGAATAAGCAATATCTTTTGTTATGAATATATGATTAGCACAAAACAAAGTGATGTTTTTAAATTTTTTACTTCTGGTAAAGCACAATCAATGTGGCAGGTAAGTGGTCAAAACTGGTAGTAAATTACAGGACAGAGATTATTATGCTAACTCCTTGCCAATGTTCTATCTATTTGGATAAAGTTGAACATGACATCTTGGAGGAAAATCCATTGGTGGAGATGCCAACAATGCTTGGTCCAGAGCTTGTATGTTACCAAGTGCATCCAATGAGGAGGGGGTGGCATTTAAGACAAAAATTTGGTTTCCAGTAACTGCTATTAGCACCAAGGTTGCATGCGAAGGCCGGATGAATCAATCTTCCCATCAAGTCCATGAACATCAAGCTGTCTCCCAAGCACTTATTCTTTGGAAATAATTTCTTGACTTTCATAAAATTTAGCACGGGTGGGAAATTTTAAATTCAGTGGTTTGTAAAGGTCAAATTCCAAAGGGCCTCCAAGAAATATCGGCTCAGATAATCCATTGCTCTGTGTTGTTTGTTGGTGCTGTCCAACACATGCTAACACATACAATGATAATATGCTTTTCCGCTATGCACATTCTATTCTTTCACGTGTACACTCTTATAATTATCTTCACTAAGTTTGCATAAGTTTGCATAACAGGCTATTTAGAATCATGGGTATATCATGTGGTACAAAGTGTTATAAATGTGAATGAGGGAGTCACAGAAGAGCATGGAATGGCTGATCTCTTTCAGCAACTGATTGACATTAGTGGGGTTCATAACTGTCAAAGGGATACTGTATAAGAAAAGCCACTCAACATAGTGACAGCGGCACACTCTGTTTTTATTTTTTATTGCTGCTGAAATGTTTGAACTTTAAAGCATTTTAACATTTCATGTTGATAGGGGGAACTGTTTCCATGCAGGGTCCCATTACTACCCTAATCTTCAGCCTATTTCCAACCCTCCAAACTAGCTACTTCCCAATCAATATAAAGGCTTTAATCATTGCCTTCCATATGGTAGAGGCTTGTTGGATTATTTGGTAGCGTTTGTAATCTATCTACTGTATTTGTCTTTATATATTTCTGAACAAGAATTTGGTTCCAAAGTCTATCCATACACTTAGCTGCTAATGCTTAATGGAAATGATATATGTTTTTTAGGCCCCATCAATCCAGTTCTTTTGGCTTTGCAAGATCTTTCCATTTTACTAGAGATAGGCCTTCTTTCTCCCTTATCCAGGACCACAGAAATCTGTAGCTTGTTTCCCAAATTTTCTCCAGAATTCCTTGGGAATATAGGCCAAGGTATGCCAGTTATTTTATTCATCACAAGTGACACGAAGTGATATTCATTCCACATTTCAGAAATGATGCTAGAAAATTTGTTTCTTTAAATTTAACATGCTGGAAAAGAATAGGAATGGTAGGTGTATACAGCAAGAGAGGATGTTAACAATGATAAACACTTCAAATATGTTCAGAGGGAATGCCACTGAAGCAAATGTTTTTAAAAAATAGTAATGTAGGATCACACTCATCCTAGTGATAAAAATAGTAGAGGTATATGGCACTGTTTTCACATGGTTTGAAACTAAAGACATCAATTAGAACACTTTTGGAAAAGGAAATTTCCAACTATACCTGTTTACCCTGCAAACCAGGGTCAAAGTTAAAGATTCCATTTGTCTCAAATGATGGCAACTATTCTGATAAAATTTCTTGTGTTTAAAATTAAAAAAATTAGACCTCAAGGAATTGGATCCCTCTTGATGCTTAAAACATGCAAGTAAATAAAGGACAAATTGACAAGACCATGACTAAAAAGCACAAGCCTTGTGCTCAACAATCCTTCCATGCAATTTTGGGAGGAAGATTTCTACCTCATTAAGGAATATCGAATAGCTCTATTGGATATGGCCAGAGTCTATCACTGTTCATATTGGTCCCCTTGACGCAATTTTGGGAGAACAGATGAGTGCATTAGAAGTATGGAGACAAGAAACAGGAATCAGAGAACTGGACCTGGTAGCAGAAAAATTGTATCCTTGGGAAATCAAGAGATTAATTGCAAGCAAGATACTGTGCATGCATTAACCAAACAAAACGCTAGTAGTATGACCTTGTGGCGATGGTCTTTCATACTTTATATCTTATTTTTCACCTTTTTCCTGTCTCACCTGGCTACCATCATTTATAGCAACCTCACAACCAGCTGCTACATCCTCCACAAATTCATTGCCATTTGACTTGGGATCTGACTTGGGATCTGGCTTGTCTTCAGGGTCCTGATCAGGGAAACATTCTGCCTTCAAGATTGGCGAGATCCCTTGGATATGTAACCATGTCATCTCCCACAGTCTATCACCATTAAGTGTACTTTTTTGTACAAGCACCCCTCGAGCCTTTAATACCAGCAGCATGTTATTCAATAACTCAGGAATAAGTTCTTGAAGCTTTTCACTGCCTTTACCCCTAATCTTTGCCTTCATATATTTCTCCATAATGCTGAGCACCCCAAGCCACAGTTTTCGAAAATTAGACAAGGAAGATAGCTGACTCAACAACTGCAAAAATAATTTCGACAGGAACTTCATTGCATGTTGAAGGGTAGCTTCCATGTTACGGTACTCCTTCCGAGAGTGTCCTTGGGCAATCTCAAGCAAATCATCGAGCATTGTAAAAATTACTTGATCAAAACACTGTGACCATATTGACGGTGTTATGTAAATGACCTCTGCTGCTGACAGGCACCGCTGTAGTGACAAAATGGCATGATTTCTGACCTCTTCTCTCTGATCTATGCAAGCCTTTCGGAAACAATGTACAACTCGCAACCACATTTCTCCTACTTCTTGGGAGGACTTTGCTGTATCTTCTCGTGAGAGACCAACAACTATGGAATCATGGGAGTCAGTTTTTGACCACTGCACTAGACATTTAACTGACCCAGAAATCAATTCCAATGCTCGCATAGACCTATAAGTTGTACCAATCCGAGATTCAGCAAAAGAACGAGCAGCATCAAGACATAATACATAGTTTGCACGGGTTAAGTGTGCACCGTCTGTCATAATAAATGATAATGCCTCAAAACCAGGCTCAGAAGCATCTGGATGGCGAGTAGTGATGGAAAGTAGAGATACAACGGTACGCCATCCTACTGGAGATTTAATGTGCCCAGCATTTGTTTTCACAAGTTGCATGATTTCTTGAGTAATGCGCTCACAATACACATCTGCTACCCTAGCATCCAGTTTTAAAATAAGCTGTAAAGATCTTAAAAGTTCCTCTGCAATATTTTCCTTGTATGGAAGCAATCGTTGACAGATACATAAGAGTCCAAAGACAGCCTTTTCCACTAGAGCACAAGGCATAATTGTTGTATGTACAATACCTGCAATGTAATCATGAATGCCCTGCCATAGAATCATAATTCTGTCCCGATTGTTCAGTGTAATAGTAATCAATAACTCAAGACAAAACACAACAATATCCTCATCTTCGAGTAAACTACTCTTCTGCAACCTACCTGCTACCCAGATGAGGGCCCTTGTTAATTGCAGTAGCGATTCAGCTTGCAAAAATTTACTCTCAGTGAATATGCTATCAATACGGCACTGTTGGATTGTTTGCAAAGTGCGCTGCTGTGCAGCAAGTTGCTGTTCAGTTGGCTGAGTCCTGGGTTCATCACTGTCGAGACAAAAGCTGACTGAATCTACCCATTAACCCTGATGTCTGCCGTCGTGTACCTATTGAGGGCATGTGAGAAATAAGTGGAATTCCAGAGGAAACTTTCCCATTTACAGGATCATTTGCTAGTTCTGGATCATCAGCTGCATCATTTGCAACTCGGGAAGGCAACAGACCTAACTTGTGTAATCTGATGATACAGTCGATGATATTCCTCCATCCATTCCGAATATAGTCCCCAAACTTGTTGGTAATTGTGAAAACTGCAACAGTCACCATCCTTGCTTTTGTATCATCACCAAAGGCAAGAACAGGCTCTTCAACAGACGCAGATGGGTTCAGAAGTGTTGTGAATTTACACAGAGAATCCACCAAGTCATCCAACACATCCTCCAAATGATGGCAAGCTGACACTTTTGCCACAGCAAGAAAACCGTCAACACATTCTTGGAAAACATCTTCATCCTCTGCATGGTCAAACACCACTGACATGGCAGCAATGGTTGGACCTGATATGATAGCAAACATGTCATGATCAAGGAAAGGTCTGGAATCACAAACAATGTAAGGAGGAGTCTTCTGAGATTTTCGAATGAGATCAATCCAACGGCTTGGTGTCATCTCAGGAATAGCTGGATTTTGATCATATGATGTTCGGATTTCATTGCTTAGAATAGAGTGGTAAAGTTCAGATAATAATTCTCTTGGAAGATCTTTCCCATCATTAATGGTCCGGTTATTCTTAATAAAGTCCTCTTCTATCATCTTTTTCTTAACTTGCGCATTATGCCGATCTGTGTTTAGCAGGATCAAGGAGTATGATAACACAAGAGCAACATCCTTAGTTGCAAGAATGTGGGGTGACTGCTCATAATACCATCTCCCTCAGCAAAGCTACTGAATATTTCAGCATGGACAGACTCCTTAGGATCAGAAACCTCTGTACTCGTGGATATCTGAGCTCAAATTTTAGCATCATCACCACCTTCAGAATCCAATTGATTTCCTCAATCACTCCTGTTGATTGCAGTGATCATCAGATTTTTTCCTCTTGTTATGTAGGATATATTGTGGAGTTTGGAGACTATAAAACATCTCCATCACTCTTTGGAAATTGAAATGTAGATCCTTAAACATGCTTACATTTGTAAGCCAAGAGCACTTCTTGATTATCCGTAAATCAATGTAAGCAACCAGAAGAGACTTCTACAACAAAAACCAAAGGCACTGAACTTGCATGACAATAAAGAAACTGTATTACCATAACTCTGGATGAATATACATGAGAAGAAACAGGGTCCTCTAAAACTGGCATTTCTCAACAATTGCCATGTCAAAGTTCTAATACAACAGTAAGTTTTACCTATAAATGTGTCAATTTTGGCAGTAATATTTTGCTTTGGAATCTAAAAATTAGGCTCTTGGAAGTTGCAGGCCTATAAAGCCTAGTTTTTCATGTGTAAAACTCTAGATGAACATTAAGGTTTTAGAAATAATGAGCCAATGCTTGTATGGGTAGGCTCTACTCTCTCTTCAGTGCATGCAGAGGTGAGCTAATGGGATTTATCCTCTTACTGTTCACCATCTTTTGCGGGAAACTGGGATCTGATTTTAAGAGGGGTGATTTGGAACATGCTCTAGGTCACTAGGACTATGTATGGATTTCACACCATGGCTGTGTGTACATCCCAAGTAATGGTGAGAATTTGAATGTGTCATAACCATGGAATTACATTTGAGCCCTGACCTTCACCAGTTCAAACTTTTATTAGCAATTTAACATGATAAATTTTAGTTATATTCATTGTAGTGAAAGTCATGCTTTTGAATATAATCCAAGTGTTTAAACTGTAATAATTTATAACTTATTTCCATCAAAGTTTAATGGACATTTTGATTTTCATACTTTTTACCAGTACAAAGTTATCTGATATGTTTTTCGATGCTTAAAGTTTATAAGGTGTACCCATTTTTCTTATATCCCATCTTGTTTTATGGCTGATATTGCAGGAAAAATTGGCTACAGATCTTCTGGAAGGATTCTATAACATCTGTGCATAGCATTTCCCATCAAAAATGGGCCGAAAAGGGAAAGGGTTGTATATAAATCCCAAGAAGTTTGGCCAAAATCGTCCACCTTGCATAGTAGAAACGGTATCATTTCTGTCTTGCTTGGCAATCTATCAAAATAATGATGACAAGTGTGTCAAGGAGAAGAACCTTTTGATGGCGTGTGTGGATGCACAGGTATGGAATTTTTGTATTTTTTAATTTTCTGAAGTCATAATTTCTTTATTTACTACCTATTTTAGAGCTAGGGTTCATTTCCTATTACATACATGTAACATAGTGGTAAGAAGAAGAATCCTTGGGGTACCATCAACTACCACCTACAAAGACTGAGCAAAGGAAAGAACTCATGAAATATCACCAGAAGAAGAGAATATACCTGACCAATACCTCCTTCCCACACTGGGCACATGAACACTTTCCATTCATCTCTTCCTTACATAAAAGGAATGAATATATATCCTTAATTCTAATTCCTTTCATCGGCCTATTTGGACCTTTCCAAACTTGCTTAGAACCCTTGTTTGGACAATCCCGGAGAAGTCCATCTTCAAAGGCCTTCAATACATACAGAGGAACATGAAATTCTCCCAACCAGTATTTGTTTCCACTGCCTTCAGTCTCTTCAATTTTTCTACCATGTTTGACAGCACAGATCGGAATGTCTTTCTGGTTTCCAAAGTCCAACAAATACTTAGCCTAACCACCTTCATATATTTTCCCACAAACGGTGGCATTCTTGGAAGAAATGCCCTCTTTGTCCACAACCTTACCATCATGACAATCTTCTGGATATACAAGATCCTTCCATTTAATATAAGCATCAAGATACCTAACCTGCAAACGTGTCTAGCATGTAAAAAAATAAACTAATTTCAGATCTTAAATGGTTTAAGCAGTTTGCATGTACATTTCATATTTCTTGAAAGCAACTAAATAACACCAAAAAATAGACAGACCTGAACTGCAAGCTGTGACACACTCCTAGCCCTTTCAACAGCTTCCCGCCAAGTATACTGCCTACTTCTTCTAGGGAAATCACAGCCTTCTACATAAAGAATTCCAGATATTTTCCTTGTTCCACCTAGATTGACACAAATTGTGGCAACATTAGACTCTTAGTGAGATAAGATAATATTATTAATGCCAAATAGAATGTATTAGTCAATGTACAGAGAAGCACACACCTTGGCGTCCAGCTCGCTTTGCTATTGCCTATGGTAATTGAAGTACCTGGGTGGAGAGCCTTCCACCTTTACACCAATAAAAATTCCTAAAAACTCTGGCATCAATTGGAGCAGTCATTGCTATGAGGGTACTTTTTTTTTGAATTCGCTTTCCATTACCTCCCCGTTTTGCAGTTGTGACAGCAACACTTGTGCCTGTATGAGCAGCAGAAACTTGAGGGGACCAATCATCTACATGTTTAGTCCAACCTGCTGCTAGCGCAATGAGCCGAATGTTTTTCTCAAGCTTCAAAAAAAAAGTCAAAAACCCAGGATGTTCATACTCTTTCTTTACATTGACAATTACATGGCAATCTAACAACACAGTTCCCACATTCAAACAAAATGCTTAGAAATAAAACATAATATGCAAAAAGCCCACAGTGAGCTGAATCGTGCCCAATCCATCCACTCTGAATCCACACCACCCCCAACAAAACCCCACATCCAGCATGAAGCCAAAACCCTTCATAAAACAACACACCCACTACACACAAAGCCAGCATTGCCATCATCCATAAACCTATCAAAAAATAAACTAACAGAGGCCCCAACTCTTGGCCTTTTCTATCTATCCCCCCTCTAACGGAAACTCTCCCGAATCAATATAAAATCCCTGAAGTCATCTCATCTGCTACTGGATAGGTGGGAGAAGATAGGCGAAGCCACATTTCAACAACCAAGAGCTTTAGGCGGGGTGGAGGCGATCTTAAGACTGTGCGTACCGAACCCAGAGAATCGAAATGGAGACTCTGCCTTTGAATCTCCCGATACTAAATCCGTTCTTGCTTGGGGTGGGGTGGGGGCATTCGAGGCGACAAGATCTATTGAATGAATTGGGTAAGCAAAGCCCTTCTCCTTGTGTTGGTCGATATTGTGGGATTCAAGATGGGTCTGAAACGACTGGTGGTTGAATTAATCGAAGGAATCGGGTCCCAAAGGAGTTTGCAGGAGTTGTTATTTCGTGGAAAAGGTGCAAGACCTTCACTCTTAAAAGAAAACGGTCTTGGCCGTCGTTGTATCGACGCCTTGACCGTTGTAAAAAGTCAACAAAAGACGGTCGTCGCTATAGAGACGGTCAGGCGTGGATACAGCGACAAAAGTCGGGGCTTCCTTAAAAAAAATTGTAAAAATGCATAATTTACCCTTGATTTTTCCACGAAAGTAAAAAAACATGGAAAACTAACGTGGAAAAATCTGCCCGTATGTACTAGTGACGCTTTATTTTCAAATTCCCATAGCCTTTGCTTGTTGGGCCTGGACGCCTGAATCCATTGCATTGATTGGTATAAAGAAATAGCGTTTATAAAGGCCGATCTGATCAAATATTTGAGGGTAGTTATAACATTTTCTTATATCCTTTCAATCTTAAAGGAAGAACGTAGGAAGCGGGACAACCTTATCCGGAAGTGGTATGAACGGGGAATAAAGGGGAGAACAGACTCGGACTTGAACTGGTATGAATGAGGAGGATAGGCGAGAGTGCGGCAAGTCATAAGTAAGAATGAATCTTTCCTGGACAGTGAAAAATATTTTACACCCCACCCCTTCCCTGACTCAATCAGTCTATGCCATACCTATAGAAAAGGGACATACTGAGGCAGAAGACAAAAGGTAGGGGCATAGCCACTCCCATCGGTAGTTTAAAGCAGAACTGAGACTAGATGTAACTGAACAACAGACAAAATTGTTTATACTGAAAAGCTGGGGTACGAAGTCTAAAATTATAAATCCATTAACAAGTCTCCACGCCTTTAAAAAAAAAGCATAAATTTCCACCCAATTAATGCAAGGATGATGGATGAATGTAAATGTCGAATGCATGTCTTATCAACATATGTGGAAGCTTATCTAAAACTTTGTCGCACAGTGTGAAGTTTATCTTTATTTGGGGGGATTAACTATTTATTTGAATTTGATCAAAGTAACCATTGAGGTAAAACTAAAATATTGAATTTTAAACATATAAATATGCTGGCGTAAATATATGGACCAAACTTAAAAGACAACTATTTTGTTATATTATAATTATGATTAATAAAAACCTTTAAAAGAGTAGTTAGTTTAGGTTTTTGATTTTGTTATATTATAATTACAATTAATAAAAACCTTTAAAAGAGTTAGAGTTACTTTAGGTTTTTGTTCGGTTAGGGATTGCTTCATGGAAAGGAACCGAACTCATTGCTATTCTACAAAAGAAGGAACCAGCTTTCATTACTCAGAGTTGAGCGTTGATGAGAGGGAGCCTCTTATCATTGGTGCACCATGTTAAAAATCTCTGCGTGAACCGCAGAATGACTCCCTAATTTATGTGTTACGTAGGCAAGTAAAATGACCATGTTACTACTTTTTATACAATCTATGTGCAGATACCTTATTTTGATTGCATTATTTTGTAAGTAAAGAGTTAAGTTTATGGTTAATAATGGAACTCTTTTTTTTGTTTAACCAAATACCATTGAGGGATTATATTGACCATTTATAATTTCTAGTGAAGACTAGATAATTTCTAGTGAAGAGTAGAAGTCTCAAAGGCTACACTCGAATAATATTTATTCTTCTCCATACTTTCATAACCTTTTCTAAAGGTAATACTCAATATATGTCTCTACTGAAGAAACAAAATGAAATGAAAGCGATGAATCTGGTGCTGAGAAGAAGTGGCTACTTATGAGTATCATCCTAAGTCGAACCAAGGGTGGACAAAAAAATCACATATTCTGCAGTGAGCAATGGCTGTGACATTTTGCTTGACTGGAAAATGGGAGGAGTGGTGCACGGAGCGGAGCTACGCTCTTGGGGTGCCAAAGCCCCACCCTTCACGAGCGACGCGATTCTCAAAATTGCGTCGCTCGTGAAGGGTGGCGCTTTGGCACCCCAAGAGCGGAGCTCTGCTCTATGCGCCACTCCTCCCATTTTCTAGTCAAGCAAAAGGTCACACATCGGTTAGGAGCATACATCATCCCATTTATCAAAAGGAAAGAAGGTATGGAGGCGATCATGACTATCTGAACCTAGAACACAACCCATGGCAGTGTTTGCAATGAATGGATTTACGTTTTCCCTACCTAAATGTGGTGAATTTGGTTCCATAGTTATATAAAATATGGATGCAATTAAATGTTGAAAATATAAAATGCGTGAGTAGGATAAGCGTTAAAAAAATAAAATCCAAAATAAGCTTATGGATATCACAAGCATATAAAAATATATGAATATATGGATGTAATTAAATGTTGAAAATATAAAATGGGTGACTGGGATAAGCGTTAAAAGATAACATCCAAAATAGTCTTATGGATATCACAAGACTATTTTTATATTCATTATAAAGGAAATCCCTATTCATTATAGTCTTATGGTGAAAGGAAATCCATATACATTATTATATTCATTGATTTAAAGGTAATGCATATATGCTAACGCATTTTATATGAGAAGCTAGCATTTCCCATGTTAAATTTCACATCTGCTCAAAAGGTTAAATACACTAGTCTTTTTCTAATGGTGATTAAATTGAATACTTACGTTATTAGAGGAGAGAATCACAATGGTTAAAGAGAGTTTTATTAGTGTAATAAGATCAAATAATTACGAATATGGATGTAATTAATATGATATGGATGTAAATTAGATATTATATAAATAAAATTGTAATTAATATGATATTAAATTGACATCTATAATCACTTTGACAAATATATAATATTATTAAAATACAAATATGGATGTAATTAATAATATCATATATTTATCAAATATATGATATGAATGTAATTAATATGATATAGATGTCAAATTGATATAGATGTAATTAATAAGATATGGATGCCAATTAGACATTATATAAATACAATTGTAATTAATATGATATTAATTTGACATCCATAATCAATTTGACAATTATATGATATTATTTAAATACAAACTTCTTTTCAAATGGAATTATGTAACTTACTTTGGACTCTAGTAAGCTTCTTCCTATCAACTTTGGGATGTATGTATACTAGAAACTCTATTTCTAGTGTCATTTGCTAAAAAAAATTGATCATTCTTTTTTTCTATAACAAATAAAATAATAAGTATTTTTTGATGCTACAATTTGAGACACGAATAAACTAACTATAACATTACATAGGTAAATATATTGTGCTAAAGTGAAATGGCATTTCTTTTTCTTTCCATCCCCCTTTTTTGGACTTGATCCCTAAAGCTAGCCATGTTTTTATCTCATGATCATCAATAGCCTTGGTTGGCTTCAATTCTTGCAATGGATTTCTTGTGATCTTATGTGATCCATTTCGCATCAACAAAACTATAAATTTCATATGGGAAAATAACCGACCTTCAAACCACAAAAACATTTTCAATTAATAGTTTTACTTGCATACCATTTACTATAAGAATTCTTTAAATATAGAAATACAATGAAGCATGTAGTATAATGGTTAGGGACCTTATTAAATGATATAACTTTACAGAAAAGAAACAAGAACTCGCATGTCCTAAGACTTATATGGGATGCCATTTCAATAAAAAATTGTAGACAGAGACAATTATAATTGTACCAAATATTTTTTTAATGTGATTATATGTCTCACGTGACTTCTTATGAAGAATGGGATACAATTGCAAAATATCATGATTGGGAGTAATAAAAATAATGTGTGGAGTGTATTAAAGGATTAGGTTTTTTTTTATAAATTATATCAAGACCTTCCTCTGAAGAAAATATAGATTCAATGGAATGTTACAATCCATGGATGAATTTGAATAATTTCACATGGAACATTTTAGATGTTTTTATTATATGATGTTTGCAATTCAAACTCTAAAGGATTTTTTTAATATTTATACATGAATCATTTATTTTTGTATGGTCTAATATATGATTCATTATGAATTGCATCATAATTTCTTTGATTTTATATGGTTAGAGTGGTGAAATATTGATGGAATATTTTTCTTTTGTTTAATATGCAAGTTTTTAAAAAGTTGTAATTTATCTCTTGATGAAAAAAATCTATTTCCAATTTAGGGGTTGATTTTAAAGTTTTGGTAAACAACATTATGGGATGTTTAGGCCATGGCTCTATTTTTTACTCCGAAAAAAAAAACATGTATACTGGTATCAACACTTTTCTATTTGGAGGGTGTTTTTGGTGTTTTTTATGTAAAAAACATCATTTGTATGGCTAGAGTTCTCATTCTTAGTATAAAGTTCTCGTTTCATAGTATAAGTGGTTTAAATTCCTGGGATTCGTTAAGAACGATTTAACACATCGGATACGAATATCCTGGTTATCACCACGTTCTGCTTAGCTGTAGAGTGGATTTGGGTTACAGATGAGTAGCCATACAAGTCACCCTAGTGGCCAAATATTATCACGAGTTCACCATCGATGGCCAACCGCTCACTACTCTAGACTGGAGACACTGGAATATATACCCACATATAATCCAATTAATTGTGCAGACAGTGTTACTCCAGAAATTATGTAAACAAAATATTTATACTCATAGAGCTCCATGTATACCTTGGACAATTTGCAGATTCCCATCGTCGCCTACAACCACCAGTCGCAGAGGCCCCCAAAGGTATAAAACCCTACTCTTTCAGTTCCCTTAATCTGCAAAGAGCCTTCCCCTTTTCACTCATTTCCTCCCCTCTTTATACCCAGAGCCTTAGAACAACCAATCCCTTGGTTTTGGCCATCAATTCAGCCTTAGGGTCCTAAATTCTAGGTAAGTCCTAGGTTTGCCTTGGCTTTCGCCAAAATCCACCCACCAAAATTAGTTTCTTTTCTTGATAGCAGGCACTGGTAACTCTCCCCCTTAGCATAACAGAACTTATAACAAGGTCTGCGCGTCTTCATAATTAACTTACCAATAATAAACATATTCTATATCAAAAATAGGTTTTTTTTTAATAACTAGCCGACCCAAAAATATTCGTTTCCAAGGCTGGGGGATTACCGAAATGAAAGGAGCCTCAGCGATAAAATATGGAGAAAGGAGAATATCCAGCAAGGATGCAGATTTCCCTCACACTCCTCCTTAACGCTTTAATGGTCAATTTAACGCCATGACTAGACGAGACATCTCAGTTTTTTTTTTGCTAAATAAAATACTACTTCTCTTCATCCTAGGGAAAGGATCACATCTTCCATTAAGCATTGGCCTACATCAATACTTTATGTTTTCTTTCTTTTTTTAAATGATTCTCTTACGTATAAACACTTTGTTTAATAAAAAATGATCTTTTTAATTTTTTCCTTCATTTTACACAAGGGATTCTCCCTAAGTTTTTGGATGATTCTTTAAGGAATAAAACAAAACCTATCTCACTCGTTTTTCCATCGACTTAGGAATTTCCCTATCAGCTTTTATACTTTTAAAAGTATGTGCAACCTACTCTTCATATATTAATCAAATATACATCAAGTATAATATTAGTCTTTATCAAACTAGACTCGGTAGATGGTATGTAATCAACTTACTTAGACGAGGTACGGTGAAGCTAATATCTTCCTCTTGATTTTTCAAGGGAGTTGTGACCTATAGTTGCTTTTAATAATTTATACCTCTCTTAACTCCTTACTATTTTATGTCAATGCTAAACTGAGTACAACTCCTTCTAATCGGACTTAATTATATTAGGATCAAGTACTGGGTATGGGGTCTCAGTCGAAACAAGTTTTAGCAAAGTCGGTATCCTGGTAGGTGCAGATATTATCGCTAATAGGACCATGGTATCCTCTTATGGATCTTTTAATCATTTTTTCTTATTGTCTTTGTGCCTCCTAAACTTATATAGGTTGCAAGTTTTTGTTTCCGGGTGCCTTGACCTTGAGCTCCTCACCCGGAGACAAGTACAATAACACTTGAATTTACAAAATATCTAGGGTTCTTATGAGAGGGATGTTACAATTTGCTTGGTTTTCAAAAATCAAAGAAAGCCTAGATGGAATGTTGATTAAGACTTTGCTCATCACAAGTTTGCAGTGCTGGATTTTCCATATTATTTTGTGATAATTAGAATTTGCTTAGTTGCCAACAAGTAGTACAAGAGGCCTCCATAGAATATTGATCAAGACTTTACCCATGCAACGCTTGATATGCCATGTTAATTTGTGATAAAATTAATCTTCGTAATTGTAAAAAAACACAATCTATGGAGCAACAATCAGAATATAGACAAGATTAAGGAAACCCCATAACCTTCCAATAAGGGATATAAGGTAGAGAGATGCAACTAGGGATAGATATTTCTTCAAATTTTTAGAATATATAGCCTCTTGAAAAACATGGAAAACGGTGTTCACCCCAACTGTAACTTGATAAGAAAAACTTAGAACAATCACTTATGAAATGAGTTGATGATATCTCGCTGAGAAATAATTGGTCCTCATTAACCATAGGGTCAATTAGAGAGTACGGAGTGGTATATGAATGTAATCAAATGGCATTCCATAAATTCAAACACGAACCACAGGGCAGTGGCATTGAAAAAGGCCAACGGACCTTCGCTTGTTTCTCCAAAGAATCAAATCCCCTGCCTTTCCAACAACTGAATTTGTGAAGATAAAGATAAAGAATTCGTACATTCCTAGAAGTCATCATCATATGGAAAAGGCGACGACGAACCATAGCATTCATGTCCTAAAGTTGCATACTTTTCCATGACGGATCTTTCAACTTACCCACACATTCTTATCCTTGAACTCCCACTTTTGCAATTTAGAAATTAGATAGCAATACCCATCTCAATGTTTCTTTTATAAAACTTGTAAAATTAATGGGTTGTCAATAATATAATAATTTTTATAGTTAGTCCACTTTTACGTACTTGTATTTTATCTTTATCATATTAGTGATGTTTGTAGTAGTCCAAAAATGGTGCAATTTCTTGATTTTAATTTCAGCCATGTACATTATTTAAGCATCGTTCTTTACAACTATACATATCTTATTAATTCAAATTAATGTAAATGGACACCTTGCTATTGTTTTCTTACTCATGTTATTACTATTGCAAAAGAGAATTTTCAATTCTGGTTTGGATTTTATAAGCTTCCATCAAAGCTTCATGGAATTTATCTTTTTAGCTTTGTAAATTTTCTCATTGAATTTCCTAGAAATTTGCTCTATTTGCGAGAGAAACAAAGTGTCTTTCCCCTTTTTATGAACCTTTTCTTCCAAGTTCTCTGAGGCTAAAATTTCATAGGGATAAGATTTGAGAAATCTCTAAGGATAGAGGTGCTATTTTTTTCATTAAATTTATAAATCCATTTACAAAGTATGGAATTTCACAAATGGGATGGCTTTATCACATGGGATTCAGCTCTAAATCCTTTTTTTTTCTTCATTTCTGTGTGGTTTAGCATGTGACCATTTACCCATGGTAACATTATAATTTTCGTTGAATTTGTTTCACAGGAACATATTATACTTGGTATAGCATGCAACTAAAATGACAATGGAACCTTGCTGGACAATTTGAAACTCTATCATGTACTGGTTAAACGAGTCCAACCTGGTTCCAATCTTACCACTAATTATTGAAAAACACTCACATGGCTTGCAGTTCAGAGAATTTGCTGACATGTTTATTTTTTTCACTATCACTTATGTATTTGGCACGCAATTATACATTTTCCAAGTATATGTCGAAGAGGGAGATTCTACAACCCAGTAGGGGGATATGTGTAAGCCCCGTATGTGCTCATCCTATAGCTAACACCTATCATGCATAAAATATTATTGAGAACCACATATATAAGACTACAAATTAAAACCATGAACATTTCCTTCACATTTCCTCAACATTCTCGCTCTAAAAAAAGGGTTTGCAGTTAGAGAGATTTGATCCCTTCAAGGATTTGGTAGATCCTTTTTAAAATGGATCTACGCATGTGCCTAGAAGCATCCATTGAGAAATTAATTCTCTCGCTTATTAAATTTAATCAACCATTTTGACAAGTGTTTGAATGGCTTAGATACCAATGTATTAATGGATTGCATGCTTGTTATTAGAACCTTTCACTTAACTTGAATGCTATCCAATTAATTGTAAATAACTCTCTAAGATGATGATTTAAGAGTGAACTGTGATTGTCTAATATAAGTATGTAATGTGGTGATTTAATTGCGCACTTGATTCTACTAGTATTAACTTCCATTTCATCTCACATTATGTGCTTTCTAGGTCCACATGGAATTTAATTAGTCTATATTCTTTCCTTTTCTCTAGACACACATCAACCTTTGATGTACATGTTATATAATAATTGATGTTATCCTATGTAAAATTTGATTAAATGTCATGCTTGCCACTTTCTTTATCCAAAATATGGTAAAACCATCACTCATAATGTAACTAGTCCTAGACTGGAGGACTCATAAATGTATGTGATAAAAAATTATGCATAAGAAAGCACGTGGAATCCATCACTATAAACATGTCCTATAAGCGATTGTGTACTTACTAGATTCCCTAGTACTCATTTTTATAAATGTGTATTATTATTTGGAGGCTATTTCTTCATGGTGGAACCCTCTACTCATTTCCACTTCATTCTTCATTTCCTCCTACGTACAATATGATCATTTTTGTCTTCCCTCAGAGTACAATAAAAAATAAAAAATCTATTGTAAGTTATATCTACCCTAGCAGAAATGGCCTCTTCATTTTACAATTGATTTAGGAAAACAGATTTGTCATTTCTCATCATTCAAAGGTAGTCACAAACAAGTAATAGCCACAAAACAAAATTATATTCCATTTTAAATTTCCAAAGAGTTCACTATGGCTATGTCAAACTATTTTCCACTTTAGACTATATTGCATTTCAGATTATTTTCTAACATAGTTCATAGCAACTTTGAGATTACATACATGGAAACATTTATTCTCCCACACGTTGAAAATTATTTTTTATTATTTCATAATTTAAAAGAAAAAACAAATATTGTATAATATTGGAAAAAACCTACTTCCAATACTTTGGGCTTGCCCATTATTGAAATAAAACCAAAATATAAAACCTTAAAAAAATTCAACATTTTTAAACAACACCAAATAAGTAAAAACAAAAACCTATCAAAAGCTTTTCACATAAAAAAATATAGATTCTCAATATTTGTAAACCTTGAGAAAATTCCCTTCTTGATAAACTATTGCTCCATCGACAGAATGCTCGTATCTTCCATTTATTTGGCTTGTATTTTCTAGTCAGGATGAAGAGGTTTTGAAACAACCCTAATCAACCTCTTAATCGCTAGAATATTCCTCATATACTGGGATTTGATCAACAAATAAGGATTTATACTACAGTTGGTTGTTAGAATTGCCATCATCATTTCTGGAAGTCGCTCGTGGCTGCTTCGGCAAAGGACAACTATTGTTTTATTGTATTGTGTTTATTAGCTGCGGTGGCTACTCCTATTGGCCGTACGTATCTGAAACGTGAATTGGATGACAGCGGAGGAGGAGGCTGCTGAATGGCGCGGTTGTTTTTTGGGTGTGATGTTCTATTAGAATTGCCAGCACTTCTGGAATTAGTTGCTTGCATAGGCTGTTGCCGCTGCTACTAAATGGGGTGGTTGTGGTTTGGGCGTGATGTTATGTTAGAATTGCCAGCACTTCTGGAATTTGTTGCTAGCTCTTGCTGCAATGGGCGGCGAAACGCTCGGCTGCTGTTGTTGTTCCAGCTTGAGCGTTTCTTTTTGCGAGAGACAGTGATCTCTCAGGACCGTATTTTTGAGCCGTTCAGGAGGAGGGCTTTTTCCACGCTGTCTACCTCTGTAAACTCCACATAGGCATACCCTTGTGGGTTCCCAAATTCATTTGTGGGGATTTTTATGCGGTTCACTGTTCCGCAGCACTCAAAATGACTCGTCAGATCTTTTGATGTGCGCTAGTAGTCTACGTTATCCACGTAAACTGAATACTTTTCGAACTAACCTCCTCCCCGCACTTTCGCTTCTGCTTGGTTGTTAAAAGCTATTTTTTTTCATGTAAGATCAACACCAATCAGGCTAATCATAGTGAAAAGATGAACCTTCAAACAACTCGTTTTCTTTCGTATATGATTGACTGTATATCCAATTTCGGACCACCGGACTGTCGCAGAACATATAACTGAGGGGTATTGTAATTTATGCATCAATGCTTAATGGCATCTGTATGATAAATAGTGTTTTTGTAACTATATGTTGGCTAAACAAAACTCAAAACCCGGTTTAAATACTACCATTCACAGATAAAGTAAGACCCTGCCATCATTGAAGGTCTCAAATTGTTTACCATAAATCCAAATCTTGGAATCATTTTTAACAAAATTTCCTTCCTTACTAACCAAATAATGTGGGATTTTTTTTCCAAGTACCACTACCACATAACCACCTTCAGCTGTCCCTAGGTGAACATGGCTTCTTAAACATTAGGTGCAACTCAGTTTTACAATGCATGTGGTTCTCAACTAATGTGCTGGATGTCCACATTTCCCTTAGGGTAACTTCTAGTGAGTTAGGACCATGATTTGTGGACTTGCAACCAATGCCTTACTCACTTAAATTGAATTCCACCTAGTCATTAGTAAAATGAGGGAAATAATCCCTAAATCATGGATTTAACCTTGTTTTAGGACCCTTACAACTTTATAGGAATCTCTACCATGACTCAAGCTGCCAAATTGATTAGTATATTGCCTTGTAGACTCATGAGATCATAGCTTACAACACGGGGAAAGAGAATTAAGCTATGAATATGGTTATTATTCTCTAACACCCCTCCATAAGCTAAACTAGATGCATTAAGGTAAAATAGGTGCAGTAAATGCAAAAGAAAACTGGGTCTCTACAACTTTGTAGCCATGTTAGGTACAATAATTACAAAAGATTATCTAAAACATAGATGTTAGGTACCATACTTAGAAAAGATTCTCTAAAACATAGTAAGAGGGAGAACCACATGGGAAACCCCCATCCCAATTTAAGATAATTTAGATGAGAAGGCTCAGCATCCTACTTAGAAGGAAGGTTGATTCATTAAAATAGGTTGCATATTATGTTTTTGTTATTAGGTCAAGTTGTTATGGGTTTATTTGAGGTTAATGGAAGCTTTTATGGCCTTCTTGTGTCAGGGGAAGCACCCCATTATGATAAATTACACAAAAAAAAAAGAAAATGGTTTATTATATGTGGATCTATTTTTAAGTGTCTTTCATGTTTCATGTGTATTAAAAACTTCAACATCACTCTAACACAATTCTCAATTTTTGAAGGGGTGTTTTAAATAATGGCGGAATGGTGCTACCCACATCATAAACATCTTCCTATCCTAATTTTTTTAAATTGTGTCAATGTAACAATGTTTTTATGCAATTTATAAAAGTTATTTTAGATATCCACGGATTAACACTCGTGACTTTTCTTTTAGATATCCAAAATAATTTTCAAATGTTCATGTTTTAAATTTATGTTAATGAGAGAAAATAATTTTAATTTTTATCTCAACGTGAGAAAGAAATAACCTAATGGAAATTGTTTTGATATCACTTTTTAAAATTATTACATAAATAGTTGTTTATTCTCTCAATTGTGGTTAACTAACTAACTTTGCAATTTGTGCATTTTGGTGAGCCACGTGGCCATATTGAGGCTCCACTGGAACATTTAGCCGGAGCATGGATCCATTGGTGAGGTCGGTGGTCATATTGAGGCTCCACTGGAACAATTAAGAGCTCATATCCAAAGATTCTTTCCAAGGATGTGGCTTGTGGTGATTTTTGTAGGGAACTGTTTTGATGAAGTAAATTGGAAGTCAAAATCATATTTGTTGTTGCGAGATATTGAACCGAATTTTCCATTTTTCAGTTAAATTTTATGTAGCCTCCTTTTTTGTGTTTTCATGATGAAGCCATAGGAAAATCAAATATTATGAATTATCAGTCATTTGCTTTCTTGCTTAAATGTTTGAATAATTAGTAGTTAATAAATACTTTAGACCTAACCATTATTTTATTATTAAAAATATAATGTAGAGGGATGAAATAATTTGTTAGTTTTGTCTTCTTAACATCTTAACTCATCATTATAATTTTTTTAAGAACCATAGGTTATTCCTTACCCTTTTAAAGGTTGATAGGCCAAAATTCATCAGAGTAGACATTAATAACCAGCATCATCATCACAATGATGCTAACATTTGTAAATAGATGATCAAACAAAAAAAAAATTACTCTGGTAGGTGTGAATACCACCTATTGATTTTATTCCCTCCACTTTAGGTCCAGCTAGAGAATCCCAAAAATACAGGAAGATTCATTGTAGTCCTCATTGGTTAAGGAGTCTAACAAATGAAGATTAATTGTAAAGGATTCTGACCATAAATGAGTTGGTCACTGTTAGGTGATCTACCGGCGCCTTATAGAACTAAGTGTATGGATGTTATGCTACCCACACACCTTTTGAATTCAGAGAACAACCCCATTGGAGGAAATTTTGGTTGGAGTTTGATCTGTCCTTCAAGTGGTAGTATTTCTCAACCCAATGATGGGGGCCTCAAGCATAAAGAAGTAATTTTAGTTGTTCTTCTTCCTCCGTTGTTTGCCACAAATTTGGTGAGCATTTTGAGTGAGTTTTATCCTCTCCCAAGAAATCTAGTACATACGACCTTATTTTTTCCTTTGCCACATTTTCTCAAGTAAGGGGCCTTCTTATTCCCGGAGTTTAGTTCAAAGTTCCGCAAAGTTTGATTCAAAGAGATGAATATGAAGGCTATGGGTTTGTTTTATGTGAGAATTATTTTGTAAAATCTTCACTGTTTTGGATATCGTAGTGGTTTTTGGGAGAGCCCATACATCTCACTGTTTTTTTGCAAATGTAATCCAGATTCATTTTTTGTAAATGTAATCTAAAATCATATTAATTGTAGTTGTTTGAACCTTTAACAGGAATTTCAACTAGGGCTTAACATGTGACCTATGGGTGAATTTTCCTTTAGATATCGAAAATAATTTTCAAATGTTCATGTTTTAGGTTTATGTTAATCAGAGAAAACCGTTTTAATTGTTATTTCAATCTGAGAAAAAAATAATGTAATGGGAATTGTTTTGATATCACTTTTTAAAATTATTACATAAATAGGTGTTTTTTCTCTCAACACAGTCTGCCCGTTTTGGTGAGGCAGGTGGTCATATTCAGGCTCCACTGGAATAGTTACGAGCAAAGATCTAAAGATTCTTTCCAAGGATGCATCTTGTGGTGCCTACTGTATGGAACTGTTTTGATGAAGTAAATTGGATTTCAAAAACATATCATATGTTGCCAAATATTGAAGAGCAATTTTCATTGTTCAGTTAAAGTTTATGTTGTTTTTGTGTTTTCATGAAGAAGCTCAACAATCTATTTCTCAAACCATTCAAACAATTTTAAAAATATATACATTTTTTGTCAAAATACAAATACATTTAAAAAAAAAATATTATTAATTATCAGTTATTTGTTCCTTTGCATAAATGTTTGAATAATTAGTAGTTAATAAATATTTTATACCTAACCAATTTTTTATGATTAAAAATGTAATATTTAAAATTTACCTTCAAAGAACTTGAAGTATAATGTGAACATTTACTCTTCCTTACTAAGAGGCATTTATAAACAATAAAATACACATTTATAAAAAATAAAATGTGTATTCTTCACAATTTAGGAAGGTAAATGTTTAAAAGACCACCAATAAGATCTCAAAAACCGGAGACTGCAGTCAAATAAAAACTTACCGTGTCAATAAGTATTGTATACCCAGTAGAATGGGTGACAATAAACATTGTTTTAAATATTGGAATCCATGACTATAAATATTTCTTTTTGTCTATGAATGGATGCCTCCATGGAATATTGATTAAGACTTTGTTGGTCACAAGTCTTCAATGCTCAATTTGCCATATTTTTTTTTCTGATGAAATGAATTTGTGTCCCGTCTCCATGTTACCATCATTATTTCTGGGATGCAAGGTAGAAAAAAAACTTCTCAAAAGAGTTTAATTAATAGATACTACTTGAGTTAATTACCTTGGTTATTCATTATTGAAGATAATTAGTTTATAAGTACGATCACAACCTCTCAAAATAATTGGGGATCCATACTAAGTAGCAATTTGGTGCTTCAATGCTTAATAAAATTGAGGATCCCTTTACTCCAAAAATCATAACTATTGTATCTGCTAAACTAGGCATCCCTTGATATTATTTAACTTTACGTAAATGATACCTCCTCATAAGGAAGCTTACTAAGGGCAAAGGCCATGAAAGCCCTTATCTATCCAAGGTATTACACTCTTGACTACTATTTCTTTTAAATTAAGGAGTGTATTCCCATAACTGAATAATTATACTTGTATATGCAAACATACCTAGTTTACCGTGTTTTTCCCTCTTATTACCACGTTCCTATCATGAGTATGGAGGTACTTGTCCTTGAGGCATTTATCTAAACTTTCACACAAATGTTTTTGGAAGACTCTTAATAGGATACCCTTGAATTATGCACCTCTAATATGACAGTTATTGCAAGACCATAGAAGATGTAACTCGAGACTTCCTATAGCATACCCCAATTACTTGAGCTAGTTGTTTGGGAAAGAAAATTCCAATTAATAATTTATTTACTTCTTGACCACCAGTTTAAAAACAATATACATAAAGGCTTCATGGGACATGCTAAATCAACCATTTCCCAGTTAAACATATAACTCTACAGAACCACATTTGTTAACTTCGATAATATCCACTGATACCTTCATGCCTTTTCATAAGATCAGAGAACCTCCTCTATAACATACTAAGACTCCCTTGAGCTTTAGCAGCCTATGAATGCACTCTTAGTGACCACAAAATGATGATTTCCTATAAAAAAAGTGATTCTCTACATTCTGAATTGCATACCCATTCTTTTTTATATGACAATTATACATCTCACACTGATATCATAAACTTTATAGGTTAAGAGAAGTGGATAAGTGCTAGTCTTTCTTTTACATACTAGTCTCATATTCAAAAGGAGTTGATATTTAATTGATGCATTGGAAAAACAAATTCACTATCATTCAGAGTTCTTAGCGAGACCAATCAGCAATGAGAACAGTTTTAAAAACAAGGATAGCCAATAAAGAAAATAAACACATTCCACAAATGAAACCATGAGAGACCAATGTTCACGTGGTTTACCCAACTTTGGTTTACGTCCACCAAGAGAGAGAGCTCCTTATATTAATTCTCAATGAGAGTTACAAGCTGTCACCCAGCTATTACAACATGAGATAATCCTTTTTAATAAAAATAACAATGCAATCCACAACAACACTGGCGCAGAATTATTTTGACTTTCACAGAGAGTGATCTTGGTTGTTCAATACTTAGGTCGAAACTACGACCTTTCCTTGAGAATCCATTAATACTAAGAAAATTGTCTTAAGCTAACCTAGTTCGTTTTTCGATTAGCAAACTGTTATGTATATGAAAAATAATCTTCAATTATTTCTGTCATGCACACCAGGAGGCCAAGTTCAAGTAGATTTATCCTCAAGATAATCTATGGTTAAAAATAATAGAACTGCAAATCATGCTCATCAATAGACTTAGAGTATTAAGGAAATACTTCTGGAGATACTACCTATCCACGGCTTAAACACAACCGTTGAAAAGGAAAGATATACATTATATTTACTCTCCACTATTGATATAGTTCTAAAGCAATAGCTATATATATCAATCCATAACCTGAGCAACCTTTAGGGCTCCCCATCATCGCACAAACCTCGGAATTGCGATCTTGGTTAGGTATGGAGTTCGTGCTTTCAGCCTACAGGAGAGACAACTATCCTCGTGCAGCTAGAGGGGTGTTACGGTCTCGCAGGCCGACTCTGCCTCGTGTCACAGTTTGGTGGGGTTTCATGGGGATTAAAGTGGTCTCCACTAAGCTGCGCGACCTTTTGACTGTTTTCTACAAATGTTTTTCTAAAGGTTTCCCCGATTCGTCAAAGAAAAGCCCAAGCGTGACCCAACACTACTTCTACAGCATGCTGGGTGGCAATGAAGAATCAGTTAAGGGAATAATTTCTTCATTAGAGATTATATATATATATATATAAATATGTATATATTTCTTAATAAAGTCCTGGGAGTCATTAAGAATGATTTAACACCTTGGATATGAATATCCTGGTTATCACCACGTTTTGCTTAGCTGTAGAGTGGATTTGGTTAGAGATGAGTGGCTATATAGGTCACCCTAGTGGCCGACTATTATCACGAGTTCACCATCGCTGGTTAACCGCTCGCTACTCTAGACTGGAGACACTGGAATATATACCCAGATATAATCCAATTAATTGTGCAGACAATGCTACACCAGAAATTATGTAAACAAAGGATTTATACTAACAGAGCTCCATGTATACCCTGGACAATTTGCAGATTCCCATCGTCGCCTACAACCACCAGTCGCAGAGGCCTCCAAAGGTATAAAACCCTACTCTTTCAGTTCCCTTACTCTAGAAAGAGCCTGCCCCTTTTTCACTCGTTTCCTCCCCTCTTCATACCCAGAGGTAGAACAACCAATCCGTTGGTTTTGGCCATCAATTCAGCCTTAGGGTCCTAAATTCTAGGTAACTCCTAGGTTCGGCTTGGCTTTAGCAAAAATCCACCCACCAAAATTAGTTGTTTTGCTTGACAGTAGGCACTGGTAACTCTCCCCATTAGCATAACAGAACTTATGACAAGCTCGGTGCGTCTTCATTATTCACTCACCAACCATCAAAATATTCCATATCAAAAATAGGTTTTTTTTTTAATAACTAGCAGACCCAAAAATATTCGTTTCCAAGGCTGGGGGATTACCAGAATGGAAGGAGCCTCAGCGATAAATTATGGAGAAAGGAGAATATCCAGCAAGGATGCGGATTTCCGTCACACTCCTCCTTAACGCTTTAATGGTAAATTTAACGCCATGACTAGACGAGACATCTCAGTTTTTTTTCTGCTAAATAAAATACTACTTCTCTTATCCTAGGGAAATGGTCACATCTTCCATTAAGCATTGGCTTAAATCAATACTTTATGTTTTCTTTCTTTTTCTAAAATTATTCTCTTAGGCATAAACACTTTGTTTAATAAAAAATGCTCTTTTTAATTTTTTCCTTTGTTTTACACAAGGGATTCTCCCTAAGTTTTTGGATGAATCGTTAAGGAATAAAATAGAACCTATCTCACTCATTTGTCCATCGACTTAGGCATTTCCCTATCAGCTTTTATACTTTTAAAAGTATGTGCAACCTACTCTTCATATATTAATCAAATATACATCAAGTATAATATTAGTCTTTATCAAACTAGACTCGGGAGATGGTATGTCTTCAACTTACTTAAACGAGGTACGATGAAGCTGATATCTTCCTCTTGATTTTTCAAGGGAGCTGTGACCTATAGTCGCTTTTAATAATTTATACTTCTCTTAACTCCTTACTATTTTATGTCAATGCTATGCTAAACTGAGTACAACTCCTTCTAATCGGACTTAATTATATTAAGATCAAGTACTGGGTATGGGGTCTCAGTCGAAACAAGTTTTAGCAAAGTCGGTATCCTGGTAGGTGCAGATATTATGGCTAATAGGACCATGGTATCCTCTTATGGATCTTTTAATCATTTGTTCTTATTGTCTTTCTACCTCCTAAACTTATATAGGTTGCAAGTTTTTGTTTTCGAGGGGCCTTGACCTTGAGCTCCTCACCCGGAGACAAGTACAATAACACTTGAATTTAGAAAATATCTAGGGTTCTTACGAGAGGGATGTTACAATTTTCTTAGTTTTCAAAAAACAAAGCAAGCCTAGATGGAATGCTGATTGAGACTTTGCTCATCACAAGTTTGTAGTGCTAGATTTTCCATTATGTTTTGTGATAATTAGAATTTGCTTAGTTGCCAACAAGTAGTACAAGAGGCCTCCATAGAATATTGATCAAGACTTTTCCCATGCAACGCTTGATATGCCATGTTAATTTGTGATAAAATTAATCTCCGTAATTGTAAAAAAACACAATCTGTGGAGCAACAATGAGAATATAGACAAGATTAAGGAAACCCCATAACCTTCCAATAAGGGCTATAAGGTAGAGAGATGCAACTAGGGATAGATATTTCTTCAAATTTATAGAATCTACAGCCTCTTGAAAAACATGGAAAACGATGTTCACCCTGACTGTAAGCCAACGGACCTTTGCTTGTTTCTCCAAAGAATCAAATCCCCTACATTTCCAACAAGTCACTTTGTGAAGATAAAGATATAGAATTCCTACATTCCTAGAAGTCATCATCATATGGAAAAGACGAGGATGAACCATAGCATTCATGTCCTAAAGTTGCATACTTTTCCATGACGGATCTTTCAACTTACCCACACATTCTTATCCTTGAACTCCCACTTTTGCATTTCAGAAATCAGATAACAATACCAATCTCAATGTTTCTTTTATAAAACTTGTAAAATTAATGGGTGGTCAATAATATATTAATTTTTATAGTTAGTCCACTTTTATGTATTTGTATTTGATCTTGATCATATTAGTGACGTTTGTAGTAGTCCAAAAATGGTGCAATTTCTTGATTTTAATTTCAGCCATGTACATTATTTAAGCATCATTCTTTACAACTATACATATCTTATTGATTCAAACTAATGTAAAAGGACACCTTGTTATTGTTTTCATACTCATGTTATTACTATTGCAAAAGAGAATTTTCAATTCTAGTTTGGATTTTATAAGCTTCGATCAAAGCTTCATGGAATTTATCTTTTCGGCTTTGTAAATTTTCTCATTGAATTTCCTAGAAATTTTCCCTATTTGGGAGAGAAACAAAGTGCTCTTTCCCCTTTTTATGAACCTTTTATTCCAAATTATTTGAGGCTAAAATTTCATACGGATAAGATTTGAGAAATCTCTAAGGATAGAGGTGCTATTTTTTTCATTAAATTTATAAATCCATTTACAAAGTATGGAATTTCACAAATGGGATGTTTTTATCACATGGGGTTCAGCTCTAAATCCTATTTTTTATTGTTCATTTCTGTGTGGTTTAGCATGTGACAATTTACGCATGGTAACATTATAATTTCCATTGAATTTGTTTCATAGGAACATATTATACTTGGTATAGCATGCAACTAAAATGACAATGGAGCCTTGCTGGACAATTTGAAACTCTATCATGTACTGGTTAAACAAGTCCAACCTGGTTCCAATCTTACCACTAATTATTGAAAAACACTCACATGGCTTGTAGTTCAGAGAATTTGTTGGCATGTTTATTTTTTTCACTATCACTTATGTATTTGGCACGCAATTATACATTTTCCAAGTATATGCTGAGGAGGCGGATTCTACAACCCAGTAGGGGGATATGTGTAATCCCCTTATGTGCTTATCCTATAGCTAACACCTATCATGTATAAGATATTTTTGAGAACCACATATATAAGACTACAAATTAAAACCATGAACATTTCCTTCACATTTGCTCAACATTCTCGCTCTAAAAAAAGGGTTCGCAGTTAGAGAGATTTGATCCCTTCAAGCATTTGGTAGATCCTTTTTAAAATGGATCTATGCATGTGCCTAGAAGCATCCATTGAGAAATTAATTCTCTCACTTATTAAATTTAATCAACCATTTTGACAAGTTTTTGAATGGCTTAGATACCAATGTATTGATGGATTGCATGCTTGTTATTAGAACTTTTCACTTAACTTGAATGCTATCAAATTAATTGTAAATAACTCTCTAATATGATGATTTAAGAGTGAACTATGAATGTCTAATATAAATGTGTAATGTGTTGATTTAATTGCGCGCTTGATTCTACTAATATTAACTTCCATTTCATCTCACATTATGTGCTTTCTAGGTCCACATGGAATTTAATTAGTCTATATTCTTTCCTTTTCTCTAGACACACATCAACCTTTGAGATGTACATGTTATATAATAATTCATGTTATCCTATGTAAAATTTGATTAAATGTCATGCTTGCCACTTTCTTTATCCAAAATATGGTAAAACCATCACTCATAATGTAACTAGTCCTAGACCAGAGGACTCATATATGTATGTGATAAAAAATTATGCATAAGAAAGAACGTGGAATCCATCACTATAAACATGTCCTATAAGCGATTGTGTACTTACTAGATTCCCCAGTGCTCATTTTCATACATGTTTATTATTATTTGGAGGCTATTTCTTCATGGTGGAACCCTCTACTCATTTCCACTTCATTCTTCATTGCCTCCTACCTACAATATGATCATTTTAGTCTTCCCTCAAAGTACAACAAAAAATAAAAATATCTATTGTAATTTATATCTACCCTAGCAGAAATGGCCTCTTCATTTTACAATTGATTTAGGAAAACAGATTTCCCGTTTCTCATCATTCAAAGGTAGTCACAAACAAGTAATAGCCACAAAACAAAATTATATTCCATTTTAAATTTCCAAGGAGTTCACTATGGCTATGTCAAACTATATTCCACTTTAGATTATATTGCATTTCAGATTATTTTTCAACATAGATCATAGCAACTTTGAGATTACATACATGGAAACATTTATATTCCCACAGGTTGAAAATTATTTTTTATTATTTCATAATTTAGAAGGGAAAACAAATATTGTATAATATTGGCAAAAACCTACTTCCAATACTTTGGGCTTTCCCATTATTTAAATAAAACCAAAATATAAAACCTTTAAAAAATTCAAGATTTTTAATGAACACCTAAAAACAAAAACCTATCAAAAGATTTTCACATAAAAAAATATAGATTCTCAATATTTGTAAACCTGGAGAAAATTCTCAATATATAAACTATTGCTCCATCGACAGAATGCTCGTATCTTCCATTTATTTGGCTTGTATCTTCCACTCAGGATGAACAGCTTTTGAAACAACCGTAATCAACCTCTTAATTGCTAGAATATTCCTCATATATGGGATTTGATCAACAAATAAGGATTTATACTACAGTTGGTTGTTAGAATTGCCATCATCATTTCTGGAAGTCGCTCGTGGCTGTTTCGGCAAAGGACAACTATTGTTTTTTTGTATTGTCTTTATTAGCTGCCGTGACTACTCCTATTAGCCATATGTATGTGAAACGTGAATTGGATGATGACGGTGGAGGAGGCTGCTGAATGGCGCGGTTGTTTTTTCGGCGTGATGTTCTATTAGAATTTCCAGCACTTCTGGAATTAGTTGCTTGCATAAGCTGTTGCCGCTGCTGCTGAATGGGGCGATTATCGTTGTCGTTTGGGCGCGATGTTATGTTAGAATTGCCAGCACTTCTGGAATTAGTTGCTTGCTATTGCTGCAATTGGCGGCGAAATGCTCGGCTGCTGTTGTTGTTCCAGCTTGAGCGTTTCTTTTTGCGAGAGACGGTGATGTCTCCGGACCTTAGTTTTGAGCCGTTCAGGAGGAGGGCTTTGTCCACGCTGTCTACGTTTGTAAACTCCACATAGGCATACCCATGTGGGTTCCCAAATTCGTTTGTGGGGATTGTTATGAAGTTCATTGTTCATCAACACTCAAAATGGCTCTTTAGATCTTTTGATGTGCACCAGTAGTCTACGTTATCCATGTAAACTGAATACTTTTCGAACTGTCCTCCTCCCTGCATTTTCGGTTCTGCTTGGTTGTTAAAAGCTATTTCTTTTCATATAAGATCAAGCCAAAAGCTATTTCTTTTCATATAAGATCAAGACCAATCAGGCTAATCGTAGTGAAAAGACGAACCTTCAAACAACTCATTTTCTTTCGTATATGATCGACTGTATATCCAATTTCGGACCATCGGACTGTCGCAGAACATATAACCGAGGGGTATTGTAATTTATGGATCAATGCTTAATGGCATATGTATGATAAATAGTGTTTTTGTAACTATATGTCTCACTAAACAAAACTCAAAACCGGGTTTAAATACTACCATTCACAAATAAAGTAAGACCCCTACCATCATTGAAGGTTTCAAATTGGTTACCATAAATCCAAATCTTACCATTATTTTTAATAAAATTTTCTTCCTTACTAACCAAATACTGTGGGATTTTTTTTCCAATGACCACTACCACATAACCACCTTCAGCTGTCCCTAAGTGAACTTGGCTTCTTAAACATTAGGTGCAACTCACTCTTACAATGCGTGTGGTTCTCAACTAATGTGCTGGGATGTCCACATTTACCTTAGGGTAACTTCTAGTGAGTTAGGACCATGATTTGTGGACTTGCAACCAATTCCTTACTCACTTAAATTGAATTCCACTTAGTCATTAGTAAAATGAGGGAAATAATCCCGAAATCATGGAATTAAGCTTGTTTTAGGACCCTTACAACTTTATAGGAATCTCTACCATGACTCAAGCGGCCAAATTGACTAGTATATTGCCTTATAGACTCATGAGATAATAGCTTACAACACGGGGAAAGAGAATTAAGCTATGAATATGGCTATTATTCTCTAACACCCCTCCATAAGCTAAACTAGATGCATTAAGGTAAACTAGGTGCAGTAAATGCAAAAGAAAATTGGGTCTCTAAAGCTTTGTAGCCATGTTAGGTACCATACTTGGAAAAGATTCTCTAAAACATAGATGTTAGGTACCATACTTAGAAAAGATTCTCTAAAACATTGTTAGAGGGAGAACCACATGGGAAACCCCCATCCCAATTTAAGATAATTTAGATGAGAAGGCTAAGCATCCTACTTAGAAGGAAGGCTGATCCATTAAAATAGGTTGCATATTATGTTCTTGTTATTAGGTCAAGTTGTTATGGGTTTATTTAAGGTTAATGGAAGCTTTTATGGCTTTCTTGTGTTAAGGGAAGCACTCCATTATGGTAAATTACACCAAAAAAAAAATGGTTTATTTTATGTGGATCTATTTTTAAGTGTCTTTCATGTTTCATGTGTATTAAAAACTTCAACATCACTCTAACACAATTCTCAATTTTTGAAGGGCTGTTTTAGATAATGGCGGAATGGTGCTACCTACATCATAAACATCTTCCTATCCTAATTTTTTTAAATTGTGTCGATGTAACAATGTTTTTATGCAATTTATAAAAGTTATTTGTTGTCCTTCTTTTTTAAGTGGTGATTGTTCTCACCACTTTTTTTTCTCAAATGTTATTTAAAAACGAAAAAAACATTCTTCATGTTGTAAGGCATTTTTGTTTTTGTGGTGTTAAGGGTTTTTCTTGTTTTTTATTTTTCTTTCAGATGAGAGATAGTAGATCAAATTTTACATTGAAAAGTTTGGTTTTATGTTGTTGCACTCAAAACAACCAAATTTAATCAACTTTATCCAATGAAGTCGCAGTTGTAATCTTTTAATGAAATAAAGGTCAGAGGGTGTGATGGTTTTGGTGGACGTAGCGCAGGGATTGGGTGCACCACGTAAGTCTTTGCGTCTCCTTCTTACTTTTGTGATTTACGTGTGCCATTTTTCTCCAGTAAGTACTTTATAATTCTATAATGTTTAGAAGAATGTTCGCTCTTTTACTTGGTCTAATCTACCACTTAAATATGTGACAAATATCCTTTTGGAAAATTGGAGCAAATGGTTATGTGATTAAATTTATGTGGTTAGATAAGAATGTTGTGTGGTCTTCATCTGATAAGTCGAGGATTTATGCCTAACTCATTTTGTGAAGAATAACTTATTGTCGTAAATATTGTTTTAACTTGTCATTCGATTTTTGTTAAAGCATATGCACGAAATATACATGGTTTTAGGGAAGTTGTGGGTATTGTTGTAATACCATGGGTTATTGTTGTAATACTATGGTTATTGTAACAGGGATTGTACTGAAATAGTTCCGCGAATTAATTCCTGTTGTATGATGGGTATAATGCCTTTGACCACCCAGATGAGTGGTATGCCTTTGTAATGGAATTTGATTCTCTGGTAATTCAATGGGCATTGAAATAGTGGCTTCTTGGCAAGGTGGATGGAATAGAATGCTACAGCTGTCCACCGGGGTTTTTCCCCTTGATGTGATCTACCCCTGGGGCATGGCCTGAGTTTTAAAGGCACAATGCCAGGTGATTCTGGTGAAACATATATGAGCCAAATATGACCCTGAGTTTCCCGAGCTGTTACTCATTAGGATACTATAATCCATTGCACAGTAGGGTCTGGGCACTGAAAGTTTTCCTCTCAAAGACAAGCCAGCCATCCGGCTCTCTTACATGTCAAGGGACTAACTACGAAGAAACTGATCTGCATAGGAGAGTTTAGAAAAATTATCCTGGATTTATACAAGTTTAAATGACCCCCCTTTTGTAATTGTCTTCTTATGTAAACCATGTAACCTAAGGTAAGATTAGGGCCTTTACATCTAGCTGGCAAAGGAAAAAGGAAGGCACTATTGATTGATTGCATTGCGATAACAAATTCACAATCCTGCACCTGCGGTTACAGAAAAATTATGTAGGTTAGATCTAGGGTGATAGAATTTGAATCCTGGCCTCTTCAAATTTGGCCATGAATCTCCATAACAACCTCATCAGATGGGCGAGCACACAAAACAAGGATACAATTTAGGTAAATACCTTTTTAATGTAGTCAAGTCTCCCATGCAAACATAGTAATTCAACGATCCTCAACAGTCACTTTATTTTGTTATTGGGTTGATCCACTTCTCTGAACGTTGGGGAGTAAGCCTCTTTGTTTCAGTCTGCCTTGCACCTGGGCTGTTGGGACTGCAATCAGATTTTTCCGGCTCTTGGTCACAAGGGTTGGCTTTATGCCTGAGATGATCGGGAATTTGTAGAATGTTAATGGAAAGTTTGCGTCTAATCCCAAAGCAATATACTATTTTCATTGCATGTTTCTTGAAGTACTGCATACAAATAAGAAAGATAAGGTAACCATTCTAAATAGGTATATTGTACTTGGCTCTGTGGTAGGTTATAAACAATCAACATTGTATTGTTTGTAAAGTTGGTTTTTGGGGTAAGTCCATGGCTATTCACGTATGGGCCACCTTGCCAACAGGGCACTGATTCATTCATGAGCTTCATTTAAATACCAGGTAAGATCTTACACCAACATGATTGATCCATTTTGTAGTAGCAGGGAAACGAAAATTTTAACATTTTCACACATAAGGTTCATGTCCACGATGAAAGCCTAGGAGAAACTATTGAAGGGAAAGAGGATGTCTTGGTTTGGATTTTTCACTTGTGAATATATTTTACTCTTCTAGAGAAACATTAGATAGAACCATCTTATTGTTAGTTCTTATACAATATTGCGTTGAGATGTAATCTAGAGAATGGTCCACACTAGCCTTTTCGTCTTCTTGGGGTATGTTAGATAATTTTCGAGGTAAAAGGTTATGATTTATTCACTTTGTATTGCATATCAAGGTTTCATGATAAAACCCTAAGGTGAAATTGTGAAGAAGAGGAGATGACATTTTGGTTGGAGGATGTGTTGGAGTGATTCTTCCATATTGGGTCTCCTTGGTTTCTTTAAGGGTCTATTGGTTTTCCTAGCTAAGATTTTGGATTGAGCTTAGTACTAGACTTCAAAAAGGCTATAGTATGTACTTGTACTTGATGTTGAGCACATTAGTGAAGTTTGTAGTAGTCCTAAACTTCTGCGATTTCTTGAATTGAATTTAATCCATGTACGTTACTCAAGCATCGTTCTTTACAACTATACATTTCTTACATATTCGAATTAAAGTGAAAGGATACTTTGTTATTGTTTTCATACTCATGTTATTAGTATTGTAAAATAGGGTTTTCAAGTGTGGTTTTGGAGTTGATAAGCTTCCCTAAAAGCTCCACTGAATTTATCCTTTTAGTTTGGTATATTTTCTCATTGAATTTCCTAGAAGTTTGGGTTCTTTTGAAATGAAACTAAGTGCTCTTTCCATTTTTTATGTACCTTTTTTTCCAAGTTATCCAAGGCTAAAATTTCATACGGATAAGATCCATGAAACCTCTAAAGGTAGAGGCGATATTGTTTTTTTTTTCATTAAATTTATAAATCTATTTACAAAATATGGAATTACACAAATGATATAGTTTTATCACATGGGGTTGACCTCTAAATACTATCCTTTCTTGGTCATTTTGGTCTATTTTATCATGTATCTATTTACCCATGGTAGTATGGTCACGTGATAAACAATGTTCACTCCAACGATAACTTGATAAGCAAAGCTTCGAACAACCTCTTCTGAAATGAGTTGTTGCTGTGGGGATCTCGGTTAGAAATAATTGATAGAAACGAACCATATGGTAAAGTAGAGAATAAGGGACTGGGATATAAATGTGACAAAATGACATTCCACAACTTCAAACACCAACCACACCACTATGGAATTGACCCAAAAAACTGGAGGAACTTTGCTTGTTTCTCCAAAGAATAAAATCCCCTACATTTCCATGACCCAAAATATTTTTCACCCTTTCCTTTCTCCACCTTCTACAAATGACAACTGATTCTGTTAAGATAAATATACTCAATTCCCTCATTCCTCGAATCCATCATCATATGCAAAAGATGAGGACGAACCATAACATGCATCTCCTAAAGTTGCATATTTTTCCATGATGGATTTTTCGACTTCCCCACACATTATTTTCCTTGAAGTCCATTTTTGGAATTCATAAAAGATAACAATACCAATATCAATGTTTCATATATAATAATTGTGAAAGTAATGGGTGGTAAATAACATATTAATAAGTAATAGGTGGTCAATAATATATTAATTTTTATGATTAGTAGGGTTTTTTCCAATATTTGGTTTTGTTAACCTTATTGTTCCCTTGGTTTCCACCAATTTGGTGTGCATTTTAATTGATTTTTATCATCTCTCAACAAAGCTCGTATATGCGGACTTATTTTTTTCCGTTGTTCCTCAACTAGTTGGCCTTATTATTCCCCGAGTTTTCACCATTTTGGTCAATAATTTAACTAAATTATATGATGCTGATTTACATTTGTATTACATACTTAAAGGGATTTATTTAGTTGAATACTTTTCATAATGTTATTTAGAAGTGTATATGAAGCATATGTGAAAGAATTTAGTGTTTTTGCTTTTTTTTTGGAATTCAGTGCAAAGCTCCACCAAATTTGATTGGAAGATTTGAATGTGAGTGCCATGGTTTGGTTTTAGGTGAGAATTATTTTGTAAAATCTTCACTGTTTTTCTTAGCTTTTGGATTCGTTATTGGTTTTTGTGGTGGGGGTACATTTATGTTAGTGTTTTTTTGTAAATGCAATCAAAAATTATTTTTTGTAAATGTAATTTAAAATCATATTAATTGTAGTTTCTTGAACGGTTAATAGGAATTTCAACTAGGGCTTAACATGTGACTGATTAGTGACTTTTGTTTTAGATATCTAAAATAATTTTCAAATTTTCATATCTTTAATTTATGTTAATGAGAGAGAACCATTTTAATTTTTATTTCAATGTAAGAAAAAACTCTCATGTAATGAAAATTGATTTGATATCATTTTTTAAAAATATTTCATTGATAGGTGTGTATTATCTTAATCTCGGTTAACCAAATAACTATCAATCTCGGTTAATTAAATAATTGCGTAGTCTAGGCATTTTGGTGAGGCGAGTGATCAGATTGAGGGTCCATTGGAACAGTTAGGAGCACAGATCTAAATAGTCTTCTCAAGGATGTGTCTTGGAATTGTTTTGGTGAAGTAAATTGGCATTCAAAATCATATTTTGTGTTTCCATATATTGAAGAGCATTTTTTATTGTTCAGTTAAAAATTTTGCAGCCTGTGGTTTCATGAAGAAGCTCAATATCTACAAATTTAATCATGCTCTTTTTCATAATGTATTTTGCATAATTTTTTCAGCCATAAGCATATTCTCGGTGGCTGAATTAGCAGCTTAATTTGAGCTCACAGTGTCAACAATCTATTTCTCAAGGACTCAAACAGTTTTAGAAATATATATAGTTTTCTCAAAATACAAATACAACGTTTTCATGAAAAACAAATATTATTAATGATCAATTATTTGTTTTCTCTCATAAATATTTGAATAATTAGTAGTTTATAAATATTTTAGACCTAACCATTGTTTTATGCTTAAAATTACAATATTTAAAAGTTTCCTTCAAAGGAACTATAATGTGGACATTTACCTTTCGTAACTGTGATTCATCTATAAAAAATAAAATGTATTTCCCAATACCAATAACTTAAGAAGCCCATGTTTAAAAGTGTATCAATAAGCAAAGAGAAGAGAGATCTATACAAATTTCAAAAGGTTAAGGGTATCATAAACATGTCCAAGATACCTCAAAAATCCCAAACTGCATTCAAATAAAGCTGGACATAGTCAATAAATATTGTAAACCAAGCACAATGGGTGGCAATAAACATTGTTTAAATATTTGAATCATTTACAATAAGCATTTATTTTTGTCTATGATGGACGCGTGGATGGAATATGGATTAAGACAGTGGTCATCACAAATCCTCAATGCTGGATTTGCCATATTGTTTTTTTATAAAATGAATCTACACAATTTTCAACAAGCGAAGGACGCCTCATGGAATGTCGATTAAGACTTTTCTCATCACAGGTTTGTAGTGTTGTGTTTTCCATACTGTATTATGATAAATAGAATCTATTTAGCTGCCAAAACATAGTACATGATGCCTCCATGGAAGATGTTTAATAGAGGGTGGAAAGATTGTTATGGACTTGACAACAACTGTAAGTAAACAAACCTTTGGATTTTGAGATTCAAAGAAAAAACTCCCCTTCAAACACTCATCAGAGTTCTTATTTTCAGTCATTGTGATATTGTGATGTGAAGGGGTATGTGAAAGCATTTACTGTTTTTGCTTCTTTTGCAGGAATGTAGTTCAAAGTTCCGCCAAATTTGATTAAAAAAGATGAGTGTTATGGTTTTGTTTTATGTGAAAAATATTTTGTAAAATCTAAAATCACTCCATTATGGTAAATTACACAAAAAAAATAAAATGGTTTATTTTATGTGGATCTATTTTTAAGTGTCTTTCATGTTTCATGTGTATTAAAAACTTCAACATTACTCTAACACAATTCTCAATTTTTGAAGGGGTGTTTTAGATAATGGCATAATGGTGCAACCCACATCATAAACATCTTCCTATCCTAATTATTTTAAATTGTGTCAATGTTGCACTATTTTTATGCAATTTATAAAAGTTATTTTTTGTCCTTCTTTTTTTAAGTGGTGATTGCTCTCACCACTTTTTTTTCTCAAATGTTATTTAAAAAAGAAAAAAACATTCTTCATGTTGTAAGCCATTTTTGTTTTTGTGGTGTTAAGGATTTTTCTTGTTTTTTATTTTTCTTTTAGATGAGATATAGTAGATCAAATTTTACATTGAAAAGTTTGGTTTTATGTTGTTGCTCAAAACAACCAAATTTAATCAACTTTATCCAAAATTAAGGCATCAAGAGGGTTAGTGATGCTCAATGTTGATTAACTCTCGTCAACTATGGTTAATTTGGTTAATAAGGGTAAAGGGTTAGTGGCTTAGGATAACATTAATAATTTTATGGATTTTGGGATTAGTGGGTCATGAGGGTTTAAGAGCTAGTGATTTAAGATGGCCACCAAAGTCAAAATGGTCAATCATGGCCTATATAATAATATCCTATATAATCATGGTCTATATAATCAATAGTGGGATGATACAATTACTATTTTAGGAGATTAAAGAGTTAGGTGTTGTTTAGGCTTGTTTCTTCATGCCTAATGCCACTTTAATGACATTTGTGCTTGTTTTTGTTGCATGGTTATTTCATTCTAACACACAGTTAGAGTTGATCTAATATTGATGAAGAAACAAACTAATAATATCTCATTAAAATAACACTTATTCAATACAAGCATAAGAGAAAACTGCAAGATATCACAAATTAATAAGTGGGTGAAGTTAGTAGGTGTAATATCCCGAATTTTGACCTATCACTTATTGCCATAAATCCCATTGCATGCGATGTTGCTTTGATGTTTATATTTTTTATATTGGTAATAAGACATTGTGGTAGGTTCATGAAACCCATTCCTCCCTTTGTAGCTATGGTTATAATTTACTCTTATGTGTTAGGATCGTGATTTTTTAGGAAAAAGCCCTCTTTTAAATTAAGGTCAAGTGTAACATATCCCTTATACCTCAATGCCATTAGGTGTGAAAAGGGTTAAAATTTTTGTTTCATTGTTCCTACAAAATGAGTCAATCATGTTAGTGTCAAATTTGACATGGCATTACGATGAAGCATGTCTAATCAGATTCGACAATATTAAAACTACACCCATTGTAAAACAAGCATTAAAAGGGGGTGGGTCGTTATGAGGAGGCTTACTGTATCGGGATCAACATACTTCCAAACATATAAAAATCAACCATTTCATTCATTCCCACTATTGATATTATTTACATAATACACTAGGCAAGGGCCTTAATCAAAACACTTTGAGCCTTTTATTCTACATCCGTATATACATATTAACCATTGTATAACCAATTTTCTTTTGCACTTAAAATATTCATAGGAAATTACCCAAGCATTTACATCATCATAAATAAGAGATCATCCAAGCACATCGAGGGACATAAAATAAGAGACATCAAGGACATAAAATAATACACACCAATATATGTGTTCTTTATTTATAAAACCATCGAGTTAAATGTATACAACTTATATCATAATTGAGGTGTCATTCCTTTATAAAAACATCGAGGTAAAGGTATACAAATTATATCATAATTGAGGTGTCTTTCCTCTCAAATCCCTGTATAATGAGAGGAACCCTCACATTATCAACTCTGAGATTCACAGTATCTTCAACAATTCCACATGAGCATGGCACCAAATTTGAAGTTTTCTAATGCAACAATAGGTTTCAATCATCCACACATTTTAGTCACAATTATGAAAATGAGACTTAACACAATTAAAAAAAGGGTTTTCCTTAAATACAAAAGGTAGCTAATGGAACCAAAATTAATCGCCATAAGAAGCTATATAACCTTTTATGCACATGTTATTTAGTCACATATATTTTAATTAACTTTTATTATCACATCAAAACCAATACATCATTTATCTTTCATCATACTTATGTAAGAATTCACTATCCATACCTTTATAGCATTTTTTATTGTCTTACCTTTTGACTGGATAAATCGTGAATCGTAGATCATAAGGATAATAACGTTGAGAAATATTTTAAATTGAGCTTCTGATGCATGTCATTGCATCCTTCATGGCGGGCTTTCATATTGAAAAGTCATCACTATAATTCCATTTAGATGGGGATTCCAATTATCTATTGCATCGAATAAGTACGTGGAGGTGGGTTGTAAAATCCCTCTTGTATGCCCTAAAATCTTGATAATTATGAACTGTATATTGTACTTATTCTCTGGTGAGGAGCTCAAGGCCACGGCCCCACTAGTAGAACCTTATTTGTCAGGTAGAGTACTACCTTAAGTTATAATCTTAAAAATACTTAAGACTTGAACACAAATTAAGTGACAAGAAACTAAATTCACTACACGGTAAGGCTAAAATGGTGTGTGAACCTTGAGAATTGAAAGAAGACTATACTTTTAAACAACTTAGGATCCTAGGCATCACCTTAGGTTGAGGTAATTCATAAGTTGAATAACTCACCTTTTGAGCATTTTATGATAACTTTACCTATTAGGCCTTAAGGAATCAAATGCCAAGAAGTTTCCCTAGAACCTATACTAAGAATATTAAGCCTTATCTAATTTTATATATATATATATATATATATATATATTATAGTCATATTAGATTAATTAAAAATGAAAATCTTCTAAAGATTTAACTACATGAATAATTCTAAAAGAAAACATAAATGATATGATAAAGGGCGTGACTTACAAAATATACTCTGCATATATAGATGCTTAAAGAGTCCTTGTCACAAATAAAGGAAAAATCCCTACTGTGGGACAATAATAGTCCTATTGACTATTATAGAGCTACACTGCTGAGGCAATTACTATCTTGTATAAAAACAAGTTTGAGAAAAGTATGCATATTTACGGAAAAAGTGGGGTCTCCTCCAATCGCTTTTAATGGCCAAAAGGAAACAACGCACACTGTTAGTAACCAATTATTCTCTGATTTATTGTTGGAGAAATGTGTAAGAGTCACACATATCTCGGTTGTAACCTTTGAATGTTTGCATATATTATATTATAGAAATTATTGTGTGTGTTTGGAAACGGAGGGATTACCATCATTGTAGAGATTTTAATTAATGGATTCTTACCCCCGATGACCTCCTCAAAATCCGCCAAACAACTGATTTCATGGGATTCTTCTGTAAGAGATTATGTAGGCTAGTAAAAGCCGTTACTAAGGGAGTGGAGTGCATGAATTACCAGGGCATGATTTTCTGAGAGAATCGATGCGCTTGCTCTTAAGGGGAGAAAGTATCACTACAATTGTATAGAGGGCATAAAGATATCACTATGATTTGCCATATAAAGGAAAAGCAGTGCGAATTGGTTGGGAGAGGACTCTGATTTGCATATAGAAGAGAGCACTGCAATTTTGTTGGAGGACTGCGATTTGCAGATAGAAGAGAGCACTACAATTTTCTTGGAGCATTGTGATTTGCAGATAGAAGAGAGCACTGGAACTTTCTTAGAGGACTATGATTTGTAGATAGAAGAGAGCACTGCAATTTTCTTATAGGACTGCGACTTGCATATAGAAGATGATCAGAGCTTCCATTACAGTGAACGCCACAATTTAGACCAACTTAACATGCGTCAAATTGATGAATACGTTGTCCATTAGATCATGGCAAGGTGATAATCCCACCAATTTTGCATTCCCCTTGCTTACAGTGCAAATTTGTGTGGTGCTCATCATTACCAGAATGCTTGCTTTTCTACTCAATCCATTGAGGTAGCCTCGCATCATAGAAAAAAGTCATTGGTGGGGTTATTATTGGGCCATCTGCCCTGGGGCGTAGTGAAGTTTTTCTTGAACACCATTTTCCCCAAGAGCAGAATCCATGTATTTGAATTTGTTGCAAATATTGGGCTTCTATTCTTTTTGTTTTTGTTGGGATGGTACTAGATTCCAAGAAGTTAAGTGAACCAGAACGAAGTCCTTAGCAATTGCAGCATCTGGAATTAGCATACCATTTTTTGCCAGTATTGGGATTGCTTATGTTATGAGGGAAATGATTTCTCAGGGTGTGGGGTATGCACCGTTTCTTATTTTCATGGAGTGTTTTTGTTGCTATTCCATGAAGGTTTTTATCTCTGTGATTTTCATGAGGAGTTGATCTCTGCACTGTCCATAGGAGTTGATTCCTATGTTGACAATAGGGGACTGATCTTTACATTTTAAGAAAACTAAATGCAAGTCGTATTCAACATGGTGGGTTCTCGTAAGTATAGATTATCTATTTTTTTGACTTACTGGTTTTCTAGATATATTCATGCACATTGTGAATAGATTTAAACACTGATTGTTTGTTGCATTTACCAATGTTTGGTATGCCTACGATCTGAGATATTTTCTTTACATCAGTTTTTGGATCCGACGCATGCACTTGGATCGAACATCAATCTTAGGAGTAGATCCAATCATTGAATTTTCTTGCTTTTGATTTTGATCTAGTGCCTGTGAACTGAATGCTATAGCATTTATTTTAGATCCCACACTGGTACTTAGTCTAGTATACCATCTATGTGTGTGACTGAAAAGATCAGAGTTGATTTCAACATCCGCTTGCTTAAACCCCAAGCCTGCTATTTAGCGTAATATACCTTATGTGTGTGATTGGAGTAGGTACTCGCGAGGGATTGTGATCACGTTTTTCCTATAGTATGTTAACATAATATTCAATTATTAGATTTACTATATTCTTCTAGTTTAATTGTTTCGGTACACCTGTTTGGAGAAAGATGAAATCCTAACTTACAAGTAGTTGATGAGTGATTTCAGTGATTAGGTCCCTTGACAGAGTTAGTAATTGTTTATTATGTTTATGTGACCCAACACTATTGAGTAAAAGTAGGATTGGATGCCTAAATGTTGTTAGGAGAACTGAATGGAACTTATTTTAATTTGATGAAATTCATATCGTAGTTTGATCTTGGAAAGGAATAGATTATATATTGTCATGAAAGAGAGTCCATCTGAAAAATTGAAGGAAAGCATGGCAACAATTGTCATTGTAGATTTGAAACTTAAAAAAAAATAAATGTCGCACGATGCGACCGTTTGGTGAACATTACCTCGAGTTTGGGGTGAACCACATACTCTGGTTTCTTTTTCATGTTTGCACCTCATGTTGTTATCTTCGCTTGAATATGGGTGTCTCTCTTTGTTGTGTATAAATGTTTCATTTTCTTCATGTTATTTCTGCACATATGACCTTGTTTTGCAAATGATGGTAGTACTGTAAAGGATGATCAAAGAATATTATCGTTATCTTAATGTTTTATGGTAGTCATAGTAAGACATTTTGTAGGGAATTATGATGATGATATGCTTGTGGCTATGAAATAATATCCTAGGGGATTTGCATCAAAGAAAATTCTTGAATGTTTGTTTTACAATGCACATGGTTTGACATTATCAATTTGATTGGACAAACTTTATATGAAATACCATGTAAAAATCTGCAACTAACATGACTAACTATTTTGTAGTAATAGCGAAACAAAACACTTACCTTTTTCTCACACTTAGCAGAATTAGGGTATAAGGGGTATGTTACATATGGTATGAGAGCCCAAGTTGAAGCACTTGGACCTACATGGGCCGAGCGTAAAGTAAACAAGTTTCACTTGTTTCCTTTTTCCTTGTTTTCCTTTTTCTTTGTTTCCTTGATGTTATAAATATGAAAAAAAACTAACAAAAAATTGTTTCAGAGAAGAGGAATTGAGGGGATCGAATCCCTTTTCGATCAATAGATGGAGATTATGCTCAAAATCAACTGATGGCCTATTCATATCAAACGAGACAAGTGCTTTTCATGGTTTGATTAGAGACTCAACTAAAAAGGTATTAAAGAGGGTCTTAGGAAAATTGATATATGCACAATGCTTACGATAAAATTGTTTACTAATTGTATACATAAGGTTCATTTCTTTTATCCTTGAAACATGAGGGAATAGTAGATATGCCAACATATATATATATATGTAAAGGTTATAACCAAACTGAAATAATAGATAATGATTCCGTATTAAGCTGATGACCCATTTTCTATGCTTGAAAGTGACTAGTAAGGATGTTACTTGACAAAAGTTCGTGGTGTCCTACTAAAGGGGAATTGTGCCTCATTAAAAGGTTGGTTATGTTTATTAAGTGAGTGGGAAGAATATGTCAATACTGATAACATTGATCAAATAGGATTTATGGTGCAAATTATAAAGTGACTTTAATATGTTATTGACAAAAGAGTGTCTACTTAAATGCTAAGAAATAACACTTTTGTTTTGCGTAATAATGGTAAGCCTCCTTTACAATAAACTTACTATTTTAGGGCTACATTGCAACATATAATAAATGACTTTGTTTGTAGAGGAATGCAATGTATGCATTGGAAAGGTAGATCGATTTATTTTGGAATCTTACGATAGATCTGATTTGAATATTCATTTTAAATCTATAAACCTTCTCTAGTAGAAATGGATTGATATAATGATCAAATAGGAAACTATGTGGTGAATAAACTATAGTTGGACCACCTATTGAAAAAGGGTGAATTAGTATTATTGACTTGGACTAACTATATAATCGAGAAATCTTTCTATGACTACATTTATTTTTGTTATGAAATAAATTCATCACTTAATGATCAGGACATGAAGAGTTATGCTAACAAATGAAATGCGTAGATCACAATAACTTCATGGAAGCCTAGGAATGCTCAGTATTGTCAAACCAAAGTAGCTTTCTTAAAAGAGGAACCCTACTAAATCCTAAAATAATTATTGACATGCATATTATGTAGGAAGAATGAATCATTACTATGAGAAAGCAGGTATGAATTCGGAACAATATCAACAATGGATATATGTAGGTTAAAAAGTAACTCATAGAAAAATGTAATCATGTGATAAGGTAAAGTGTATTGACACAGTGTGATTACCACAAGACTAGAAGTGTTAGGTACATGAGGGTTGTGCATAAAGAAAATTTGTTACACCTAGAATGTATGCACCTAACTAACATACGACCTTGGGTCCTAAGTTCATATGTCTTAAGGAAGAGTTATGTTTCTAGTGTGACTATCATAAACTAATAAAACCTAATGCTCAGTTGATACACATAATAAGTAAATGAGGAGAGAACTGAATATTATTTGGTTTCGAAACCTGTGTGTAACAATAAAGTCTTAGAAAATGAAGGTTAACTTCTTATCAGAAGTTGTTGATTAAGTTTGTAGCATTTTTTTTCATATGTGTAGGTGTTACTCACAGGGGGAAGCTGACAGGTATAAATTAAATTTAAATTACTAGTTCACTGTTGTGACTAGATCGCTATGATTGGTAACTTGTTAATAATATTTAGATATGTATTGATGGTTTGATGTCCTTCCATCTAAGTCATATCTAGACTTGATGCCAGAAAATTCCTTTGATCGAAGTGTGCGAATTTGGTACCGCATTTGAGTTATGATTTATATATTTTGGATCTAATAATGATTGAAGCCCAATACCTGTAATACATTATGTTGGATTGAATAGATCTAATAAACGTTTCTGTTGAAATTGCTAGTAAAACATTGGACTCGCCTTAAGTCTAATAACGTGTTAGGGTGTCCAAATTTTGCAAATGCACTAATTTGGGGTTGGGGTATAACTAACAAAAACTGTTGATGGAATTTATATGACACATGTGCGTAACATGTGATTTTAGTTGAACAGATCTAAAGGGAAAATATCATCTCTAATTTATTTTGTTAGCCGAGTCATTTGAATGCCAAAGGATAGAGTAAGATCTTTACTTTAAAATCATTATAGTTCGGATATTTAAAATCTTTTCCTTAATGGTCGAGTTGAAGAGCTAAATTCTGAGTGTTGGGAAATTCCTATTGACATTTAAAAAAAATAAAAATAAATGATAAGTGAATGAACGACGTATGACGTTATGGACTAACTTTGCAGGAGTATGTGTGGGACACCACCAATTGAAATGGACTATTTTGTTTCAAAAAACCCAGTGGCTTAAATAAGGGAGCTAAGCCACTCAAGTAGGTGTTGTTGTATTATCTTATTAGAAATTTCGTATTTCGAGATTTCTATGAACTAGGATTTAACTATGATTATGGTGTTATGTACTTACATTGTAGGGCTTTATGATACTTCTGGCCATCTCACGGTCAATGTAAGACATGGATTCTAAATCCACTTGTAAATAAGTGGTGGTTTATTCTAAATGAATTATAATATGGTATGAACCTTGAATGACGGTAAGGGTACAATCATCCCAACTCCGAAAATGATAATTAAACGAATGAAAATTTCTATTTATCGATAGATGTTAATTAACCATGAGGCCAATGTCATTAATCAGGACAATGAAAAGTAAAGTCATGTGAAGCACCAAGGAGTGTGCGTTACGAATGGTCAAAGTAGGAATTTATACAAAATTTGAACAAGGAAAATTTGAATGTTGCGGGAGCACCATGATGTTAGGAAAGTAATTGCTGCATGAACACATGGGTGTTAGGCATATATGCTGCAAGAGCACAATGGTAATAGGCAAGTGATTGCCGTGTGAGCACATTGGTGTTAGGCATATGTTGTCACAAGAAAATACCTAGGCAAAAAAAAAAAAAAACTAGACATCTGGAAGACAGGACGCTGTTTGATGTCGCTGAGGAGAAAACTTTTGACTAGCGGTCAAAAGGGAGAGTAACCTCAGAAATAGATGTAAGACCACACAGAAATTGGCAAAAGAACTCAAGAGAAATTTTGGAAATAACAAACGAAAAGGTGTTAACAAATTCCTCACATAATTAGACTATTACATGTCTTAATGTGTAATGTAAAAGGGTTACATTAGGTGAACAACTAGTTTAGTGTCCAAGTGGAATACTCCTGAATCAATTACATCCTTGGGAAATGAATTATGTTTCATAACAAAAAAATAATCTTTGCCCCTTTTGTTTACCATAATGGCTTTGAGGCAATAGAGTTATTTTAATTTTGGTATCAACTAAGGACTAGAAGATGATTCCATGATCTACAAAATAATGTTGCAATAAGACCTGTTGTTTATGTTTTAACTTAAGTTATGGAATTTTGACATAGACCCAGCTTTGTTGCAGACAACTACAAGTCTTGAACGAATTACAACCTGCAAAGATCGATAAGAGTGAAGAAGATCAAAACAAGATGAGCCAAGAGATGAAGGAAATTTGATAAGAAACAAGAACACCGAGGATGGTGTTGCCTTTAGGGGGGGGG
>LPNX011053662.1:2858-26073 GCA_001517045.1 Pseudotsuga menziesii
GAGAGAGACATTTGAGGTTAATGTTTTAGAGAGAGAGATAGAAATAGAGAGACTGGGGGATGGGGAGGGTTACATGGAAGCATAATGGGTGTTTTCAGGGGGGAAGACAAACATAGGTTGGGAGTTTAGAGAGAGAGATGTCAATGGTTTATAGAGAAAGAGAGAGAGATTGGAGGTTATGGGATTATATAAATAGATGTTTATGGTTACGAGTTTAAAGAGAGAGAGGCATTAGGGGTTAGGGGTTGATAGAGAGAGAGGGGGGTTAGGCACTTAAAGAGTGAGAGAGATATTTGAGGTTAGGGGTTTAGAGATAGAGAGATTTATATTGGGGTTTAGGGGATTAGAGAAAGATATTGGGTGTAAAGTGTTTGGAGAGAGAGAGAGAGAGAGAGAGAGAGAGAGAGAGAGAGGATTTTATGGGTTTAGAGAGAAAGGTAGAATGGATTTTATGAGTTTAGAGAAAAAGGAGAGTGGTGGATAGAGATATTGAGGTAGATTGGGGGTTAGGGGCTTAGAGAGAGAGATTGGGTATTAGTTGTTTAGAGAGAGAGATATTGGAGGTTAGGTTTTTAGAGAGAGATATTGGTGGTTAGCATCATAGAGAGACAGTCATTAGAGGAAATTTGGGGTCTAAAATGGGCCTTATAAGAAAATGTGGCAACAATAAATTTTGTGAGTTGGAATTGAAGAACCAATAGAATTTCAATAAAATGAGTCAACCATAATGGTTGAATTGACATATTTGTCATAAAATAAAACTACTTTTTTTGTTCATATTTTTGACATATCTCCCCGTGGTTTTACTTAATTTTCAAGTGGGAGAGATAGTTGGATGAGAAATTTAATTATTGCATCCAACGAGTACCCACACTACATACTTTTGATGGACCCTGCTACCCCAAAAATAAGAAATACCTGAAAAAATGTGATGATGATGTCATCATCACATTTTTTCAGGTATTTCTTATTTTTGGGGTAGCAGGGTCCGTGAAAAGTATGCAATGTGGTTATTGATTGGATGCAAAATTAAATTCCGCATCCAATGATCTCTCCCGCTCAAAATTTGAGTAAAAAAACAGGGAGATATGTCAAAAATATGAACAAAAAAGTATTTTTTTTTCGTTCTTCCTTTAAAATTAATAACTATTATTTTATTATTTTCCTTAGGAGGCCCATTTTAGACCTCAAATTTATTCTAATGGATTTATTGTGCTAGGGTTACATTCTCTCTCTTCCTTTAAACCCCTAACCTGCAGTTTGTTTCTCCCTTTCCCTAAACCCCTAAACCCTTAACACTCTATCTATCTATAATCCCCTAGTATTAATCTCTCTATTTCTCTCTCACACTCTAAACCCCTAAAATTTTACCTCCCTCTCTCTCTCTCTAAACCCCTAACCCAAAATCTCTCTCTCTCTCTCTCTCACCTATCTATCTATCTATCTCTAAACACCCATTACTCATCCACCCCATTTTTATTTCCATCTCCACCCCACCACTAACTATACATAGCCCCCTCATCATCTCTCTCTCTATATAAATGCCTATTAACCCCCAATCACTCTCTCCCTCTCTATAAACCCTATACCACGAACCTTTCACTCTCCCCTAAACCCCTAACCTCAATCTCCCTCTCTCTCTCTCTTTATAAAACCCTAACAGGAGGGGGTGGGGGGAAGAGAAAACATAGGTTGGGGGTTTAGAGAGAGAGAGAGGTCAGGGATTTATAGAGAAAGAGAGAGATATTGGAGGTTATGGGATTAGAAAAATAGATGTTTGTGGTTATGGATTTAAAGAGAGAGAGGCATTAGGGGTTAGGGGTTGAGAGAGAGGGGGGGGTTAGGCATTTAAAGGGTGAGAGAGATATTGGAGGTTAGGGGTTTAGAGATAGAGAGAGTTATATTGGGGTTTAGGGGATTGGATAAAGAGATTGGGTGTAAATTTTTTGGAGAGAGAGAGAGAGAGAGAGAGAGAGAGATTGAGATTGGATTTTATGGGTTTAGAGAGAAAGGTAGATTGGATTTTATGAGTTTAGATAAAAGGGAGAGTGGTGGATAGAGATATTGAGGTAGATTGGGGGTTAGGGGCTTAGAGAGAGAGATTGGGTATTAGTGTTTTAGAGAGATATTTATTGGATGTTAGGGTTTTAGAGAGAGATATTGGTGGTTAGCATCATAGAGAGAGAGAGTGACAAAGAGAGAGAGAGATTCATTAGAGGAAATTTGGGGTCTAAAATGGGTCTTATAAGAAAACGCGGCAATAATAAATTTTGTGAGTTGTAATTGAGGAACCGATAGAATTTCAATAAAATGAGTCAAGGTTGAATTAACATATTTGTCATAAAAGAAAACTACTTTTTTTGTTCGTATTTTCGACATATCTCCCTGTGGTTTTACTCAATTTTCAAGCGGGAGAGATTGTTGGATGAGAAATTTAATTCCACATCTAATGAGTACCCATACTGCATACTTTTGATGGACCTTGCTACCCCAAAAACAAGAAATACCTAAAAAAACATGATGATGATGTCATCATCATGTTGTTTTAGGTATTTCTTGTTTTTGGGGTAGCAGGGTCCATCAAGAGTATGTAGTGTGGGTATTCATTGGATGCAGAATTAAATTCCACATCCAACGATCTCTCCTGCTCAGAATTTGAGTAAAAACACAGGGAGATATGTCAAAAATATGAACAAAAAGTAGCTTTTTTCATTCTTCCTTTAAAAGTAATAACTATTATTTTATTATTTTCCTTAGGAGGCCCATTTTAGACCTCAAATTTCCTCTAATGGATTGATTGTTTTAGGGTTACATTCTCTTTCTTTCTTTAAACCCCTAACCCCCAATCTCCCTCTCTCTCTATATATAAAACCCTAACACAATCAATCTCTCTCTCTCTCTCTCTCTCTCTCTCTCTCTCTCTCTCTTTGTCACACACTCTCTCTCTATGATGCTAACCATCAATATATCTCTCTAAAACCCTAACCTCCAATATATATCTATCTAAACCACTAATACCCAATATCTCTCTCTCTCTAAACCCCTAACCCCCAATCTACCTCAATATCTCTATCTACCACTCTCCCTTTTTCTCTAAACTCATAAAATCCAATCTACCTTTATCTCTAAACCCATAAAATCCAATCTACCTTTCTCTCTAAACCCATAAAATCAAATCTCTCTCTCTCTCTCTCTCAACCCCTAACCCCTAATGCCTCTCTATCTTTAAACCCCTAACCCCAAACATCTATTTCTCTAATCCCATAACCTCTAATCTCTCTCTCTCTCTAAATCCCCAACCTATGTTTTCTCTTTCTACCCCCCAAAAACACCCATTGTGTCCACTAGTGCAAAATGAGAGATTAGTGACCAGGAGAGCAAAAATTTTGGTCACCACAATTTTTTTCAAGGGATAAATGACCAAAATTGATAAATTTAATTGGGCTAACTAAAAAAGTCCAAGATAAATGACCACTTTTGGTCACGGGATAAAAATAAACTAAAAAAGACCAAGATAAATGACCAAATTTGGTCACGGGATATCTAGACTAAAAATGACCACATAACAATTGGTCATTTATTTGGTCAATTTTAGTTGTGGATCTTCAACAATGGAAAATTACAATTTTGACAATGAATTTCTACATTTTACTATATTCTAAGAGTGCACATGGATTCAAAGACCCCTAGAACCTAGTAATTTGTAAACCTACTCATATGTCACAACTCCATTGTTCACACCAAATTATCTATGACAATGTCCTAACAGTGAGCTATGGCTTATATATTTGATAATAACTATACAAATATACCTATATACATTTGTTTTTAAATATTTTATATATAAATAATATTAATTATTAAACTATTTGTATTATAAACTTAAAAAGAAAATGTTACTAAGTATTTTTTTTACTATATACTAATAATATATATGAGAAAAAAATTAACTTATATATTTATAATAATAATAATAATAATAAAACAAAATTTAAAAAACAAAACAAGTTAAAAAAAATAAAACTTTCATTCACGACACCACATTAGTGTAGTTTAACAATTTTGGTTTTGGCACCAACTTGAAGTGGTGGGTGCCAATGTAGAACAATCTTCCCCTTTCATTACCTATATGATAGGCATCCTTATAAGATTACATTTCACTCCAACTCGAGATGACCGTGTTTAAGGCTTCAATGGCACAAAGTATGTTTCAATCTATGTCCATCCCATTTTTTTTTCAATTTATTTTTTTTGAACTTAATTGATATTGGAATGATAAAATTTTAGCCTAAAAATACTCATGGTACTAGTGAATGGAGGAAGTGGAATCCCAATTGGAAAGATTGAAATCAAGATATTAGAGGACACCCATTATAGGAAAAGATAACAACATTAGGCTTGAAGAAGTGGAAGAGAAGTCCAAAGGGCTACTGGAGACAGTGGAGTAGTTGGAAGCATAAAGGAAACTGGCAAGGGAAGTGACACATTTGAACTCTCCTCCTTTACATTCCAATGGATTCTATGGGCCAAAGTTGTGGAGAGAAATGTAGGAGGTAATAGTATAACAATGGGCACATCGTGATCTAATCAACAAAGGAGGCCCATACCTCCAAGTTTGGTAAAAATACCTCTCATGAGAAAACTCCTCCTCGAATTCCAATGTTAATACATGGTTTACATATATGTTTGGTTAGTAGGATAGTTTGTAAAGAACTTCACATACCATTTGAAATATAGTAGATATAGTACAATTGAAATATTGTATATATAGTACAATTAAATTGATTAACAATAGATAAGGTATCAATAAATTAGTTAAGACAAGTAGAAGGTCACACTATTTATTGAATTATTTTTGAAATAATAAAAAACATTTACTAGTTTTGTATTATTATGTTTTTTTTCAAACATGACAAAGATTATCATAACTTCTCTTACGAGATACCTTACATCCAAAGAAGAATATAGATTATGAACCTTCAATATTGTATTATCAATTTATTATAGTACTTTTTTCTCCATACAAATACACCATTCTCTATGAAAATAAGAAAATTAATCTTTTATCGACCAATAGTGCTTCCCGCCAAAATTCATCCACAAGAAGTTAGCCCCAGTAATATCAGGGTTTTGTCATCAGGTTGCTACGCCTCTGGTCACAATGTCGACAACCCTCGCTGGGATCTCCCTCGAAATTCTGCTTCAATGGTGTTATGAATCTTCGTCAATCAGTTTATTTAACGTCCTTTCAAACAATCGGTTCTCTGTTAGTTTTCTTGACCGTTCGTCTGAGCAATATTGAGGATGAAAGTTCAAGGGAGGACGAATCTAATGAAGATTGGGGTAAAAATGTGAAGAATGTTGTTGGTGTCAATGAAAATGAGAGTGAAGAAAATGAGAGTTTCGAAGAAGAAGAATCGGTGGAACGAAAACTCAAGAGAAAACCCATAACTACCCAGAAGGGAGATTCTCGCAGAAAAAGGTTTAGGAATAAAACTGATGGCAAGTCTCCTAGTTGTCGGTTAAAATTAGACAGCCCTGGCAACAAATTGCAAGGGGAAGTGAAATCAATTACTCTCACTGCCTGTAAGCCCATTGACTCAATGCAGGAGAATACAAATTGCATGAAACCTTTGAGGCAGGATGATGGCAACAGTATCTGTGAAAAGCTGAAGTCTGTACAAGGTAATGTCACCTTTATTCCCTTGTCCAATGTATTTTGTGTTTCATTTATTTCTTACAAATTATTTAAAAAATGAGCAGGGTTTTCCATTTTGCCCATTGAAAGTCTGTTGATAAGTTAACACAAAATTAAGATTGTTATGATGTAGCAGGCATTTATTACATTTACCAGGCATAGTAAAATGTTCATTTTCTTGTTTGAATTTGCTACGAGAAGCATGCTCCAAGTACTGCTTGGGATTTGCACCCATCCTTGTACCTTTTTGAATTTCCATGAGCATGGCTCAGACCACAGTTAGGACAAAACCCTGGTGGATGGCTTAAATTTTTTCAACCTTACCAATGAAACAAAAATCCCTATTGTTGGTCAAAGGAAAATGTTTTCACTTAAACACATGCTGCTTAAACGGTTCTTCAATTACAAAAAAAATGCCTTTGATGGCTAATTTTGCTTGCAAGAATTGAGTCATTTCTTGAATATTTTCCTATGCAAAGGTTCAGTGCACATAAATTTCCATACAAAATTCATGTTTTATTCCTTTTGTGATAAGATTTGGCTTGAAGGTGTTAGTATAGTTGAATGCTTAGGTTGCAAGCTGTCTGCCACATTGCTAGCACATTGCATGTTTCATTTCAAGAATTGTGCTTGAGATGTTACTATTATAGCAATTTGTGGATAGAAAAGCTCGCTAATGATTATAAATACATCCAATTCAGCTATTTCAAACTTTTTATTAAACAAATTACAACTACCAGCATTAATAATTCAATATTTTGTTCTTCTTTGAACATAAAACATAATTGTTTGGCAGGTAATATAAGTTATTGTTTGCCTGTTCTTTACTATGTCACCTACTTTTTAAAAGTGAAAGGTTTGAATGCTTTGCAGACTTGGTAAGTGGCAGTGGGATGCCAATCACTCTGTCTGGAGAAGTTGCAGAGCGCTTTGGCTGTCGCATGACAGAGAAGCTGAAATTCCTTTTTAAGTAAGCATTTTGTACATTTTCATTGGTAGGCTGAGATGCAATAGTATAAAATTGTTTTTCAGGCTTGTCTAATTAATAAAGTTTTATTTTCTTTTCTTAGAGTTTATGAAGGATAATAATCTTGGTTTGATGTCCCAGTGGCAGCTTAGTGTTAAATTGTATATTAGATCCTTGTTTGTTTTGCCTGACATTTTGACTGTAAGCTCCTGGAATTAATGCAAATAAGGCAAAGGTCAAATGCTTACCATAGTCACAGATTTAAGGGTTAACATAGCTAAATCCTTGAGCTTATCTAACATTAAGGCATGGTTGAACTGGTCTCAGTACATAACTAACCATTAATAGTCGCAGAACTAATTTGCTTATATGCCACAGTTAACTGGTCCACATAAGAAACTGGTTAACATGTCAGCTTCTAGAAGTGCCAATATCAGTTACAGAATTGCTTAGGCTGAAATGTTGCATCAACAAATGCCATACACATACTTACATGGTGAGATATTGGTAGGTTTAATGCAAGACTGATTTAAAATGTTAAGATTTCAGTAGTTGGTGGAGCTCAACACAGTTTTATGGATTGTGTGTAAGCATGGGGCTCAAATATGTATGCGGGGTTGCCTGTAATAGAAAGGATGCACATTTACATTGTTCCACCAAGTTAAGGAGACGGTGGGGATGTGAGAGCAGGGAAGTGCATCCAAGGGATGTGAGGCGACACACCCCAAATAGGGGACATTGATCCTTATCACAGGGGACCCTGTCTCTGAAATCCTAAAAAGTATAAACATAAAGATATAAAGATATGAAATCATAAATAATATATCTAATTTTTTTCTGTTAAAACCTATTTTTTTGGTTTGAGAAATATGTCTTATAGAGTGTCTTTAGCTAAGTTGTTTCACTATGGGGGGTGCATCTATGCCGTCAAAATCACCCAGGACTTGAACCTGGCCTCATCCGCACCCACTCTGGGGGTTTTAAAAATTTAAACCTGGGTCTATGTGTTAATATAAGCCTGATCACCTTGCTGCTTGCTACTCGACCAATCTCCTGTGGGCTAAGTGTTACAACTTAACGATGAACATATTTAAATATGATATCAAAAGCATCACACATGATTTATGATTTGAATCAGATTCATAAACATGAATGATGTCATGGAAACGTGGAATAAGTTAATAAATATTTGCATTGGCAGACAAGTTGCAGCGAACATGATTTATCCATCACCATTGTATTTCTTGTTGAATCTATAATATTCAAGGGATACTAATCAGTGATACAGGATCACTAAATGGAAAAATCACTCTAATGCTCACATGCAAATGAAAAATCACTTGAGGGAGGTTTATTAGGTAAGACGAATTAGAAATGCATTTTATTTTATTTTTAAATACATTTATAAATTACAAAATTTGAATTTTGGGGGAATACCCAAGTGTCTCTGATTTCAGGGCATTGGGGGAATGAATGGCCTAGTGTTCCCCACACATTCACATTTCACTGAGTTTTGTAAAAGTGGAGATATGGAAACTCATTCTGGCCATCCCATCAAATCTGAATCTGCAATGTACAATTTCTTATGTATACATTCCACAGATGTGATACCTACATGTGACGGTTGGTTCCTAGTGTATAAAATTAAAATATCAAACACAGTTCTAGTCAGTGTGTAGAACTAGTTTCATTCTTTGTATATCTGCTGGTGAGTTTGTCAATATGTGGGTTAGGCATCTTTGATCTTCATACTTGAAGTAAGTAGATAGGGAGATCCTTGAGTCCCTTTAGAGGTAGTGGTATCACCTTGTGATCTCATAGTAGAAGGGTCACTTGAAAATGAGGTGCACTTGTATTTTCAACTCTTGAAGGTGGCTCATCTGACAAATCTTGTTTGGTTAATGAATATGTTGATTGGTCTCCACCTAGATTCTATGAGAGCCAAGTTGGAGTTGGCTTATAGAGATATTGAGTAATGCATCCAATTCCTTTACATGAATGGGGGATGTATGATGATGCCATCTCACAACTCTAAGAAATGGTCCAGATAGAAAAAACATTTTTGAATCTAGGCTCTTCGGAGGTGAGGTCCAAGTAACTTAGATATACAATTTGTAGATGTCCTCTCTAATGGAATGATTTAGTTCTTGTTTAGTCAGTTAGAGATGGCCTAACATGTTTAGGGAGTACTTGATGGGGGGAAGACACTCAGGGGAGATGGTCATTGATTGAAGAAATTGAAAGGCCTATGAGAACCAATCTTGTGCAAGGCCTCTAAGAACTAACCTTGTGCACGATCTATGGGGAAATTCAAAGAAAGGGCCCAAAAAGTAGAACTGTAGGTTAGAGAGAAAGCTCCTCAATGCATTGAAGATCATGACCTTGTTTTTCCTAGGTTGATCCTCAACTTTTGATGGTCACAAAAACTGGCCATGGCATTAATTTGTCTTTGTAGATCCCCAAGAGCAGAGGCCATAAAGATTAAGTCATTGGTGAAAGGAGTAGGGAAATAAACACTTGATATAGAAGGCAATAGGTAGCCATTTCCAACCTTAATGTGCTTGTGGATGAAGGATTCCAGCTGGTCAATGTAGACCCCAAAGAGGGTCCTTTGCTCCTCCTAAGAACTACTTTGATCAAAGGTGGAGTTTTTTAGAAAGGTTTTCTTTTACTCATTTGTCAAAAAGTGATCACCTTATATTAATAGGTTTGCCAACCTTGCCCTTAAAAATCACTATTAGGGAATAAGAGGGGTGATGACCTGATCATGTGGCAGGCATATAAAGAAAGCGAGATTTAAGAAGTAGATAAGCTAAAAATATTTTGACTAAATAACATAATAATTTTCTGAAGATTACTTAATATTTAAACTCATTGTCTCTTGATCGTAGTCTGTCTAACAAATCCCATCAATATAGCAAATTGCTAACTCCATAGTGTTGTCTTTACTGCATCTATATTCAAAGGGAGACTGTTGTTTCTATTGAATTTTAAAGCAGTAATAGATGAAAGAAAGAGATCATATCATGAAGGTTTTCAAAACTAAATTATCTTGTTCCTTTACATTATCACGCATATGACACAGAACTTTGAATAATTAGACCTTATCTTATTTTTTAAAATTTTTATCTACTGTTGATAAATTGTTATGTATTTGCATCTAACTAGTTTGTAGTTATAGTATCACATCTTAATTTGTATTATTTCATTTGATTATAAGTACTGCATCTATTCAACTAAGATTTAAAGTCTTATCTTCAGAATAGAGATATCTCAGATACTGATGTGGCAACTGGTATACAAAATGGACAATTTTAATCGTTTTGTGTATATTCAGTATTGTCTCTTGAAAACTTGTTCCCTTAAGGAAAGATGATTGTGCCTATAAGGTCTGAATCACTTCGTTGAAATTAAGTAAATATGCTAACAAAACTCACAAAAATGGTATTAAAATCTAATATTGAAAATTCTAAGCCTTTGCCAGCATTCTCTAAAAGCCAACCACTTTAACATCAATCTACAGCTGAAGACAAAATGCATCTAATAAATATATTCAAAATACAATGTCAAACAGGATTTTGATTTCTTGTATGGTTGCACTTATACCATTACATTTTAAGGTCTTTTGAAAGGATAGAATGTAATGTACCCCACTACTGCCCCAGAATGTAACTTGACAGCAATCTCTGTTTTGGAATGATTGCAGTTTGGAGACATGTGCTGGCAGAAACAGATGTCGTGGATGAAATTGACATTGCCCTTGGAAAATGTAATTTTTCACAAGATTTTTTAGATGTTCATTTCAAAGTTTGAAGCTCAAACTTGATCTATATATGCTTACCTTGCACTTATAGATGCAGAATGTAGCAATAATTTGAATATTCTAGATATTGTTTAGAACCTTATTTCTTCTGGTGGCTTATCAAGGTCTTGAACAATTGTCTTTCTTATTGGTAAATAATTATTTATGCTATTTCATAGTCAGACTATAAGGGATCCTTGTCCCGTCTCTGTGTGGGTGCAGTTGCTTTGGGCATTGGAATTCTATTTGCAACCTATAATTATTGCTTTGTCAATCTTTAGAGAATGGGCTTTTTGGATTTTAAATCTTTTTCATGTGGATCATCCTTCTATTATGTTCCTTATCTTCTTATTGTTTGAGTCATCGCATTTAAATATTTGTTTGTCAAACACCAAGAGAAGTTTCCTTGCAAATATTTCCTACCTTTACCCAATGACCTGTGCCATAGGTCCTTGAAAAGATCTTGCCAATGAATATGATGGATGATAATTAAGTTATCACCAAACTCAAATACTTCCACTCATGGAATGGTAATTATTGGAATATATAGGATTATTAGGAATATAAAAAACTTTGCATTTTTAAACTACGCCATTTATAGAGGCAGATACACATTCCAAACTAAGGTTTACCCAAGCCATATGCTAAATGACAACATCATCATAACATTTTGTGCTTGTAATCCCCAATCGTTTACAGACTCATGATACTCATAATCAATAATTTAGGTAACACAAAGTTTATGGTCAGCCTACATCAGCTTCACATGTGCACTTGGTTGGCCTTTTAGCTATATGCTCAATGACTTTGTATTTTTGTTCTACTAGAAATTACACGCCACCTACATATAACCCAAGGATACTAAGATATCTCTATCCTATCTTTGTGGAAGACATTTGGTAATAAATTTATTTTCATTTTGTAAGGACTATAGAATTTAACCAACATTAAAAATTAGTTATTTGGTGTATACTATTGTAGAGGTAATGAGTGCAATAAGTTTCTGAATCTCTGAATTCACTCTGATTATGATGATGGACAGAGTATCCAAAATGTAAATGATTATAAGTGACTTGGAGCTATTGTTTATAAAACACAACTGTGACCAACAAGAATATTGTTGATGAATCTAATGGGTCTCTTTGCTTTTCCTTCTGTACTAGTCATTTTTTCATTCACCCAAAAAATTCAGAGTAAATCCATGTTTATGTTCTCTTTGAAATTTCTCTCTTGCTGGAATCCATCTCTGCATTCAATCAATGCCTTCTATAATATTTTCATTTCAAAGGACAAAATAGAGTTAAAAGTGCCAGTTTTTAAACAGATAAATACCCTCCAGCAAAGTAATAGATGGTAATGACTTGCTTAACAACCTGAATGAGCAATCAAAGGACCCCAGAAGAAGTTTGATCTCATTGAAGCCATGCTGGCCCTAAAAATATAAAATGCTATGTCATGCAATTTAGATCATGTAACAGATATTATTCCCACAGTCCTAGAGATAGAGAAGCACACATGGAGCTAATTTGCTGTGCATCAACCAAAATATAGTGGACCCAATTTGAGATGAGTTAAAAAACTGTTATGCATTTGATATTTACCGACTGTCCACTACATCTCCATTTGTAACCTTCATCTATGTGCATTTTTATCTTGTAACACGAAAGCTCCAAAGATTGTGTGAATGTGAATTGCATTTGTTTTGAATCCAACTCCTAAGAATCTAGCAATGAAAAGAAAATGAAGAACACAAGCAGTAGGGATGTTGAAGAAAAGTTGAAATGCTAACTAATTTGAAGTTTGCAACACATATGCCATAATATCTACAAGATTATTCTCTTTCTAGGCTTGCCTTTCACTTTAGGTATCACATTGTATCGTGAGAAAGTTTTTGTTTGCATCCTATTTTGAAAGAAACTCCATGGAGTACTTGAGCCCTGCATTTGTCTAATTGCTTGAAAAGCCCAAAAGTAGAGCTGTTACAAGTATCTTGCAAATTATTTGAGCATCTTTGTAGTCAAGATGTAACTTAGGAAATTATTTGAGCAGACATGGTGCATGCAATGTTGAAATATTGATAAAAGACATGCACACATTTTGCAGGAACTATAATTATTAGGCATAATAAGATCCATACATGCAAGCTGGGTAAGGGCACATTCTCTAAATAAAACAAAACATAAGATTAAAGTATATTTGATAAGATTTGTTTGGAAAGAACACTGCTTATATTACACAAAATATATGCAAAAGGAGGACAATATGTAAAAGAGAAGGGACAAATAAATTAAAGCTAAATATGTAAAAGAGCAGGGGATTAAAATGATTATGTACTACTTATATTAGACTTTGCTTATATTGAACACTATATTAGAGATCGAGCTGTTGAGAGTGCTGTGCGGGGAACAAGGGTTGAATGTATAGATATCACTGGGGTTTCAGAGTTGAGGGACGAGTCACATATATCCAAATACATTCTCAGATCAAAAGGTGGTTCTTAGGATTATCTGCGTTGGTGTCTTCCAGGAGTGCCTGATACATGGAATGAACTCTTCTTTTCTTAGCTGTTGTTTCCACAACGAAAGAAGCCAGCAGCACAAACATGATGTGGTGACACTGTGTTACTTTTTATTGGCCATTGCACAGGACTCCACTGATGGTTTATGGAAGGCAGTTAATAATTGGTTCCAACATGAACAGATCATGAATTGGAGGTTAATTGTAATAGAGCGTAGTAAGTAAATTCACATTTCTTTGTGTCCTATTGTCTATTTGGCTATAGCCTATCATTCTTTCATTCCCAGAAGAAAGCATGACAAGGACTAGTAGCAGATATCTTGTTGCAGTTGCCATGCTTTTCAAAGATTTTCCACCAAAACAGTTGGAAAATGCATCCTTGTAAGTTTACTACTAGAAGAAAAGGCAAGTTATTCATTGTGGCATATTGAGTCACTATTTTGTTTAATTATCATTGTTGATCCTGCTGAAAAGTTGGTTCTAGAGTCATTTTTCCTAGTTTTTATTTTTAATGTGATTCAGTATGCTGCCGCAGGCAGGCCTTTACTTTTCTCCTGTAAAATTGGATTCATGTAATTTTTGCCAGTCCCATTGGCCATTTTCTGTCAGTTGATATCTAAATATTAAATTTAAATAAAAATCCATGGATTTCAAATCGTCTTTTATGATTGAAATTAACATTGTAGAAACACTGCAAGCTATGTTTCAAGAAATAAATGGATCTTCAGATACAAGGATCATTATATGTTGTCTACTATCACCACCATAAACTTCTATGTGAATAGAGAAAGTTATTTATAACTGCCTGTTTTTTTGTTTTGTTTTGGATATCTTGGTGCTGAATTCTCATTCTATCTTGTGACTATAAAGTGGGTATGCTGTCTCCCATTATAGTGCCCTGATTTAGACCTATTGTGTGCTACTAGGTTATTTTGAATCTTGGCAAATGCTTCATTTTATCATGTTCCTTTCATTTACTGGTCTTTGATTGCACATAGGTCATTTGCCAATTTAATTGTGTGCTGTGCACATAGGTCCTATTGAAGACCTTTGTGCATGATTTTCCTATTTTGGATAGGTCGGTATTGAACACTGCTACTGTCAACAGAAATAAGTAAACTTGCTTCCCCACAAAAAAACTAAATTCTCAGTATCATTATAGATCTGGTGGCTGCTAACTGAAAGTGTTAAATGCCCACTAAAATTGGCTGCTAACTCAACACTAACTAAAGTTTTAAGTGCTCAGAACCTAAAACTAGAACTTAAACTCAACTTCTGCATGGTTTGTTTAAAGATGGGTAAAAGACAAGGTTTATGTTTTGACTGCGCTCCTTTTGCATGCTACACTAGCCAATGTGCCCCCTTCTTTTGCAATATACTCTAGAGTCTATCCATATATAAGAAGTGTTCTGCACATGTTGTTTATGAACACCATAACAAGTGCTTCTATCCTTTGCATGTACATCAACCTTGAAACCCTATGCACCTTTGCTGATGTGACTCAGGCCCAGGCAAGGAATATATTCACAGAAATTAACTTAATGCAACATGCCTTCTCTCTCGCAATATTGACAACAAATTCCTCAGCGCTGCTCACCTATATTCACAGCTTCGAAAGACAGGAAGAAACAATAGTTTCAGCTGGTTTGTTCAGTAAAATTTTGACTACATATTCTTCACAGGACAGAGCATTACAGCCCATCCGTTGAGTGTTACTGTTTCTTCTTGAAAAAGTAACAATGCCATTATTTACTGACGCAAAGTATGTTAGCTGCCCTATGATTTGGATCCCCTACTCATTGTAGCTAAGAAGTGCATTTCTGTGCTTGAAAAACATTTTTCTACTGTGACAAGTTTGTCAATATCTGAAAATGGCTGGAATCTGCTCAGTGCTGGTAGAGATAAGGTACTGTCTAATGGTAATTCTGGCAGGTTATAAGGTTTTTATTTAGTTTATATGCAAACTAATAAATCAATTGGCCATTTCAATTTCATTAGTTATTGGTGAGATAGGCATGCAGAGTGGTTTTGGGTTGTCTGTGATGTCTATATGCAAAGCTGCTATATTTATTTATAGAGATTTCTTCATTTTACAAAGTACCATGCATTGCAGACAAAAATATAGCATTTGACTATGGCTTGGACATGAGATTTTAGAAAAAAAAATTGTATAATGGTACAGTGGTTAATAGGCACTTCAAACTTGTCCTTGTCCCTAAACTGGTGATTTGAAGGGTATTTTGCTGAGATTGCATTCTTGATCAAAATGTTTTGCTGAGATTTTTTTTTGTTTTCAATTGAAAATGTCTATAATTTGGTTGATTGTACTAGTCATAAACATAAGCTATGCTGGTGTGTTGTCTGGATTGCTCCTTGTTAAATGCCAGCATGCTGATATGCCTGTCTTTTTAGTTCATCTTATATTTTAACAATCTTGTATTGCCTTTTGTCATTGTATACATATTTTAGGTTGTAAATATATGGGACCTGTGTGATTATCACTATCGGGAAACAATACCAATGTATGAACCACTAGAAGCTGTGTGTGTTCTCCCAAGTGGTTCTAGGCTGGTGTCTATTATGAAGCAAAGCCAAACATTGTCTAAGAATCAGAAGAAAAGTGGTGCATCCCCAGTGTATTTTTTGACTGTAGGGGAACGTGGCATTGTTCGTATATGGTATTCAGAAGGGTAAGCTGGTTAGCCAAATCTACCAATTTTAGTTACTAACTGCAGTATGATTTTATGGAAGTGAAAATTTGAGATCATTGTTTATGCTATTCTATCTTGAAGAATGGTATTTTGAGTTTAACATCATCTCCAAAGAATTTGCTTATACATTTAACTGGTCTCAATTTTCCTTGCATTATTTGCAGCGCTCTGTGCTTATATGAATAGAAGTCCTCGGATGCAATCATTAGCTTTGACAAAGAAAGGGAGGCTTTGTATCTGCTGTCCTACTACCCCTTGCTCAAGGAGTGTTGTGTGTTACTGCTGATCAACGCTTTCTCTTTTATGACCTAGGTGAGAATGATGAAGGAAAATATGATTTAAAGATTAGCAAGAGGCTTATAGGTTACAATGAGGAGATCGTGGATTTAAAATTTCTTGGGGAAGATGAGAAATTTCTCGCAGTTGCAACAAATCTGGAGCAGGTGTGACTTTTTAATAAAAGAGTTCTGAATACATAGCAAGAGAAGCACTACAATTGCTTAGAAGTGGATGTGATTCTTTACAGTATTACAAGTTTATTCATATATTAAAAATACATTCTTTGTTTCTGTATATCAAGTTTAACTATGTAAGAGATCTATTTACCATGTGCCTTGTGTAAGTGTTGCAGGCGGCTAAGCTTCAGAGAGCATGTCTGAGTAATCCTGCAAAGGTGAACCCTTTTCCTTTATTTGAAATGTAATTAATGTAGTTTTGAGTTATTAATAGTCGAGTATGTTTTGTTCAAATACATGAAAAAGATAGGAGCTTTAGTGTGGTAGTTTTAAAATGCTCTATGCAATGTTTGAAGTTGAGCTCATTGTTTAAGATAGAGATGATATGCACATCTATTAAGGTTGCCTAATGTCAAATATTTTTTTATCGTGCTGTGTCAAGGTATATGTTCCACTTTATCTATTAAACTGCAACTACGATTATTTTCCTTGATGTATGTGTTGTCATCTAATATGTAACGACCTAAATTCCATGAGGTGTTTTACTCATATTTTATTTGATGGATGTCTTCAGGTTGAGGTTTCTTCAAAGTACTTGATTGTGGATACATGGAAACAACAATATATTTTTGTTCTTGCAAAGCATAAGGTTCACCTATTCTCCTTTTTGTATTTGAGGTAGTGTTTTTTGCTGCCAATTTGCATGATTTTTGTGTATACTTTGCCCTAGTATTTCTCCTTGTATCCCTATTGTGCCTTCTATTTGATGCTTCAGTTGACTTGTAGGTTATGAACCAATTTCAAGCTGCACATTTCACGTGCTTAAAATTTAATTGAAATTCTATACCTATTACAAAGTTATTTAAACTTTTGTTCATTGATTGAAGGAAAATCTGGGTGTTTCTTGTCATGAGTATCTATTATTTTTTACCTTGTATTTATTAAAGAGGGCTGTTATCTTGTGTTTCTTTTAAATGAGATGTATGGAAGTACTACAATGGTTTTCACTCACACATGTGAATCTACAAGGTTCCTTGCTTTGATTCTTCGAAATCTTGGACTTGATACCATTCCTATAAGTGGCCAAATGAGTGAGGTTATGCTAGTTTTTTCAGTCAAAATAGCTTTTTACTACTCGAGTTGTAGCATAGTTCTACATTTTCTTAGTGATATTGTATTTTAGCAGCTGTAGTTCACCCACTAACAGTTTGTATTAATTTCTACTTGCAACCAAAAAGGATAGGATCTTTCAACAAGTTCAAGGCCAGAGAGCGTAACATCCTTATCTGCATTGATGTTGCTAGCAAAGGGCTAGATATTCCTTCTGTAGATTTCTAATGGTCAGCCATCCACAGAGCAGGATGGGTTGTTTGAGAGTGGAGAAAATACTACCATAGTTGGCCTCTGCCACTCTGGCACCAGAAAGATAAGTCCCTTCCATTTCTGCAATAGAGAACCCTCTAGAGGAGCTTAAGCAGGGGATTGAAAGGTTGGGGCCTGCAATAATAGATTCAGAACTAACCAATGGTGGCCAGGTGCCCACCCCTTGAGGACACCAATGACCCCTAACTAAAGCATGTCTCATCCCATTGGCTGTGTGAGTTAACATCTTTGCTCGGACAAAGCGAACCGGTTAAATTGCCTTGTTCCCACTCCAGCTAAGTACTGCGCTCCCATTCCATGGCCCAGAAGCCACGACAAGGTTTGTTGTAACTTGTCTCCTCTCTTTTTTTTGAATTAATAAGTGCAAGATAAGATGATATTATATAATTTAATTCATACCCTACAAATTTCAGAGATGTATTGTCATTTGGCCTATTGGTGAGGCATCCAAACTTATTATCTAGACACTAAATCTCCAATTGAGTGAATCTATCGTAATGTTCAGATATGTAAGACATAAAAAACTTATTTTCTGGATCCTAATGTTCAATTGAGCGAATCAATAATCATGTTTAGAGCTTGCGGGGTATTTGTCATATGTTTGGAAAAAAAAGTTGTGGGTATGAGATTCTAAATTGGTTGTAAGTATTCATTTTTCTTTGTCTCTTGATCTTTTTCATTTTTGAAATTCATGAAACAATTGGATGATTTTGCACATAGTCATAAGATCAAGCCAGAATGTGTGTATGGTCTAGATGGCAGATGCTAGTAAGTATAGTTCTCATGAAATCACTATACAATCCTACCGTGACTAGGTTTGTTTGTCCCCTCTTTCCTTTGAAGTATTAGAATTCTGAGATGTCATATCATTTGCTATGTTGGCAAAGATCCAAAAACTTATCGGCTGGATCCTAATCTCCAATTGAGTCGACCCATCACAATGCTCAAAGCTCATGGGCATCTATCATATCCTTGATAAAACAATCGATATCTGTGATTGTGAATTGGATGTAAGTACTAAGGACACATCTTTCTTTCTGTCATTTGATCTTTTGCTTTGCATAAAATACATCTGACAATTTGATGTGTTTTCACAATAGACACCTGTTAGATAGAATATTTTCCCACTGCATATGTGACAGATCCTTATCAATGTAGCGCAAGAGAACACCAGCACACAGAGAACTACGGAAGAGATATATAGTTGAAAACCACTTTGTCCTTTAATCCCCGAGAAGCCTGATACTATGACAAATCAGATAGAATTTTGTGGGACTTGAGTGTCCAGTTTAGAATTTGAATATGTACCAAGGCTGCACCATCTCTGGTCATCCTATATTATTAAAATAATAAGGAAATCAGCCTAGGATTTGTAGGCAGGAGTTGAAGATACAATCTCTTAATTTCTAGATGCTAATGGCGTAATTGACATGGAATAGCTATACGATATCCCATTGTGAAGAAGCTATGTTTTTTTTAGAAGTGTAATTATTTCCCATATGTTCAAAATATGATGCCTTTTCACTACAAGGCTCTTCTTAGTAATGGCATCCAGCTGCCAAGGGCCTGATTCTGTACTGTGGTGGTTTTGGCACATTTTTAATTTTTTGGGCACCTAGATACACAAATACAAGTGTCTTTCAGAGGGTGCTCAAAATGGTATCTGCAGCAAATAAGATAAGTTTTGTGGCCTGAAATTGAATATGTATGCTCCCACAGTTGTTCTATAGTTTGATTGATCTATTACTATTGGTTCATGTAATTTTTTAAAAACTAACTAAAGTGACAAGGGACCTAAAACAAGCCTCCCAGTTTCCTTCATTAGAAGTATTCTGCAATCCTAAGCAAGGTTTCTGTGCTTTCCACAATAGACGCATGCATCCTTCTTGTCTTCGATCTACTGCTTGAACCACAGTTCATTCCTTCTTACCTACAAATAATACTAGAGTGTCACTTGAACTAAATGTCCAATTTTCCTCGTCAAGGAGAGCTGCTATATAGCCCTGTTTGATAATTTCTGCACACTTTACCAGCTGGTGGAATTCAAAGGAATGATGCTATATTTGTTTTGTAGCAATGCTCTGTTCTGTTAGCCAAGTATTCTGTAATAGTATATCAGCATTACTACAACTATGTGTGAGTTTATTATAATGTCACGGAGGATCTTAATTAATCTGGTCAAAATACATGACAAAAACATTACCTAGACTTCAAAATGCTTTTGAATCATGTATGCAGAGTAGGTAGTGCCTTCTAAATGCTATTGAATCATGTATGCAGAGTAGGTAGTGCCTTCTATGAGGTAACCAGACCTTCAATGTCTAATAATTTTTTCTCAAATACCCTGCCCAATTCAACATGGAATTCTCTAATATAAATCCCTGAAAGGTGCGCTGAAGTGATGATCAACCTTCTACTGTTGGGTATGGCAAACAAAATTAGTCGAGGTTGACAAAGGACATGTACCTCTATCAATTGGGTCTAGTTCAGATGGTTTGGAAAAGAAATGTTATTGTCTCTACCTGCGCTCAAATCCCATTTGTGACATGTTTTGTTCTCAATGCAATTAATATTGAGGCCATGAGCCATTTCCCCCTTATACATGGGTTCCTCCTTTTTTTTAAGGGGTTGTTGATCCACTCTCTAGGGCATGGGATTTGGAAATTGCCTAGGAAGTTTGCATGGGATTTGGAAATTGCCTAGGAAGTTTCAACTGGAGTTTAGGAAGATCCTCACAACACTGTATCATGGTCATCGTGACTTGGAGCATACTCCAAATCGACCTTTGGAAAGGATCTATTATGATTTACCCATTGACTATTGTCTATTATCTATTGGAAGCAAACATTACTAACTGCAATTTTTGTTTAACTAAGACTACACTAAACTACCTAAAGAAACAGGGAAACCCTTATTCTTCAGGGCTATTTAAGGATAATCATAGTTTGGCTGCCTCAACAGCCTTTGTTAAAACAGATCCATATGACAAAAGAAATCAAACCCTTGAGAAAAGGCGCTAAAGCATGTCTCTGCAACTTAAATTTAAAGCAAAGGGCAAGTCAAGAGGCTCAAACAACTGATGCAGATGGCCAAGTCCATGTTGAATGTCATTCATTAAAATTCCACCCAAAGAATAAATATAAAATCAACCTAGTTTCTTGAAGAGTGGATTTTATTAACATTATAATATTTTATTATTTATTGTATGAAACACTTTTGCAAAACATATGAATGACAGTCAAGGTGTGCTGAAATCCAATTCCAAAGAAATATTCTTTACTTGATAGCCTAGGTATCTTTTTGACAATTTAGATCCCATGACCAGATGTTCTTTAAGAAGTTGTGAAATAAACTGGAGCTACATCCCTACAAACAATACAAGGAAACATTCAACCACAAAGGAAACTCCCCATAAGGCATAATCTTTCCTTCAGATAGCAGTTACCATGATGAGCTTCGTTGTGGGAGCAAACTGCCACAAAGTTGTCTATCACAACTTGATTGTGGTTAGTTGATGCTGCATAAGATGTATGAGGATAAGTGCATGAATATAAGCACATCAATATTAGCTATATATTTTTAACTTGAAGGTAGTATAGCATCTCTTAAAGACAATATCAATTATGTGTAATGATAGGCTATAGCCTGCAGGTATAATTTAGACAAGGACAAGATGTTAAGGATAATAATAATTATCTATACATACTGATGTAGTTATATTAAGTGTCCTATTTGATGGGGTTGAGATGTAATCTTTTGGATCAGAACAGAGATGTAAGGAAGCATTGAAGGTTGTAGTAGTAAAAGAAGAGAACATAGTGTGTTGGTAGTTACTGGTAAAAGGGTTTTTTTTAATCATTTAAAAAAATATGGATACAGAATGTTTTAATTCTAGATAGGATTAGATTTAAATCTTGTTGGCTCCTAGAAGATGGTTTTTCAATTGATATAGTTGTTTCTAGTGGTTGCTGCTGGAATTCAAAGTTGCTCGATCATTAGTGTATTGGTGATGGAACTACTTATGGATCTATAGGATCCCATTTTTTATAAACATACTACTGTTAGACTTCATCTTTGAAATAAATTCTATCTTCATTGAAGCCCATAATGGGTTGAAAACATATCACAAAGTTTGTAACAAAATCACGAGAACTGCTTTTAACTACGTTATGCCAAAATCAATCACCCATATCTCTGAGGGTCATTTCAACGGGGTAAAGAAATTTGAGAATCCATACTTTTATGGAACTTTGGATAGAGATATGTTGAAAATTCTGTTCCATTTGATAAATGCCAACTTAGAATTCCTCTTTCCCCTATTGATCAAAGCATGGTGCAAGGCACTTTTAGCAATTTGACATTACACATTGCGATTTTGTGTATATAGATATATTTTGTCCTACAGAGTGGTCTAAATTACTAACTATTTTCACCTGAATTAAAATTTATAGTAAAAAAATTATATCTTTAAAGCAAATCATCGCCAACTTTTGGATTTTTGCAATAGCTGTAATTTCCACCTGTAAGCCTGTTCTATAAAGCCTTGGTTTAGTTGGGAGGGCCATGTACAGAATGGACTAGGCAAAGAGGCTGGTATTTAAGGAAACCCCCGCATCCCAGATTGCTTACACTTGCCCTATTTGAATGGGTATGTAGGGGGAGGCTATTTTGATGCAAAGAATAATTGTTACACTTCTTCACACTTATGCCCATCCTCCCTCTATATCATTGGACTGAGTACCTAAATGGCGTTGGAGGGTTTGTGTGGGGAGAGTATGGTGGGGTTCAACTTAGGTCCTCAAGGGGAAATCCTGAAGACGATGATCTAGGGTTTGGTAGAGCAAACAAGTGTTGGCAAGGTTGATGTCCAGAATTTCCCACTATCTTTGAAGTCTGCTGTTTGGTTCTTTAAATTTGAATCGTCAGAGAAAGGATTGCAATTTTTTGGAGTACTTTCAGTCTTTGTTTTATTCTTCATAGATCTCTTTGGCCGTAGATGTGAATTAAACATGGACTTGTCTGAAGAGATTACAGGTTCAGTACCCTTGGTCCCTCCTCATCTCAAGGACCTTGCTAATTTTATTGTTTTCTATTATTTTGGACTGTAGTAACATGGAAAATTCATTGGTAACTAGGGACACGCTTCGAGTCGTGAAATATCTCTGAAACCATTATCTGACTCAAACCTCTTCTCCAAATTCCAAATAATAACTGAAGAGGCTTAAAATTGTGAAATTGCTTTGTCTGCGCAAATTGAGTCACAATACATTTACAAATTTCTCTTGAGGGAGAAGTATAATTGAAACCTGATATTTTTGGCATAGCTTGTCTTACACAAGAAAACCTTGCAGCTTTGCTAATCTAGCCCAGCAATGCATAGTCCTACAATTGAATGGAGATATTGATTAGAACATTGGATTTCTGTTGTGCCAATGGTTGGTTAGAGTATAGAAGAGATTTGAATTCCAGAATTTTTTCTTCTTATCCTGGGATCCCATCTGACAATTTTTTTTGTGGACCATGCAGAAGCACAAGTGTATCCCATTAGAAGAGCTTGTAGCAGAATTCAAACTCTGTCCTCAGGTTCTTATATGTTTATAACTTTATCTATTATACATTTATATGGACATGCACATGAATGGATAGAGGCACTTTTTCAAAGTTAGTGATGTGTTTTGTATT
>LPNX011053665.1:8869-25387 GCA_001517045.1 Pseudotsuga menziesii
ACATTTGAGGTGGCCTTAGGTGCTTCACTTTGGATCATTTAAGTGGAAGTATTGGGTATCGTTTCAATAAATATCAATCTTAAAAGGGGAAGGGACTTGCGATAAGGATATTTAGTAATTTTGGTTGGTTCTCTACATGAGCTATTTTGTGGAAAGGATGCAGTATTAGAACTACAAAATTGTTGTAATCCTTTGGCTAAATAATTTAATAGAAATCTGAAATGTTGGTGCATGTAACCCCTGCTTAGGGGTGAACAATGTATATTGGTGTCTCTTTTACTTTGTTTTTTTTATGTATCTTATTTCCATGAGTGCACTCAAGATAATTCCATGTCATCCCTATATGTGTTAAGAAATATTCACTTTGTAATTGTACCTAATTAAGTGAACTATGGAGCATTGTCAGTTAAAAATACAAGTTAGGACTCTACATAATTGTCTGTTATGAGATGAATTAAAGTAATAGTATCATGTTATCTTGAATGAAGAAGGAACCATATGTATAAGCTTCTATATGAGCATCCATTTACTTTCTATTGTATAGAAATATAATATTGAACGTGGAATGCATTATTTTTGGGACTAATGTTTGGTGCCTGAGTTGAAGATGTTTGAAAGAAATCACCTCATCACCCAAAACGATAAAGCGAAGATCGGGTGCATTACAAAACATGGTAATAAAGATAGAATTATTGATTTAGGTCCTTGCCTAATAGGTTGAGTATTCTTTACATGATTTTAATCTGTGGAAAGTTTGAAATCATCTACTTTATTACAGTCATGTTATGATGTTTTTAGGATCCTATTCGTAAGGTCAGGCATAAATAGTCCTTCAGAAATAAACTCTTTCTTTCGATGGATATGGGTTCGTTACAGTCATCCACATACAATACAATAATCATCAAAGAACCATGAATCAACTTCAAATAAAAATTAGGATAAGACTTTCATTGAACAAAACTCAATTAGAGTAGAAATCCATCAATCTTGGAATACTAAGCCCTGGGGGATTTCTTAATCCCATACAATGATTTCTTTGACCTGCACACAAAAGATGGATTACAAAAAAACCCTTGAGGCTGCTGCATGTAAATCTCTTTGGTAATATCTCCATTCAGGAAATCACACATCACATCCATGTGATATACCTCCCACTTCTTTGAAGCTGCAATGGCTAAGGCTAGCCTGATGGAGTCCATCTTTTCCACTAGTGGAAAGATATCTTTGTAGTCAATACCATGTACTTGTGAGTAGACCTTGGCTACCAATATTTCCTTATATTTCAAATTTGAACCATCAGAAGCAAACTTAGTTTTGAAAACCCACTTACATTGAACTAGCTTCCTCCTTGGTGGGAGATCAACCAGTTCCCAAGCGTTGTTCTTCTGGAGTGAGCTGAATTCTTATTTCATGGATTTTTGTCATCTTGGATCATGTTCTGCATATTCATATGTTTGTGGTTCTGATTCAAGCATCAAATAGCACTTCTCTTCAAACAAAGGGTCTTTCATACACAGGACACTCTCAAACTGAGATCTAGTCCTCCTAGGATCACTAGGATTTCAAGCTAGTTCCCCAGCTGCATGAATGGTATTTGATACACATTTTGGTCTTGTAGGACTATCAGGATATGCAATTAAATCATCATTATCATACATATCAGAATCATCAAACTCATTTGTCTCTTCACTTACATTCAATGGTTGTGGTGGTGAAGAAGACTCTCCAACTTCGAATGCTGCTAAAGGATCTTCTTGGAACTGAACACTCCTTTCACTGAAGGATTTGTTTGTGCTCAAATTGATTAGCTTGTATCCTTTTGAATCTTTAGAGTACCCAAAAAATGGACACTCTTGGCTTTGGGGCTGCAAATCCTTCCTCTTTTCTGTTTGAATTCTAGGCCAAGCCTTTGAGCCAAAATTCCTGAAATGGGTCACATCTGGCTTGTGCCCACTCCAAGATTTGAAAGGATTCATACCATCAAGTTGTTTATTAGGAACCCTATTATGGATATAGGATGCATATTTTATAGCCTCGTCCCAAAAATTTGGTGGCAAAGTCTTAGCCTCCATCATACAGGTTGCCATCTCTTTCAGTGATCTGTTCTTTCTCTCAGTAACACCATTTTGCTGTGGTGTGTAAGGGATTGAATGTTGCATCTAAATACCTACATCTTCAAAATACTGAATGAACTCATACTTGACATACTCACCACCATTTTCAGATCTGAGGATCTTGAGTCTCCTCCTAGACTGGTTTTCAACCAAAGCCTTAAAGACTTTGAAGAGGCCAAAAACTTTAGACTTATGTTTCAGGAAGTAAACCCAACAATACCTGGAAAATTCATCTATGAAGGTCAATGCATATTTGTCTTGAATCATTTACATGTGAGGAAATGGAGCAGCAACATCACTGTGGATCAACTCAAGAGGTCGAGAGGTTCTCTCATGACTAGCTCTCTTAAATTTCTGCTCTGGGTGTTTTCCTAGGATACAACCTTGACAGACTCCCTTGGAAAATTTAATATTTGGTAACCCCATGAGAATTTCCTTTTCACTTAGATCAGAAAGACACTTATAGTTAAGATGGCCAAATATTTCATGCCAAAGCTTGCTTACCTCATTAGCATGAATTAGAAGAGCATAGGGGTCTGAGTAGGGAAAAAAATGTGAAAACATGTATACCTTCGAAGCGTGATATACAACTCCTTTTGCAATGACTTTACCATTCGAGAACTCTGTGATATAAACATCATTAGGGGAGAATATGGCCTTCTTTGGAGACCCTGTGTGGGTCATATGATACACTAACAAGAGGTTGGAGGCAAGACCTAGAACATACAATGCATTACTGAACTTACCATGGTCAAGATCAATCCTTCCTTTGCCCAAACTGTCAGTGAGAGAGTCATCTCCCAGCAATATTGGTGGACCTTTCAACATGTCAAGAGAGGAGAATGCCTCCTTCGTTGAAACCATATGTCTTGAAGTTCCAAATTCTATGATGAATCTAGGTGAGCTTGATGTGCTAGCAACCAATGCATGTACTCTCTCTCTCTATCATCTGAATTTCATCCTCCTTCCCTCTTCTTTGAGCAATCAGGAAGGGAGATGTTATTCTTCTCCAGGAGTTGGGTCAACATGTCAATTTGCTTCTTCATGTAGGAGCTTTCAGGATGATATCCCTTACTACAGTATGCGCACTTGCTCATTTCTCCTTTGTTCTTCTTCTTCTGGAAGTTCTTCTTGGAGCCTTGGGGCTCCTCTTGAGACTTGTTCTTGTCTATATTTTTCTCAGGTGGCTTCTTATCTTTCTTCTTTCCTTTTGAATCCACCCTCGAATCTCCAAAAACCAAATCTTGGTCTTTGAAAGGTTTGATGGTGCCCATCATCACCAGTTTATCTTGTTCTTGTGTGGGGGATTCCATGAAATCTGCAAGCTTAGGCATCTTCCAGGCTCAAGCTGTCAACTTGGTGGCATGGAAGGTCAAAAAAAACACTGAATAGTTAGGGCCAAGCTTCAATAGTATGGCCAAAACTAGTTGGTCCTCCTTCTTTTAAATTCCACACCATTTTAGCTGCAAAACAAGGGCTTTAAACTTGGAAAAGTAGAGTTGCAGGGATTCGAAGCTACTGGGACTCAAAGAGATCAATTCATTCTCTATTTGATGTCCTCTCATCTCATATATCTTACCAAAAATATCTGCAAGATTCTCCCACACTTCATTAGGTGATGTCAATCCGTTAAGATGGAAAAGGAGATTTCTAGATATGCTCATACACAAAAGACCATAGGCCTCATCCCTCCTGTCGTGCCATTTAATTTTCTCTACAGATGCATTTGGGTCTTCCTCAGTTTCCATAGTCACCCTGTAGAGACCCTTTTCTCTCAACAGTATCTCCATCATTTCTTTCCATTCAAATAAATTAAATGGAGTTAATATGATCTTTTGAGATTGATCCATAGCTTTGAACTATGCCCTTCAACCATCATAATGTGCTCCCAGTCAAGATGTCAAACGTGTAATAGAAATATGGAGGGAGAGAAATCAATATACAAATTCTCTCATACCATGTGGAAATTTAACCCAAGTGATAGAACAATTGCACTCACAAAAATTGCTAATCAACCATGAAAAATTACAAACAAAGGAGACTAAAATTGGAGCATAACACTAATCTGTATTGAATAAGTGTACAATAGCCAACCTTATGAAGTCATAAGATACTAAAATATATAATTATATGAGATATTTGAATGCATAAGGATTCCATTCGACATAGTAAAAAAAGTAGGCTTACTAAATCTAGTCAAATCCCCCATAGGTGCATAAAGCAGTTTCCAAATCTACCTAGAAGCTCATGAATTGGAAAAGTCAAGTAGGAAAGCTAATAAGTGATGGAAAAAAAATCATACATGATTTTATTAGGATAAAATAATGGAGGATGATGAGGGAAAAAAACAAGTCAACTACACCTAGTCTTACTTTCCCCTTTTCCATAAATCTCATTAAAGCATGAAACTTAGCAGAAAAACAAGATATGTGCTAGGGAGGATCTGGAATAAAGAAGATATGCTAAGTATGGATTCCAGGAGGTTTCTCAAGAACTCCATGACTCATTTTTAGCAAGTTTGACTTCTAGGACATGTGGAAGACAACTTGCATAGAGTGGAATATTGGAAACTAGGAAAATAAGACAAAAATGGATTAATTAATGTCTAAGGTAGCTAACTATGGGTTGATTATTCTAACAAGGTTAAATTTTATAATATGAAACAACACACACACACACACACACATATATATATATTCTTTGAATGTGATGATGCATTTGGTTACTCATGAACAAATGGAATTTTATAACTATATTCATATGATGCACTATTGTAGTGCCTTTTTTTTCCAGACTACTTTTGTGTTACAAATATGATATTGTTTGAGGGAATTTTAGTGCAAATTTTTAGTTTTTCAACATTCAAGCTAGAATTACGTTAGGATCTTTAACTGAGAGAACAACAAGTACAACAATCAAACAAAAGAGACAATGAACACAGTGTTTTTCCTCGCAAAAAATTGCAACTCCCTCAGAGATAGAATCAGCACAAAAGATAAAACCACAAAATAGTAAGATGATCTCTCGACAGCAGTAACCTTCTTCTTGTCTAGTCCCAGTGTCTTCTTCTTCCTCAACTATGCACTACACTTGAGTGTGTTTGTGTTGTGTGATAAATAGAGAGTCCATCTCTCTATTTATACTAATCCTGGCATGACGAAAACCCTGTTAGGGCTGATTGTGGGCTGACCTCTACTAGAAAAGTCTAACAACCCTAGTGCCTCAAAACTGCGGGGACTTTAACCCTTAGACAATAGGAGGGTTACCCACAATTACTTGACATGACTTGTTTACATTATTGATTCTCTCGATGGGAACATCGGGGCATGACATAACATGATAACATCCCAGAATAAACATCGGGTTATAATAGATAAGAAATAAAAGTGAAATACATTCTGAAGTTACAATTACATCAACACTCCCTCTTAACTAGGAAGGTATTCTCTCGACACAATTTGCATCACTGGTCTTCTTCTTTGGATCTTCTCATTATCTGCATCTCCAAGTCATCTTCGTCTTCAAGTCATCTTTATCTTCATTCCATCTTCTTTTCTGGATCTGGATCATCATCACTGGATCCGGATCATCATAATTGGACATCATCAGTGGATCTGGATCATCACTCAATCTGGATCATCATCAGTGGATCTAGATCATCACTCGACCTGGATCATCATCACTGGACTAGATCTAGATCATCACTCGATTTGGATCATCACTAGACTAGATCTAGATCATCACTCGATCTGGATCTCTCAGATTCATCATAACTGGATCTCGATCATAGCTCAATATGGATCTCCTATGGTCATAATCATATGTGCTATATCGTGATTCTTCTCATCATAGGAAGTTCTACATATCCATCCTTCTTTCATGCTGGGTGTATTCCTACTTCCTCATAGGTATTTAGTATCCCTTACATCTGACCTACTTGTCAGAATGGTGGTAGGCCTTACATATGACCTACTCGTCAGAATGGCCATCACTCATATATGGCATGGGAGGAACTTAATCCTTTAGCCATGTCAGAATGGCATAGACCTTATATCTATCCTACTCATTAGAATGGCGGTAGCCCTTACATCTGACCTACACGTCAGAATGGCTAGCACTCAAATATCACATGGGAGGAACTTAATCCTTTAGCCATGACAAAATGGAACAGCCCTTACATCTGACTTTCTCATCAGAATGGAGGTAGCCCTTACATCTGACCTACTCGTAAGAATGGCCAGCACTCACATTTGACATGGGAGGAACTTAATCCTTTAGCCATGACATAATGGAACAACCCTTATATTTGACCTTCTTGTTAGAATGGCGATAGCCCTTACATTTGACCTACTCGTCAGAATGGCCAGCACTCACATCTGACATGGGAGGAACCTAATCCTTTAGCCATGACAGAATAGAACAACCCCTACATCTGACCTGCTCATCAGAATGGCTATGGATCTCAGCACTCATATCTAACATGGAAGGAACCAATCCTCTCACCATGATAAAATGGCTCAGCCCTTACATCTGACCTGCTCATCAGAACTGCTATGGGACTCATCACTTTCCTTTGGAGGATAAGTCTATCTAGAAAACACAAAGCTTCTCCCTGAGGTACTTGAACTTCACCCTAGCCAATCGCTTCATCAACACATCAGCTACCTATTCCTCCGTCGCAATATACTGGAGCTTCACTGCTCCCCTCTGCACCATATCCCTGATATAGTGATACTTGATCTCAATATGATTTGAATTGTCATGAAACACTGGATTCTCTGATAACCTCACACAAGTCTAGTTGTCACAATGTATACAAGTAGCATCCATCTGGAGATCAAATAAATTAAACAGTAGCTTTCACAGCCATACTGCCTCACAACTAGCTGAACAAGCTGTGACATACTCTACTTCAGCTGTACTCAATGCCACACAGGATTGCTTCCTGCTAAACTAGCAGATCACACCTGATCCCATACTGAAGAAATACCCTGAAGTGCTCTTCCTATCAATGGCACTTCCTGCCCAATCTAAATCAACACAACCCTTCAGGTTAATCTTCTGATTCGCATCATCTTGAGCCGATAATCAACTCTACCCCTCAGGTACCTTAGAATATGCTTTACAGCAATCAAGTGAACATTTTTCAGATCTGTCAAGAACTGGCTCAAGGTGTTCATAGCAAAGCAAATGTCTGGTCTCGTGTTCATCAGGTACATCAAGGACCCAATGATCTGACGATACATAGTATCATCAACCAACTCTAATGAAGCATCACTCAATAGCTTCAGGTTCAATGCCATAGGTGTGGCCATAGCCTTACAGTCCATCATGCCAAATCTCTTCATGATCTCTACTGCATACTTCCCTTGTCCAAGGAAGATTCCATCTGCACTCTACCACACCTCCATACCTAGAAAATAATGCATCATAACCAATTCCTTCTTCTCAAAATCAGAAGCAAGATTTCTCTTCATATTACCAATCAAACCATCCATACCTATCACAAATAGATCATCTACATATAGTAGAAGTATCACTAGGTTGCCATTTTCAACCTTGTAGTACAGGTTGGAATCTACTTTACTCTTGGTAAAGCCCAAATTGGATAGAAATCTATCAATTCTACCGTACCATGTCCTAGGTGCCTGTCTCAAACCGTATAGGGATTTCTTCAATCTACACACATGACACTCCTTATCACGTGTCTCAAAATCAAGTGGTTGTTCCACATACACTTCCTCTTCCACTACACCATTCAAGAAAGCAATCTTGAAATCCATCTGGTGTATCTTCCATTTCATTACTGCAGCCAGAGAAAGTACTAATTTGATGGAAGTGTATCTAGCTACAAGTGCAAAGGTTTCTTCATAATCTATTCCTTCTTTCTGAGAGAAAACTCAAGCCATAAATCTTGCCTTATATTTTTCAATGCTACCATCTACAACATGCTTGATTTTGTAGATCCATTTGGAAGTTACAACTGAATTCCCTTCTAGTCTTGGGACAACATCCCAAACAACATTTTTATTGATTGATTGGTATTCTTCGATCATACCATCCTTACATTCTTTCCATTCTTCCACTTCTTCACAACTGCAAGGTTTTTTATCAATGAAATCACATAGTAAATGTTAGTTTTTCAACATTTAAGCTAGCATTATGTTAAGATCTTTTCACTGGGAGAATAACAAGCACAACAATAACATAAGCACATCACATGAGACAAGAGACACAAAGAGTTTTGATCGGGGAAACCATAAATGGAGAAAACCCCGCAACTTCCTCTAAGATAGTATCACCACAAGATGTGAAACCCAAAACAGTAAGATGACCTCCCAACACAGCAATAGCCTTCTGTCTTCTGTCAAGCCAAAGTATTTCCTTCTCCAATAGTGCGCCACACTTGAGAGAGCAAGTGATGTAATTCACAAGTGATAAATAGAGAGACTCACACTCTCTATTTATATTAGTCCATTCACTTGAATTTCCATTTCACACGTAGGCTCGACCTAATAATTACTACTCGAGCCTACACCTTAATTAGTGTATAATAACTCAAGTGCCCCAAAACTGTGGGGACTTTACCTAATGAATTGATATGACTTGTTTACATTATTAATCCTCCCGATCAGAACATCGGGGCATGACCACATGAATCAAATACATAATAGAGACATCCTAGAATAAACATCGGGTTACAATACATAAGATACATAGAAGAATACATTCTGAAGTTACATATACATCAACACTCCCTCTTAACTAGGAAGGTATTCTTTCGACACAATTTTCAGCACTGGTCTTCTTCTCTGTATCAACTGGATCATCTCGTCTTCAAGTCATCTTCATCTTCAAGTCATCTTCATCTTCAAGTCATCTGGATCTGGATCATCTCTCGATCTGGATCATCATAGTACGTCATCACTGGATCTGGATCATCACTCGATCTGGATCACTACTGCTGGATCTGGATCATCACTCGATCTGGATCTCTTGGAGTCATCATAACTGGATCTGGATCATAGCTCGATCTGGATCTCCAATGGTCATCATCATGTGTGTACTATCTTGTCATAGGAAGTTCTACAGAGCCAGCCCTTTTTCATGCTGGTTGTAGGCCTACTCTCATGTAGGTCTTCTCCCAGCACTTACATCTGACCTACTCGTCAGAAAGGCATGCCCAGCACTTACATCTGACCTACTCATCAGAAAGGCATGCCCAGCACTCACATTTGATCATGTAGTAAACTACAATCACATCAGAAAGGCTCGGCACTTATATCTGACCTACTCTTCAGAATGGCATCACATCCACCCAAAATGGAACCACCTCCGCCACAATGATGAAAGAACTATGTTCTCTTCACCTAGGCTGGAGCCACATCCGCCACAATGATGGAATACTTTCAACCAGGCTAGAGCCACATCCGCCACAATGATGAAAGAACTCTTTTCTTTTCACCCAGGCTGGAACCACATCCGCCACAATGAAGAAATATTTTTGTACGTTCACCCAGGCTGGATCCACATCCACCACAATGATGAAAGACTTTCAACCAGGATGGAACCACTTCTGCCACAATGAAGAAAGTTTGTGCACTCACATCTGACCTTGTAGGAACTGAATCCTACACCCTCGTTAGAATGGCCCCTAGTCCCTGACCGAGCTACCTGGTAACAGACCAAGCACCTCCACTCTCCCGGAGAGTGGCAGTTACCCTTACATCTGTCCTACTCGACAGAATGGATAGCACTCACATCTATCATGGGAGGAACGTAATCCTTTAGCCATGACCAAAATGGCTCAGCCCTTACATCTGACCTGCTCGTCAGAATGGCTCTCTCAGTCCCTGACTGAGTGTTCCTTGTAACTGACCAGGTGCCTCCATTCCCAGAATGGCAGTTAGCACTCATATTTGACATGGAAGGAACTGAATCCTCTCACCATGACAGAATGGCTTAGCCCTTACATCTAACCTGCTCGTCAGAATGGCTTTGGATCTCATCACTTTCACTTGGAAGGAACCTCGATCTGGAGAACACCAAGTCTCTCTCTGAAGTACTCGAACTTCAGCCTAGCTAATGGCTTCGTCAATACATCAGCTATCTGTTCCTCCGTCGCAACATACTGGAGCTTCACTACTCCTCTCTACACCATATCCCTGATATAGTGATACTTGATCTCGATATGCTTTGACTTGTCATGGAACACTGGATTCTCTGACAACTTCACGCAGCTCTGGTTGTCACAATGTATACAAGTAGCGTCTAACTGGAGATCAAATATATCAGATAGTAGCTTTCGTAGCCATACTGCCTCACAACTAGCTGAACAAGCTGCGACATACTCTCCTTCAGCTGTACTTAGTGCCACACAGGATTGCTTCCTGCTAAACCAAGAGATCACACCTGATCCGATACTGAAGCAACATCCCGAAGTACTCTTCCTGTCGACGGCACTGCCTGCCCAATCTGAATCAACATAACCCTCCAGGTTAATCTTCTGATGCGCATCGTACTTGATCCCATAATCAATTTTACCCTTCAGGTACCTCAAAATATGCTTTGTAGCAATCAAGTGAACACTTCTCGGATCTGTCAAGTACTGGCTCAAGGTGTTCACAGCAAAGCAAATATATGGTCTCGTGTTCGTCAGGTACATCAATGACCCAATCATCTGACGATACATCATAGCATCAACCGTCTCTGAAGAAGCATCACTCAATAGCTTCAGGTTTCAATGCCATGGGTTTGGCCATATCCTTGCAGTCCATCATCCCAAACCTCTTTAGGATCTCTACTGCATACTTCCCTTGTCCAAGGAATATTCCATCTATACTCTGCCACACCTTCATACCTAGAACAGTAGTGCATCGACACATAACAGGAGCATCACTGGTCTTCCACCTTCAATCTTGGATCAAAGGTTGGAATCCACTTTACTCTCAGTAAAGCCTAGAATCATCAGTAATCTGCCCATCCTGTCGTACCATGTCAAACCTCAGGATCTTCTGCAATCACTCCTTCTAAAGCGGAGCATCATACTCCCTCTGTATTCCATACTCTATGCACTGAAACATTCTGTACTGAAGTGACAAGTAGTATCCATCTAGGATCACTGGATACTAAGATCCTCTATCTTGAACTTCTTCAAAAGTTCATGTTGCACCCATCTGTGATCTTCTCATCCTCTATCAACCTTGTAGCAAAGGTTAATATATTCATCAAGCTCATCATGTATGTGTTATCCCATGGGTGTCTTCTGAACTTGTACAAGGCCTTCTTTCATTTGCACACATGATTATGCATGTCATGTGACTTCACTTCTATTAGCTGTAAATGTTTCTTTGTAGACTGTGCCTTCTCTTCATGAGAAGCCTCATGCTACAAATCTTGCTTTGTATCCCATGATGTTTCCATCTACTGCATGATGGAACTATGAACTTCTCTTCAGGTCTCGATACTACGCCCAGACATCATACTTCTTGAACTGATATTCCCTTTCTTCTTGGCGGCTGGAAGGTTCTGCATTAATGATGTCATTGCACTTGTCATATTATTCTTTGTCTTTGAACTGTCATCACTTGTTCTTCGGAACAAGTCTTCATTCTTATTTTCTTGTAGGTGATTATGTATGTGATATTTCCTACAAGTCAAATGCAATTGTATGGTTAGAAACATTTCATAAGGAATATTTATACTAGCAAACACTTATGCATAAATATATGATCATGCAACTACTTTATCCAATACAACATTCATCCATATCTCATTGAAACTTTCTAGATGCCTTCCATCTCTACCAAGACAACATTGAGATTGTGCACTAATCCAATATGTCAGCAAAGAGGTTTCATTCTAGATAAGTAGCAATGGAGAATTTGTATAGCCCCATGAGCTACTTACCCATCACATGCATATTAGTAGTATTCTATCATTAATGCAAACATCCTATCATGCATAATAAAATAACTGAATATAAACAAATGCATAACAAAATAATATAATGAAAATGACAATTGAATACTTATCTTTATTTGTTTCGAGGGTAGACTCCTTCTTGAGTCTTCAGCTTCATCATCTTCTTCATTCATAATCGCATCGTTTCTTATCCAAACGCTGAGTTGGATAAGAGGTTCTTCAAGATTTGATTTCTTCATATTCCTCATTGCTTGATGGATCTTCTTTGGATGGTGAGAGTCGGATCTTCAAATGCTCCCGTCTTATCTTCTCTTCTTATGGGTAGAGTTTCTTCTTCTTCCCAAAGTTTGCTGAAAGTAATCACTTCCTTCTGGAACACATTCCTTGAATGAATGAATTCCACGATCCTAGGAGGCCATTCAAGGTGGCCATCACCACTTCTGCATTTTTCACTTCTTCTTTAGGTCATATTCTGATTTTTGTTCTTCCCTTCAAATAGCTTGAAATTCTCGAATAGCTTTGCTTGCAATAGGTAGTGCTCTGTAGTGCACATGTGCAAGCCTTCTATGCCAAAGCTCATTTGGCTCTACCGTATCATGGATCAAGGCTTGTTCTGGATAGCCCTTCAATTTGTACAAGCCTCCTTCTTGTTCTTCAATCACTACCACATCATCGATAGTCTTTCCTTTTGGCCATATAATGACTTAACCATCTATGAATGCATCCCACATTCCTTTTGCATCAATGCTGAAATGGAGAGAAGGTTCTTCTTCAATCCTAGCACAAACAATACTTCTTTCATTGTTATAGACTTACCAGAGTCTAGCTTGTATGAAGATTCTCCACTACCTTTTATTGGATATTGGTAGTCATCTCCTAGTTTCACCTTGTGAGGTGGTTCATGTTCTGAGAGTCTTACAAACGATTCCTTGAATGCCGTCATATGTTTGGAAGCCCCACTGTCTATAAGCCAATCATCACTTCCATGAATAATGTTACCTTTGAGAGCTGATATCAGAACATATTCATCCTCGCTTGAAGAATCTTCATTTTCATGTCTGGATCTCTTTTGGATGGTTCATCATCCTCTGTAGCATGAGCATGATGTCTTCTTTGTCCTTGACCAAGTCCTTCTTGTGAAAGGCTTCTAACCTCGTCTCCCTCTGAAACTGGAACCTCTATACTCCTTTAGGTGTCCAATCCATTTTCTTCAGAGAGATCAAATACTTCTCTGTTTGGAAGTTGTCAACTTCCCCAAGCTTGTCACCAAGCTGATGTGATATATCATATTGAGATGAGAACCTCAAATGGAAATAACAAAGGATTAGATCTTACCGATTTGAGGTGTCCGTCCTTGTCCCAGAGTTCGTTGATCTAGGGTTTATCACAGAAACCCTAATTTTCAAAACTTGGAATGTTTCAGATCTTATTGGATGAACAAATAGATCTCTTGAAATGGAGCTGTCCAATGTACTCCTTTTCTGAAAACAGTGGAGGGAAGCTCTCGGAACATGAAGCCCTAATTTTCTGATTTCTTCTACAGAAATGCCTACTGCTGTTTCTGTGATATCTCCGAAATTGCTGCTCCTCTATGTCTGAAATTTCGCACTAAGGTAACCTCGCATGTCCCTGATCCAACACCATAGGTTTCCTCAGAATTAGTTTCAACATTTGGGATTTATGATCATTTTCCCAAGCTGACCTGTTACAGGACTGTTCAGAACAACAAAGTTGTACGGCCTTCCACATGTCACTGGTTCATCTTATGAGTCTAATATTTAGACCACAGAAATCACAGTCCGTGCCCTTTCTGGAACATCTTTAGTAATTCCATTTTGACCTTTTTAGCCCAAGTTATTGCAGATCTCCCCAGGTGTCCTGTTTATGGATGATTTCTGGAAGAGGATGGAGCCCTAACTTGGAGAGATCATATCTCCCAGAATATAGTGAATATGAGGCTGATTTTTGGACACAGTGTTCATCACGATTTTATATTCAGCCCCTGCAATTTTCATCTTTTTATACTTCTCCAATATCAAAATATAACGACTGTACCAAAACTTAGCAGTTTTAGTATTTAGGGTTTCTCCTAGCTCAGGGTCAAAATAGGGTTTGACTTTCCTGGAGTTTTACCCAACCAAATTTCTTGATCCAGGTCTCTAAACTTCGGTTTTGATGAGGAGAATAACCCTATGCTAGTCTCACTCAAAAATTCCTTTTCTGTAGAAATCCCTAATTTCCACATCGAAACTGAAAATGCTTGAAATTGAATTCCGCATCGACACAAAGATGCACCCTTCAATGGAGAGTCATCTTAGCATACTTTTGCTGAAAATATGTGGAGAAAGATCCACAAAATAGGAATCCCTAGTTCCTATATCTGCACAATGTCTTCTTCTCAGGTTAGCTCTGATACCATGTTAGTTTTTCAACATTTAAGCTAGCATTATGTTAAGATCTTTTCACTAAGAGAATAACAAGCACATCACATGAGACAAGAGACAGAAAGAGTTTTTATCGGGGAAACCATAAATGGAGAAAACCCGGCAACTTCCTCTAAGATAGTATCACCACAAGATGTGAAACCCAAAATAGTAAGATGACCTCCCAACACAACAATAGCCTTCTGTCTTCTGTCAAGCCAAAGTATTTCCTTCTCCAATAGTGCGCCACACTTGAGAGAGCAAGTGATGTAATTCACAAGTGATAAATAGAAAGACTCACACTCTCTATTTATATTAGTCCGTTCACTTGAATTGCCATTTCACATGTAGGCTTGACCTAATAATTACTACTCAAGCCTACACCTTAATTAGTGTATAATAACTCAAGTGCCCCGAAACTGTGGGGACTTTACCTAATGACTTGATATGACTTGTTTACATTATTAATCCTCCCGATCGGAACATCGGGGCATGACCACATGACTCAAATACATAATAGAGACATCCCAGAATAAACATCGGGTTACAATACATAAGATACATAGAAGAATACATTCCGAAGTTACATATACATCAACACTCCCTCTCATTAGAGGAATTTTGGGGTCTAAAATGGGCCTCCTAAGGAAAATAATAAAATAATAGTTAAAATAATAAAATAATAGTCAAAATAATAAAATAATATTGATTAATTTTGGAGGAAGAAAGAAAAAAACTACTTTTTATGTTCGTATTTTCGACATATCTCCCTGTGTTTTTACTCAAATTTCGATCGGGAGAGCTCGTTGGATGCAGAATTTGATTCCGCATCCAACGAGTACCCACACTGCATACTTTTGATGGACCTCGCTACCCCAAAAACAAGAAATACCTAAAAAAACGTGATGATGATGTCATCATCACGTTTGTTCAGGTATTTATTGTTTTTGGGGTAGCGGGGTCTGTCAAAAGTATGAAGTGTGGGTACTCATTGGATGCGGAATCAAATTCCGCATCCAACGGCTTCTCCCAATCGAAATTTGAGTAAAAACACAATGAGATATGTCGAAAATACGAACAAAAAAAGTAGTTTTTTTTAATGAAAAATATGTCAATTCAACCATTATGGTTGACTTATTTTATTGAGATTCTATTGGTTCTTGAATTCCAACTCACAAAAACTTATTTTGGCACGTTTTCTTATAAGGCCCATTTTAGACCCCAAATTTCCTCTAATGTAACTAGGAAGGTATTCTTTCGACACAATTTTCAGCACTGGTCTTCTTCTCTGTATCAACTGGATCATCTGGTCTTCTTCTCTGTATCAACTCAAATACATAAGATACATAGAAGAATACATTCCGAAGTTACATATACATCAACAGTAAAGATACATACCCAGAGCAGGATCTAGTCCTCTTTCTTTCTCTATGATTCTCTTCTGGAGCCCCATATCTTTCTGCACCTTGGATAAGTTCTCGTACCCAAGTAGGTTTCCTCTTATGAGGATTATTCTCTACAGGTGGATCTACATGTCTTTGTGGTTCTTCAAATTCTTGATCATCTTTGTTCATGGTTGTATCATGAACTCTGGGTGCTTTTGCTTCTTTGGATTCTTCAGCGGGTTTCTTTCTGTATTTCTTGTAAGTTGTATCTTCATCAAATGTCACATCCCTATTGATGTCAATATTCTTGAATCTTGGGAAGTATATTCTATAAGCCTTCGAGCTTTGAGAGTATCCCAAAAATTTACCCTTCTTTCCTGAAGGATCTAATTTAGTCCTCTTCTCTTTTGGAATGTGTATGTACACTAGAGAACCAAATATTCTGAAATTTCTGACTTCTTGTTTCTGGCTAGAGAAGACTTCTTCGGGATTCTTGTTCTTGAGTACTCTATGTGGAGTGCGGTTCTGTACATACACCGTTGTTTGGGCAGCTTCCGCCCAAAGTTGCATATGAAGGTATTGATAATGAAGCATTGATCTTGAAGCTTCCATGATAGTTCTATTCTTCCTTTTTGCATTCCCATTCCATTGTGGATTATAAGAAGTGGACAA
>LPNX011053687.1:9277-26155 GCA_001517045.1 Pseudotsuga menziesii
GCAAAATGAAGAAAAGCAGATTCATAAACCCAAAAATCAACCACCTAAGGAAGACTTGGAAAAACCTAGCTTGGGAAGACACGATGAATGGAAATCACTGAAATAAAACAAAGGCAAGTGACAAACCAACCCTATCCAGAGATAGAAAATGATAAAACGATGTCTAGAACCTTGATCACTAATTCAGAAAACTAGCACTCAAACCTCTCACCCAACAAGCAAATCCACTTCAAGTTGCCAACAGAAAGACAATCCAAACCATAAAAACTCAAGGGCTTACTAGGAAGCACAAAGTATGGCTAACAGGGTCATCAAACTTATAGTGCAATGTTAAAATTAAAGACCACTAAGCAAAACAAAATCCACAGAGGGATAGGGAAAAGCAAACCCTAACCCAAAAAAATTTGTTTCTAAGGCTTGTACGTGACTGTGTACAAGAGAAACCCATGCACTCTATGCGACTGTGCAATAGAGAAACCTCTGTACACTGACCTCTGTATGTGACTGTGTAATACAATAACCCACGTACAGGAGTTAAATTTTTCAAAAAAGAGAAAAATTATAAAGGTCTTCAAACACCACTGCAAGTATGAACCAATACAAGACACCACACACTGAATCAAAGCAAAGACTAGGAACGGATCTACAGAGTTAACCCACAGTAGTCTGGGCTCCCCAGCGGAGTCGCCAGTTCTATTGTTTAGGAATAAACACCCTTATAACCTAAGGTCTAGGGTTACCAACTTACTTCTAAAACTTGTAGACAATTAACTTTATTTAAATGCAGAAAGGAAATAGGAAGAAATATTGGACTCACCCGATTAAAGACAGTTGATCCAATCTGGTCTGCTTCTCTCCAAATATTTCAGGGATGCACTTCCTTCACCTGCAAAGAGAAAATTCTCCAAGTACAATATTATACATGTATATATAACAGGTTATATAAACAACATATATAGTGCATAATCAAATATATTCATCAAACCCTAATACATGAAAGAGACTCAACACAATGTTGGAATAAGAATTCTCTTTATTAACAATCAGTGAATGAGATAAGTGTACAACCCAATGCCTAAGACAAGGACTCCTCTGCAACCAAAGGACTCGTAGTTTTGCTGCTCCAAGACTTCTGAAGATATACCACCAACATAACTTTGCTCTCCAAAATTGATTGATTAATGCCCTCCATAAGGCCTCTATTTATACTTTGGGAAATAGGGCAGTTTTGAAGGTTGAGGAGGTTGAGACAGTTGAGATGGTTAATGATTAGGGCTCAACTAATCTCCATTAATTGTGATTTATATTTTTTAATGTCGAATGGAAATGTACGCGACTATTAATATAAGCAACCTGCGTATGACACGCGAGTCTCTTAAAGGAAACTTGTGTAAAGATCTGTACGCGGGTTGTAATGGAGATAGTCACGTACAGTATGCGAGTTGTCAACAAGCATAGTAGCGTATGTAAGTGAGTTTCAATGGAGATAGTCATGTATGCCAATCCATACTTAGAAAAATAAAATGGCAAGATGGTTGAAGGATAAATGCATCTCATGTCATGCCCATCTATAGTGTTTTGGAAAACTTCAATCCTGAAATGCCCTTTTGTGTACCAACATAATGAATGTCAACACTCGGATGGAGAAGTGCCATTTGGGTTGATAACACATAGGTTGATGATAAAAATCAAATGAAAGAATCATGATGTAGCTTGTTCATAGGTGCACATGACCATGGTCTTAGTCTGATTTAAGAGTCTTTCAGGAGAAAAATAGAGAATTTCCAAAACAAGGTTTTAAACAGTTTTACTACTTTAATGTTTGAAAAATTAGTAAAACTGGCTTCAGTAAAATGACCGCTAGAGGTTCTTCCTGTACAAATAAATTAGTTAAACAGGATGGGAGTGTTCCTTGTCGAAGTGGCTATCGAGCCAAGAAGTCATTCTTCCTCTAGGTGTGCACATGTGTGAATTATGAGATTGCCAAAATAAGAAAAAATGTGTTTCTGATGTTCAAAAAGGTTGAGTAGCTAATTTCAAATGCACGCCACGTGTCACTCATGTGCCCAAAAATTAATCTGGTAACATGAGTGTGGTCCTTGGATATCTATCTATCTATCCATGGTTTAGTTTTCCTTTATGGTGATCACATGCGGGAGAAATCAACTTGCCAAAATTGAGAAAAATCATGTTTTCCTGTTATAGTGAAATTTGTCTAAATGTTAAAACCAGTAATAAAAAGTCATTTTGGCAATGCCCGCCACATGTTGTTCTTGTTCCCATAAATTCATAAGATGACATGCATTTGTTCCTTGGTTAATTCTCCACCTAGCCATGGTTTCATATTTTAATATGGGGATTACACATGTGAAAAATCAACTTCCCAAGTTGAAGAAAAATTCTGTTTTATACAAAATCTGAATATGACAGTAATAAAAATAAGTTAATATGTTATGAAATAAAAGGAAGGTTGCTCGCAGAGGACATACTACAGGAAAATAAATGAAGATATAAACAGAGTTTTTAAAAAGGAGTAGCTACTGGACATAGATGATCAATGAAGGTTAAATTAACTAATTTAATTTAACAATTAAATAAACTAACAAAATTCTGAAATAAAGATTAAAACAGAGATCCGAAAGGGCATGAGATGGTTTGAAAAAGATGCAATAAATCAAAAGAAAAGTAAAAGAATATAAAAACATAATTATTAATTAAAAGTTAAATATACAAACATTTGAAAAGGTACATTTATGAAGTCAACGAAGTTCAACGAATTTTTATGATGAGTAATACTTTAATAAGTTGCATGTTGTTAAGAATAACAATATAAAACCTTAAAAGATATGTTATACAACATAAAGACATGTTAAACAATAAAAAATATAAAAACTTAAGTGATATGTTATAAAACATAAAGAGGCATGTATTTTGAAAAGTTATGTTGTCTTATAAAAGATAAAGACATGATGTTTTATTTAAAAAGAAAACAAAGGAGGAATCACATTATTATATTAGTTAAATTCTTAATGAAGAGACATGTCCTCTTTCAAAAGGATATCATATAATTTTAAGAGTCACGATGATTCAAGTTCCAAGACTATTGAAGCATATATAAATCTGAAGTCAGAGTGTGTTTAAGTGTGTCTCAGTGGATCATTATTAATATCTTGGTGGATATTCTACCATTAATATGGACCTTGTGTTCATACAAACAGATTGGTGTCTGTAATCAGGTTAGAGCCTAAAGGAGGATTGGATTCCTCTCTACATGATGGGTCATGTATGAAAACTAGGTTTTGTAGGAAAGTTGAATCTTTCCAGGAAATTTGGGTCTCTCCATCTAGCTGGGTCTAGATAAAATTATAATTTGTAAACAAGAATTTTATTCAATAAAATAATTTGATATTGATATTTATTCTTCATATGTATCTTTATGTTCATAATAAATATGACGGATTAGATTAAGTGATTTGGCAATATATTTTTAAAGTTTTAAATAGACACTGATTCACCCCCTCCCCCACCCCTTCTAAGTGTCTGAGACTTGTTTCATCAATTGGTATCAGAGCGGGTTGTCTTTGAACAACTCACTGTTGGAAGGATGATCCAAAAGGAAAACAGGGTCATTTTTTAGAGCCAAGCACTTAATCTAAAGATAGGTGCCAGAATCAACATTTTAAAAATGGCTAGAAAGGAGGATGATAAAATCTCGTTGTTTAATGGAGATGACTATGTCAATTGGAGGGATGCCATGAATTTTCAGTTGAAGTCCAAAGGAGCACATGTGTGGGATGCAGTAGCAAGCAAGAAATGGTACTTGAAGAACAAAACTAAAATTTCAAAAGATGATCAGAAATTCAATTCTATCACTTTGAAAACTATTAAAAGAGCCTTATCAAATGACGTCAAGATGAGACTAGGAGACTACACCTCTGAAAGAAATCTATGGCTAAAGATTGAAGACATATATCAATCCCAGTATGAAAGTGCAAGAGAAGATACAAGTCAAAAATCTGATGAAGAACTAAGTAAAGATATGTTGAGCACTGAAGAGAACAATCTCTCATTTGCCTCATCACAAAACAAAAGACATTGGGCTAGATGAACTTTCAAATGACAGTTGTTATGATGATGAAGTACTCTCTAAGAAAAAGAAGAAGACCTATTAATTCTCAAAGATGAAATCCTGATTACTAAGAATGAAGACTTGAAGAAATTGAAGGAAGACTTTCTTATTACAATTGAAAATACAAAGAAAAAGATAAGTTTTTATCCTACAAATGTTTTTGATAAGATTGAAAACATGTTTATGGTCACTCTAAATGATATTGACATTGTTTTCAATATCAATGAGTTACTACATGGATTGTGGATGGAATCCAAAAATTATAGAAGAACATGCAAGAGTCTAGTAGATACAAAAAATGACTTGAAGATCCTGAAGGATAAGTTCTGTGCACTAACCAAGAAACATGAGGCTGCTGAGATGATATTGAATGAGCAAAGGATCCAGCTAGATGCCAAGGAAAAAGAATTGAAGAATACTTTCTCTAGTTTTAATTTACAATTGGAAAACAAAATTAATGAAATAAAAGAGATAAATTCTGAAGTCTTTAACCTTAGAAGACAAATTGAAGCTAATGAAAGAAGGATTCATGACCAAGAGAACCAAATGAAAGGAAGGGAGCCTATAGAGAGGCAGAATTTACTGGATTGGGAGAAGAACCTACAAGAATGACAAGAAATTCTTATACAAGGACAAACGTCACTAAAACAAAGAGAAGAATATTTGAATATCTCCATGAAACAGATTGAGAAGGAACTGTAGAATGACAATAAGAAGATTGAAAAAGATCATGCAACCTTAAAGGAGAAAGAGGCTAGGTAACAAAGGATGGTTGACTTGGTATTTAGAATCTACATGTCTCACATGAAGTGAGATGAAGAAAAGTTATGCTAATAAATTCACAAAAGGTGGAGAAAGGAAAGCAATGGGTTATCTTCAATCCAAATATATTTCCCCATACAAGGGAAATGAGACGAGAAATCTATATAATAGCTCAACCATTATAGATGAAATTTGGAGTATGCAAAGACCAGCCCATGAAAGAACTGGTCTTGGATACAAAAAGGATAAATAATTTTAGAATGAGACTCCCCTGTCCATGTTTGAGGAAGGTTCTTCCTCTTCAGAAAAATAGAGTGCAATTACAAATCAGATACCCGATAAGAACTCTTCCATGAGAAGAAATAGTGGAAAACAAAGGTTAAAACATGAAGCACATCATAAAGGAATCTTGTCATATCATACTGACACTTGGTATGGTAACATATTCAATGACTACTGCTACTATTGTCACAAACATGGACACAAAGCAGTGGAATGTGATACTTTTGAAAAAAAAACTCAAAAGAGTTCCTCTGAAAAGACAAAGTGTTGGAGATGCAAGCATGTGGGGCATACAACAAAGCTTTGTCACTCCATAAGGTGTTTCAATTGTGAAGGATTTGGTAACAAAGCACAAAATTGCATGAATCCAAATAAACAATACAATCAAAAGGAGGATGCTCCAAGGAGTCAGAGAAGGGATTTTAAAAGAGACGACATTCAAAATATAGAAATCAAGATGCCTCATGAGATGTATGTAAAGATGGAATCTTAAAAAATCCATAAGAATTCAAGAAAGACAAGTCCAATTAAGAAGATAAAGAAAGTTTGGAGACCAAATACAAGAGGTCTTAATCCTCATGTCAAAACCAGTGACTCTTATGAAAATGAATCTCTAGAAGAAGACTCTTATTCTGTAAATGATGACCACACCATTGTTAAAGAAAATCCAAGTGTTGAAGAAGACATAGAAATGACACTCTTACTTTGTTAGAAAGAATTTGTTGGATATTGGTCCAAACAAAAAATGTCAAAACCAAGTTGCATCAGTTCAGGGGGAGGCAGTTAACAATTGGCAATATGGCAGAAATAGAACTGTCCAAATGAAGAAAGCTCTTATTAGATGTTAGTCCAAACAAAACTGTCAAAATTTAGTTTCTTCAGGTCAAGATTAAAATTGGATTTAAAAGACCTAAAGATGACTTAGATCAGAAATCAACGTGTAATTTTGGATAGGTTAGCAACTAGTGTCCTTAAAAAGCAGAAAAGTAAATATAGCTCTCTATCCTTGAAACTGATAAGATCACCAAATAAAAGGGATGTTATGAATAAAATAGAATTTCTTGGTTAACTAGTATTACATGTTTAAAAAAGAGCACAGTGATAGGGAGCGTCCATAAAAGGTTATCATTCAAAGAATTACTACAAGAAGGTAAAGAAGGATGATTCACGATGGTTAGCACCAAGTCCAAGTTAAACAAGAAGAAGAGAAGACAAAAAGGCAAGGAGAAGCATATTGGCAGAAGCAGTGTCAAAGTGGAGAAAAATTATAAAGTCTATGTCAAGATGGTTATAGCAAAATGTCATAATAGGTTATCCTTTGTCATTGTTGTCAAAGGGGGAGAATATTTAGGTGTTTCCATGAATGAAAAAGGGGGCGATTGTTGGAAATATGGAAGGTGGTTGTCATTGATGTCAAAAGGACCTCAGTAATGACAAAGGTACAACCAAGGACATGATATTGCAAGATATGATGACATGGCATGAATGGTAAATGATGACATGGCATATATGGTGATGTGGCATGTGTGATGAGGTTTGAAAAATACATGATGGTGTTCTAGAAGCTATCAGAAAGTCATGATAGCAGTCTAGCATAATTTTGAAAAATATGGCAATTTGGTGAAAAACAAAAAAATGATTAAGTATTGGAATCCATTGCTTATTGCATTCGAAACAAGACCAGATATTTACTCCCATATATCCTTATTTAGAAACTAAAAGTGTTTCTTCATCTTGTACCTATGATTTTGATTGAGACCTTTCATTTGAGCCACAAAAGAACAATGATCAGCCTTGTGATCCTCATGATACTCAGGTTGATGTCACATCCTTTCCACATAGCCCTATTTTTTCCAATATCCAAAATCGGTACATATCACTTCATATACCTCATGTCTTTCATGATTTTCCTACAAAACACTACAAATACCTTGCTAAGATTGATAAGAAATTTGAGAACCTTACAGCTGAGAAACATCTTCAATCTTTTGAGCATTTTCTTGACCTTTTTGAAATAGAGCATGATTATGTTTGTATGAGGGATTTTTACCAATCTTTGCAACGAGATGTTAAGGAATGGTTTAAACATTTGCAATATGAATCCATCAGTACATGAGAAGAGTTTTCTGGTATCTTTTTGAATTTTTGGGATGAATGGAGGTCAATGGACCACGTACTTTCAAAATTTTATTCTATGAAGAAATAAGAAAGTGAAACTATGTCAAGTTTTAACAGTAGATTTGCAAGGTTTTATTATAACATGCCAAAAGAAATCCAACCTCTTGAAGATGCCGAAAATTTGTATTATGCATCTACTTTCCCTTCAGAATTATATTTTCTTCTTTTACAGAGAAAGTCGGTCACTTTGTAGCCTATGTTCATAGATTCATTGGAGGTTGAATACAATCTTAGAATGTATAAAAAAAATTCAGACCAATATAGTGGTGAAGAAATGGAAAAGAAGAGGGTTATGCTAATTTGTTTTCTTAAGGTTGCAATCAGCTTGTCATAAATTTTGTTAGTGATGGTTTTAAAAAATATTTCGTCCTATCTATATATGATGAGTATGATGATGATTACTTGAATAATGTTCCTAAAAAACCAACTAAATATTTTGTAAGTTCAGGACAAGTTAGTGAAGAAAATTTGATTGCAATCCATGACCAAAATTCTAAAAGCATAGTGGATAATAAGCATGCTGAAAATTGTTGCTTTCCATTGTGTTTTTGCTCATTTGAAATGCTGAAACAAAGAGTTAAAGTCTCTAATAAAAAGCAGAAATTTGAGGTAATGGATAATTCCATAAACTTTCTAGAAATGGATGATAAGAAGAGGGAGAAATCATGCAATCAATCTCAACATGCAAAAAACACAGTAGTTTGCAATGAAGAATTGAATCACGAAGACAAGTAAGAGGGTTCTCAAATAAATGTTTCTTCATATTTTTAAAATTAAAATAACATTTGTTAAGAAGAAATTATTTTGATTGATTCTATTGAAAAAAAATGATATTTCTTTTGTAATGCATGATAAGAATCAATTTGTTAATTCAGAAATTTTAAATGAAGTTGTGGATTTCTCAGTTGGAATTTTTTATGCAAATTCCTTGCATGGTTCTTTTGAAGATCTTTTTGATAGTGTGCAAGAGAATTTACAGTTTGAATAGCCTTGCTATAGCAAGAAAATGACAAAATGTTTTTAAGTTTATCGTGTTGCTTATGATCTGGTGGTTGATTACATGGAGAAACGTTTCAGTCAAGATGGTTGGTTATGTTTCTCCCAAAAAGATTACATCTATCATCATTGCTTTTTTTCCATTATGTTATTATTTTCTGATTTTAATCAAGCATGATGAGACACTTTGTTTATGGAATAAATTGCTTGATAGGTTTCATTGCAAATCATAATTTACTTGATTGGGAATTTTTTCTTGATAAAGTAGGGTAGGTAGGTGTGAATAAGCTTGACGTGGTGAGAATTTATTTCAGTGGTTTTTTATTTTTTTTTCGAGTTCAGTTTCAGTTACAAGTTAAGGTTTGCAATTTACAGTTGCTTTCAATCTTCAGAGGATGGATGGGTGACAGATTACACGTTACAGAGTGAGATTTGTCTGCAGAATGGTTGTAGTGGATGGTTACAGGTCAGAATAGGTTGAGGATTTTAGAGAAAGATTGGGAGCATCCCAATGAATCAAGAACTTGGTCTACGAGGTTATTTTCTATCTCGCGGGGAAGAGAGCATCCTCGATTGGAGCCAACTTTTAGCACTATTTTAGTTTTGCATCAATTGGTGTTATTGTCGTAAAATTTTCAAAGTTTCATCGGTGATTTTCCAACTTCATGTTTTCGATCATTGGACAAGTTATTGGGATTGGAAATAAGAAGGAATTTTTGATGACCTTACGAATTATTGCCAAGGTTAATTTATGGCTTTAAAAGTTAATTGTTGTTCTCAAGTGTTTTAAAAGGTTTTATTTTAAACCTATAAATTTGAATTCCAAGGTTAATTTATGGCTTTAAAAGTTAATTGTTGTTCTCGGGTGTTTTAAAAGGTTTTATTTTAAACCCATAAATTTGAATTAAGTGGTTTTATTTTTAAAATATAAAAGGCTTTATTTTAAACCTATAAATTTGAATTAAGTGGTTTTATTTTTAAAATATAAAAAAGGGGGTTATATGGCCTATTTCCAATCAAGATCCTCCATATCAAATTATACACTCGCCACATCAATACACAAATCTAGGTGGAACATGTCAAATCTTTGGGGGTGTAATTATGATCATGCATTTTCACTGGAAAAAAATATAACTGTACCAGTCATTTGGAAACATTGTAAGCCTTCTCAAATACATTAATATGCAGAAGAGATAGCCATACTAAGTGGGCGTATAGTGATTCATATATGACATGACACAATCCTTGTCAATATGAGCGTTGATAGGCTTGGTTACATACTGCAGTGTTGATGGTTTGCACCAATTAATATGGAAATGGTAATGAAAACGTGTCTAAATGGACAATGTGCAAGAATGAAAATGCGCCCAGCTACATGATCAATACTTGGAATGGCATCGAATGAGTGGAAACAAATGCTTTCTATAAATAATGCGGAATTCACATGACTTAATGCTATTCGATTGACATTGTCAAAATGATGGTTCTTTATCAACATGAAGCAGACCTATTTGGGTTTAACTGGTGGATCATTATTGAAGGAATAGAAGCTTTTGGCACTAATATGATCAGCTCATTAATGTTATTCTGAAAAATAAACTATCTTTGTAACTGCTTCCAATTATTGTAAAGTTAAAATATGGAACATTCGTAGACTAGAAAAGACATATCAATCAAATTGTTCTCTATATGATAGCCAAGCATTGCATGTTACAATGTTTGTGAATGTATTCATTTTGTCGCAACATCAAGTAGAGGCACCTTCAATGTATTTTTTGTTGATTATATCACTACACAAGGAATATTGATCAATGATTCAGTTTTCAAACCATATTGCATCCAATGCCACAGAACCATTCCCCTGAGGAAAATCTCAGCAAGTTAATTTGTTGCTATCTGTGGAATGGTGTTAAACTGTAGATGAAATGGACCTTCAGATGGGCAGCTGAAAGAGATTTATGGCCGAGGTGATTTTCACAATGTGAACAAGCTTAGAGGAATGAAATTTCAAAATATGCGAAATTGGGTATAGGCCTAATGTTCTAATAGCTCAAGTCATAGCCCAATCTAAATCAACGGTTCACATTAATTTTGCAGATTGAAAGTATTTCCTAGTTACTTTTCCAAAATTCAGCAAAATTTTACACAACATGCAAGTCAACACACATCTTGATATATCCTCAAGTTTCCAAAAAAGACCAACCACTCAGAAATATTCCGCTTGGTTAAAGTGAGCTTTGTTTAAATGATCAAAGGTTGAGAGGAATTCATGAAATTGTTCCGAGTACTTCTCATGAATGAGGCTTACACAACAGTTTAAAATTTTATAAAATATCATAGAGTTCAGGCCCTTCTCATATCACATGGATAAAAAATATCCAAACTAGTAAAAAATGGGTGTTTGGTCCTAGAGTGAAATACTGAGGTTAAAATAGAAGACCTCAGTCCATAATGAAAAACCATTGACTTTGAGTATATAACAGATTGAGAGTAAGGATAACACGCTAAGAATTGATTGCTATGAATTGATTCGAAGGATGCAAAATTTGTTGGTTGACCTCGAGAAAAAATTTATTTACTAATAAGAAGTAGTATTCATCATAAAAAGATATTGAAACAGAAAGTATTTGTAGAAGAGTTTTCAGCAAGAAAAAACATAATTTCTTGGACTATATTGCCAAAGGGTATGAGTTAAATTTCATTGTGCCTATAAATTTTATAGTGAGAATTCTGGAAGTTGAGGGTGATTTTTCAAATACATAACTTATACCAAAGTCGAATTGATAAAGATGAGTTTGCGGACAACAAGGTTCCCAATTAACTAATGCAAACAAAATTGGTGATAACAGTTCAAAATTGGGGTAGGAAGACAAAGTTTTATGAAAATGATTGTTTTATTCATTGACTTCAAAGAGATGTTTCCTCCAAATGGGAAGGAATATTCAGAAACTTAGAGAGGTATTTCTTCAACACAGGCCAATCTTCAAAACTTTCTTTCAAGTTTTACACAAGTATCATGGTTTAGGAGAATAAAAAGGATCTTTATAGGTTAATTTTCCATATTTTCAAATTACTATGTGAGTCATCAACGTCAAAGGTAGATTTCGAGGAGCTGGAGGAGAATCAGAGAAAATGGATACATGGGTTGTGCTGGGAACATGTTCACTTACAAAATCCTCTCTCATAAATTACACATATTTCACCATTTGAGTTATGCATGTGGGGCTTTAAAGCCTATTTTTCAGCAGTCCACTTCCTCAAAAGAAGGAAATCAGTTGTAACTGTTTCTATTTTGAGAATGTAGTTATATTTCGAATTTAAGACTAGATCGAGGTTGTTTTGCTACATATTTAGATGTATTTGATATATTTACAGTTGGATTTTTGAGAGAAAAGAGGATCTTTGATTACAACGGCTTCAATGTCTGAGAATGAATAAAATTGCAGAGAGCTAATGTTGAATTTTTTCTATGGGAGAGATTTTTGTGCCATCTTTTTCTTCAGTAAGTGATTTCCTTATGTGACTTTTTTTCTAGTTTCCCTGCTCTATTTTGTATTTTATTTCATGTTTGAACAATAGTTTATGGGATATAATTCATCTTGTATTCGTTAGGTTAATTGTTCAAGCATTTTCAAAACAATTTCTGCTAAAGTTTTACAGAATTCACCCTAGCTGTTGGTAGGGGTTTTGGGTAAGTGAGTTACGCAGCATCACAACAGCTATGCAAACACACACGACACCGCACAAGGCTAGATCAACACGATGGGTGGAAGAATAAACTCTTTTGAATATTTAATGTATTAATTGACCACGTTTTGTGGACATAGGTCATTAGTGGTTAGAAGTGGACCTTTGAAGTAAAGGAACAAGCCCATATATAGAGCTAGCTTTGCAATTGTAAGAGGGGAAAAGAGTCATGATCAGGCGATACAAGTCCAAGTCCATATTTGAGAGTGATCAATCTGTTGCGATTTGTCTATGGTCTTGATGAGTCTTCTATTTTGAACGATCTCCTTCTGTGGAGAAGAATTATCTGTTTTGGATATGTTGTGCAAAATTAATATGACATGACCGTCGTCGCCTAAATATTATTTGCCAGTTTTCTCTGCTACGATGTCAATGAGGAGTGGATTGAATCTATTTATGATTTAATGATGGTGCTGCAATAAACTGATGATGCGATCTATCCCAATTCTGTCACAATTCTAATGAATGATGATGAAGCGTATTACAGTTGTTTTATAAATGATACTGCTACGATAAATGAATGATGTGACCTGTTAGATCCATAGTTGTGAAGATGAATTGTGATAATTGTCTTAGTTCTGTTGAATGACTTAATATGATAGTTATGCTGTCGAAACCTCGGATGCCATATCTTCCTTTATTACTTCCGAAAACCTTGTTTCGACAGCTCTCCCTTGAACATCTCGGGTGAGACTTCATCCACACTGCAAATGTTGTTGGGTAGGGTAAAACCTGTCTAGGTCGGTGCCTAGGGAGATCAGGCTGGTTGGGCGTCGACGAAGTGAGAATCCCTATCGACGAGGATTTGTTGGTGGGTTTTTTCCAACAAATGGTTCTGTTGTTGGGACCGAGTTGCGATTGAAAGGAGGATATGTTTTGGCATCTGACTCAACCGAAGATCAAGGAGTGGTTTCATCTAAAACTGCGAGAGTTTGCTGAAACCAAAAATCAGAATCCGAAGCTATCGATGAGAAATTGTTTGGACAGATATATTCACAACGGTCCTCATGAATGATTCTTCTATGAGTTTCCTATCATCTTGTATGAGTGGCTCACGAAGTTTGCTTCTAAGAATAAAAACTTCCAATGAGGAGAGTTGACATCTTGGACTCCGAAGCTGATCCAGGAATTACAAGAAACAAACAATAAGGCATCGCAGGATGTTGAGGTGTGGTTGGATAGTATCCTAGAGGGATACATTATTGAGTTTGCAGTTGATACCAATAAGTCATTTAGCGAATCAGAAAGGGAGTTCTTCAACGGACCATGAGGTATATTTTTGTTGTCCCTGCAGCTATTTATTAAACAACTTGTCTATGAAAAAGGTATTATGATAATGGAGCAAGAGTACTAGAAATCTACTGTGTGGAGGCTATAGACACCATGACGAAAGGGGGGAGACGCATGGAAAGGTAAGGGGTAGATGGGCCTGAGTTCTGGTGAGATTATGAAGGTCACCGAGGAAACAAGTGGTTGTACAAGAGAGGACCAAGTTTTCGAGAGAAGAGGAAGAGGATAGGAGAAGGTCCTGCTGCGATCAAAGTGTGATGCTGCGAAGAAAAACCACACGAGACAAAGAGACCTTTCAGTGACGATGAGGATGACCAGGCCCAGGCTACACCCAGAAGAACGACAGGCTTGAACCTTAGTAGTAACATGTCCACACCTCCACACACTACTCCACCACCAGGAAAAAACATTCATTTTATGTCGACTTGCTCAACGTGTCAGCAGTAGTCTAGCAGTAGAGTACCAGCCGGAGGAAGAAGGACCAAAATGGTGGGTGAGTAAATGAAGCTACCAATATTTCATGGAAATGGCACCGATGACCTAAAGCAATATTGTTTCTTTTGTGAGGCGATCTGGACCACCCGACAAACTGTGGATGACGATGTCAAGAGAATACAGCTACCAACAACCCTCATGGTTCATGCGCTGGATTGGTACATGAGATTCATGTTGGTTCCTCAGGGAGGTACAATGAAAACATTAGATGAGATCCGTAAGTGGTTATTTGAAGAATTCAAGAAGCTAAAGTATGAAGCTCAATACATTACCGAGTTAAAATAAATCAAGCAGTTCCCCAATGAAACAGTTTGGGAATTTGATCAACGGTTTAAGACGTTGATGGCTTGATTCAGATTCCAAATGAGCGATATTCAACAAAAGGAGTGGTTCATCACCGCGCTTGTCCCACATATCATACAACCGCTAATGAAACAAAAGATTGCGACGCAAAGTGAGGCTCTAGAAATTGTGATGAAATTAGAAACATCACCGATAGGAGAAACTATGGTCAAAATGAACCAGATTCAAGCATAGTTGACCAATCTAATGCTCCAACTGCAAGATATCAAGAAGGATAAGGAAGATCAAGATGACCTTTGGTGCACCCAGTGTCGTGCAGATAGACATACCAAGGATACATATCCGACGTTCCGACATTATTTTCTTTCAGGAGCCCCAAACCCATTAAGCTGCGTTGGTTTACCATGGTCCTGCATATGTCAGGTCTATGGGCATCAACATGAGAACTGCGACTACATGCAAAACATGGTTACCAAGATAGAGAGTCTGTACTGTACCTTTTGTCGGTCAGTAGGACATGATGATAAAAACTGTTGGGCTTATGACTTGCTTTAGGAAAGGACATATGATTCATACTTTGTGAAAGGTGAGGACCCCCAGGAAATGCAAGCATAGCCACAGATGGCACAGCCAACAACATAGGTGCAGTATACAATGCCGCCCTAGATGCATTTTATCCCATCGCAACCGCAACAGCAGTTTACATCACAGCCACAGTTTACACTGCAGCCGCAGTTCGCAACGCAATCACAGTTTGCACCATGACCATAGTATAATCAGGTACCGCTCATTCATCCTCAGCCACAATATGTTCAAGCTGTGAACTATGTCCAACACCAACCAAACCCCCCACAACAACAGTTGGCCCAGCGTCAGTTTCAGTAAGGAGGAGTCCGAGGAGGATTATGTAGAGGATTCAGGGGACGAGGAGGAGGCTTCGGTCAAGGTCGAGAATCAATCCAATGTTATACCTGTGGAGTATTCAGGAACTACTAGATGGAGTGTCCTCATGCGCAGTGTACATACTGTGTGGCCAGCGATCATAATGTTGAAAATTTCCCTCAACTGATTGCAAAATGGCAGGTTGGAAACATTCCTCAGTTGCCGAATGCAAAGAATCAGAACCATCCAACGTTCCAAGTACAGAACCAACCAACGATGCAAAATTAGATCTCGCCACAGACTCAGAATCAGCCGATGAGCCTACCACTGAATCAGAACCCACCCTAGAACCTGAATCAAGGATCGATGGTTGCAACAATTCAAGCTAAACTGCAAACAAAGGATGTCGACGTTGGGGTTGTCACTTGTGTCAGTGTGACAACTAGGGAAGATGGACCGCATTAGCAAGTTTGGTTTACTGGAAATAAAAATGTAGCATTTGATATTGCAATGGAGAAAGACACGTTCTTCTAGGCCAAGAATGCAATCGATATAAATCTGGGTGAGTTACCTATTATCGAAATGTCGCCTGCTTTTGATCCATCTGTAAAGGCAGGACCATCGCGGAAGCATGGTACCTTGCAGTAGTTCTTTGAGAGTTGTCTGTCATTGGAAAGGGATCCTGAACACCTTGTCGAGATTAAGAAGTTGTTGTACCACTGGGATAAGACATTGAAGGATTCCGCGGTGAACTCTTTGCAAAAGAGGAAGACAGGCAAGGAGATGAGGATGAACATCTAGATTGGAGATTACGAGGTTGACTTGGTTATTCTGGATCTCAAATCAAATGTAAACATTTTGACCAAGCAAACTTGGTAGGTGATGGGGAAGCCGAGATTGGGATGGTCATCGGTGCAGCTGTGACTAGAAAACTAGGAAAAGGTTCATCCCATTGGTCACGTCTCAAACCTGGTTGTCGATGTTGAAGGTATGAAAATGTATGATGATTTTTATGTGATAGAAGTGGTTGAAGATGGAGGTTCCTATCCTGGATTGCTAGGGATTGGGTGGGATAATGATAGCATGGAGGTTATCAATTTCAAAAAATGGGTTATGACGTTTGAGAACCAGGATGTCAGGGTCATTTCTCCCATGGACCCTCAGGAAGGGAACCCGATCCGGATATTCATAGGTCAAAAACTACGATCTAATTGTATATACCTCTCCGGGTTTGGATAAATATCGGCATTTTGGATATAGATTAGATCTCTTTGCGTTTGGATAAATATCTATGTTTTGGATCTAGTTAGATATCTCCGTGTTGTAAACTTGATATGCATATACCTCTCTGCATTTGGATAAATCTCTGCGTTTTGGATCTAGATTAGATCTCTCTGCATTTTGGTTCTAGTTATATATCTCTACGTTGTAAAACTGATATCCATATACCTCTCTCTGTTTGGATGAATCTTTACATTTTGGATCTAGTTAGATCTCTCCGCGTTTTAGATCTGATATGTATATACCTCTGTGTGTTTTGGATTTTAGTTATTTTTATCTATTCTAGTACCTCGTGGATCTGAACTTATAGATCCCTTTCATTTAGTTTGTGGGCGTTTTGTTTAAAAAATGGATCTGAATCCTCCTTTTACCAATGATTTTTCTATTGATCTAAAACTTGATTTTTTCCTTAACAACATTTTCCTTTTTCTACCTAAAAGTTTATACCATAGCCGCATTTTTGACTAGGAATAGATATATTGATTTGATAGGTTAATAACTGGAACTTAAGTTTGTATTATATATGTGAATTA
>LPNX011053687.1:40423-52829 GCA_001517045.1 Pseudotsuga menziesii
CAACTTGTGCAAGTTGTCATTTGCCTATCTATAATGGTCAAACTTGCCTTATTTGACTCATATAGTGCATGGGAGAGCTAAAGGAATCAATTCTGCTTTATTCCTGGCCTCCTAGGTGCCCTTCTGCTTTTTCTGCTTTATTGCCTACTTTTTCAGTGTTTTAAGGCAAAAGGAAAAGCTAGACTAGGTGAGGTTGACTAGTTTTTTGTCCTACACATCCTCCTCTAATTTATCCATGAAAAAGCATGTATGAGCTGCCATTCCACCACTCTTTAGCTTGCCTAATCCTTTTTTCCAATTCGTGAGCTCCATGACAGATTTGGGATCAATTTTTTACACCTATGGGGGATTTGCTTATTTTTGGTAAGCCTGCTTTATGCTAGATTCGAATTGCTCTGCATGTATTCAAATCCCTGATGTATGTTATTTATTCAGCAACCTATGTTATTACAGGGTTGGCTATTGTACACTGATTTAATACAGTTTACTGTTCAGCTCTAATTTTCAGTCTCTTTGTGAATGATTTTGCATGATCAATTGTTAATTGTTGTGAGTAAAATTAATCTATCACCTGGTTCAATTTCCACAGATCTCTCCATGTTGTTAACTTGATACGCATATACCTCTCTATGTTTGGATAAATCTCTGTGCTTTGGATCTAGATTAGATCTCTCTGCGTTTGGATAAATCTCCACGTTTTGGATCTAGTTATATCTCTCCACATTGTAAACTTGATATGCATATACCTTTCTGTGTTTGGATGAATCTCTACGTTTTTTATCTAGTTACACATCTCTACATTTTAGATCTAATATGTATATACCTTTCTATGTTTTGGATATTAGTTATTTTTATCTGTTCTAGTACCTCGTGGATCTGAACTTATAGATCTATTTCATCTAGTTTGTGGGAGTTTGGTTTAAAACATGGATCTGAATCCTCCTTTTACCAAATATTTTTCTATTGATCTGAAACTTGATGTTTTCCTTAACAACATTTGCCTTTTTTGACCTGAAAGTTTATACCCTAGCCACATTTGGGAATAGGCATACATATATTGATTTGATAGGTTAATAACTGGAACTTAAGTATGTATTATATATGTGAATTATATATATACTTCCATACATTGTATGGATATATGCAAATATACTATGAGCTGTATAGTGTAGATGTGTTGATAAATGAAGCTTAAAGATGAAACATATATGTGAAATATATATATTCATACTTACATATAATGATCACAACTTATGTATCTAAGTGGTATGATAAATAGATTTAAAATTAACTTGTGTGAAGGTATTTCACTAGGGTTGAGTAAAGATACTTCACTATGGTGCAAAGAGTGGTTTATATGAAGGAAAACCATTACATAGTACATATATGGATATAGCATATAGGGTAGTTCGTAGTGTGTTAAGGTTATTGAGAACACACTTAGCCTGTTTGATTGTGTTATAGGTTATGTATTAACAACTGAAGGCACAGCCTAGCCCTCTATTGTTTAATGATTGCGGGACTATAAAAAGAAGGAATAAGTAAAGGGAGGTTTTAGCCTTGATTTTAAAACTTGGTTACAAACATTATTTCTTTGATATTGGTGGTTGACCCATATGGATTCAAGGAATTACTTAACCAATAATTTCTAGTTTTATTAGGAAATATCTTAGAGATACTCTCGAAAACAGAGTCTATGAGAGTAACAGAAAGAAAGTATGGCAACAATGTTGTTGCAGATTGTAACCTTTTATTGTAATAAATATCACATGATGTGACATTTTTGTGTATGTAACCCATGGATTGGGCGAACCACATACATTGGTCTCGATCTTATGTGCTCTTGATGTACTCTTTATTTTTTGTGTTCTTAAAGTATTTTCATCTTATGTTCTCTTGATGATTCTATTTATGTATTTGATTCTCTTGATAATGATGATGTAAATTTTTGAGTACAGGTTGTCTTAAATATAAAAGATCAATTATTGGATGGTTATAATGTTAGAAAAATAGGACCGCGGAGCAATAACAGATATATAGTTAAATCAATAAACGAGATGCAAAAACACATTAAACATTACAGAGAGACACAGATATAACGTGGTTCACCCAAACGATGGGCTATGTCCACAAACAAATTTGCTAGTCCTTTTATTTCAGTCCAGAAAGATGAAGGGATATGCCCTGCAACAAAACCGTTGCACTTCCTCTTCATGCTCTCACAGTCTCTCTTCCAGCACAATACAATGCCCACATCCAGTACAATACAGTACTCACATCCAGTACCATACAGTACTCAGTACCAGTACAATATAGTAATCAGTACCATATAATGCAATTTACAATGGAGCCTCCTCAAGCCTTATAAAGGCTTAATCACATGCAAAACCATGGAACAATACCATGGGATACAACAAAACCATGTGCCCAAACCATGTGCTAGACCTAACCACCTTTGACTCAATCCCGAATCAAAGTTAACACATGCAATACTATGGGACAATACCATGGGCTACAACAAACCATGTGCCCAAACCATGTGCTAGACCTAACCACCTTTGACTTGATCTCAAGTCAAGGTTAACCCTAACAATCCCCCCTTTAAACTTGACTTGGAGTAATCACCAACTCCCCTCAAGTATTTACCAAGGAATCTTACATACACCCCCCTATCACCTAGGTCTATCTCCCAACTTTACCAGTGAGTTACCAGGGGTATGCATGCCTTACTAGGTCTTACATCCATATGCCCATTTACATGCAAACCACTCCATTGTTAGGGCGCACACCTCAACGGTCCTTAAGATGGGTAACTCTGCGGGTTTGACTGAAAATAGTCTTAGGGGTGTCGGGGGTTAAATCAAAGTATTCTATTGTAATAAACCCGCAGCTTAAGACCAAGGTTTAGGGTTTTGGGTGCCCATGGTATTGAATCCATGTTTTTGTAAACAGTGCGCTATAAATAGGCACTTGTGTAAATAAGAAAGGTGAGGTTTTATGATGTAAGAAAGACTAAGGAGAAGTTAAGGCTGATTTTGTAAGAGAAGGTTAAGTCCTAGCTGTGTGCATGGACGACCTCTGTAGCTGTGTGCGCAGAGGGTTTTTGTAAGAATATTGAGAAAAGATCTGCAGCTGTGTGCGTAGAGGCATGCTACTGTGTGCACGGCTATTAAGGACTGAAGGGATCTGTAGCTGAGTGTGCAGATCAAACTGTGGTTTTGTAGCAAGTTGAATAAAACACAGTTTGTGGACGTAGCCCCTACACTGGGGGTGAACCACGTTATTGTTGGTGTTGTGGTTTCTTGAGTTGTTTCTATTTCTGTTGTCTTTTATGCATTAATAACTGTATACATTTGATAACTTAGATCACTGCTAATAACAAGCTTCGCTGCAAATTCCCTGTAGTGGGTTAAGCAAGTCATGGTTGTTTATCTATCTGCGAAGTTGTATAAAAGTGAATGACACAGCTGTGTAATTATTGATTAATAAATTAGTAAAGGCTAAGGTACAGTAATATCCCTCTCTGCTTGCAGAAACCTGATTCTGCGGCACCCCATTGCTGTTTCGGGTGAGACTGCAACATGTGCGCAGGTTGTTACTGAAAGGGCCAACACAGTGGGTCTTTTGTTGGTGCGACATAAAAGGATTAAACCCGGGTCTGCCCTATTGCCCAACAAATTGGTTCCGTTGCCGGTTGAACTCAATATCTGCTCAAGAGGGGTTTACGTCGTACCTTGAGGGCTATGTTCTGGAGGCCCTCTGTGATGAAAATCGGTGATTGGTTTGCTGAGACTTATCTGCACTTCGTGCAACAAGAGAACACAAATTCGCGTTGTAGCGCACGTGACTTTTTACAAAGGTATGTTTTTTGTGATGCTTATGAAATTTTTTTTAGTAGTATCCACATAGAGTTGTACCAGTGGTTGTCTAGGTTAACAGAAAGAAGGACGAACTGCCAAGTTTGATGGGTTCCCATGTGGACCCCCACAAGAGTCAATCTTGTGCAACACGTGAACAACAAGGTATCCCACGCTGTTGATTTCTGGACGACGCGCACATTGGAAGCTTTCATAACAGAGTTTGCCATTAACACAAGTACCTCCTTCAGCAAAGCTGAACGGCAGTTCTTCAAAGGTCCCTGTGGTAAGTTTTTGAATTCATTAAGCTTGTGGATTAAAATACTATTGGCTAAAAAGGGTATATTGTGGTTTGAATCAGACTGCTAGCTTTGTAGTACTAACATATGTTTGCAAGTGATAATTCCTTCAACGATCAAAGTGGTTTGTTGCAAAGTGGAAAAAGGTACAAAAGAGATTTTGACTCCTATTCCTTAGGTCAGGCTACCGCGTCTTACCCTGTGAATTCTGAAGAGTCAGGCTCTGAGGAAAGCCCTTCGCTTGGAAACCCCCCTGTCACCCCGCAGCGAAGCCCTGTTACCCCTGAAATTCCGTCGCAGTCTGACAGTCAACCAAGTCCAAGTATTCCGGCCACAGGCCAGTCTGTCCCTGTCACTCCCTCCCCATCAACGTCCTACCCCCCTCCCAGAACCGCCATGGCCCACCTAGTTGATGACATTAAGCTCCCCATCTTCAAAGGCACGGGATCAGAGGACCCCGAACAGTTCTTGTTTTTATGTGAAGCAGTATGGAATGCGAAGAAAATTGCAGACCCAGATGTGAAAGCCGCGAAGCTCATTACTTCTTTCCAGGATAGGGCTTTGACCTAGTTCATGAAGTTCTCCAGTACTCAGATCCCTACGCTAGATGAGATTAAGGCAGCAATAACCAAAGAATTTAAAAAGCCTAAATCGAAATCGCAGAGCATCACCGAACTCAAAGAGATTCAACAGCGGTGCGGCGAATCTATGTGGGACTTTGACCAGAGATTCAAAGTCCTCCTTGACCAAGTCATCTTTACCATTAGTCCTGCACAACACAAGGAATGGTTTATCGCAGCATTATTACCACATATCAGGACTCCGCTCATGCAACAGAAGGTTGCTAACCAGCAAGAGGCTCTGGAAATCGCAATGAAGATGGAGACTGCCCCTGTCGGAGATGATTCTGGTATTGCTCAAATCCAAGCACAGCTAGCCGCGATGGCCCTGGAACTTCGCGAGATGAAAAAGGGAAAACCTGATCGCGAAGAGGTTTGGTGTACGCAATGTCAGACCGAAGGTCACGACAAAGAATGGTGCCTCTGGTAGAGGTTCGTTTGGAGGCCGTGGTGGTATGGCCAGCAGAGGCCGAGGCCAATTGGTATGTTACAATTGTAACCAAGCTGGGCATTTGGCTCACGACTGTCGGAACCCTACTACGACATGTCGATACTACCACGCGGTAGATCATGTGATTGAGCAGTGTCCGCAGCTCATAGCTAAGATTCAGGCACGACAGAGTGCCCCCACGTGGAATATCCAGATGATTTCAGTTGATCCCAAACCTACTGCAACTATCAATGTTGTCACACGGAGTGGAGCTACGACACACCCACCAGATACAGAAATACAGCCCGTCGACCCTCGGGTTCGTAAGGCCCCTATGAAAATCCCAGCATTTGATATCACAAGAGAAAGAGAGACATTTATGGAAGCTAAGAAAGATTTTGCTGGCCCTAGCACATCCGTTCCACCTACACAATCTCAGCAACTATCTTTGCGGCCCCAGGAAGCCCCGCGGCATAACGTAAGTACCCTATCCTCCTTTTTACAGAGTTGCCTCAAACTGTTACGAGATCAGGATGCTCTGACTAAGCTACAAGAATTCATTGCTTCCTACGGACCTCACCACAGTTCTGTTCAAGACAAAACTGTTCATAGAGTGAACAGAACCGGCAGGGAAATGAGATTGAATGCTCAGATAGGGGCATATCATCTGACTGATGTTATCTTGGACTTAGGGTCCAACGTAAATGTGTTAACTAAACAAACCTGGGAACACATGGGAAAACCCCCCCTCGCTTGGTCCCCTATCCAGTTGCGGCTATCCAACCAGCAAAGGATTGTGCCTCTAAGAATTTTCCTGAGTGTCCAAACAGATATTGCCAAGGTCAGTACTGTCGTGGACTTCGAATTAATTGAGATCATTGATGACAATGACCCCTACCCAGCCTTGTTAGGAATTGAATGGGCAATGGAAAATGATGTAGTTATTAACCTAAAGAAGAGACAGATGATCTTTGAAGGGAAAGACTTGAGAGTCATCCTACCCCTAGATCCCTCATAGGGGGAACAGTACATAGAACCACTCCGACAAAAGGATCAGGATGATGTGGAGCACATCTACACTATCACCACATAGGACAAAGGTTCTGAGGATCCTCCTACTGTAGATTGGGAGTCTAGTAGCTCCTGTATGACCAACTCGGAGGATGACTTAGAGAGTTGGCAGAACTGAGTATATGAGCTCCATGGCCATAGTAGTACCAGACCTACTAAATCTCTTAGATGGCTCAGCTCACAACCAAGCGCTCTCCCTACTTTTGATGGTTCAATAGACCCTGACCCATTTATCGTACAATTCTCAGGTCAGATACCGGAGCCACATAAAATGACTTCTCTAGAGTCAGCACTCAGAGTCTCAGCTGCCAGATGGTGGAAGAGCCATAAGCCACAGATTCCTAACTGGGAAACCTGTCAGAGGCTCCTTCGACTGAGATTTAAGGGCCCGCCTGAGGAGGTGCGAAGCAAGTTTGATGGAAAATCTAGTCCACAAGCACATTTGGCAAACTGCTATGAAGCGTGGAGGTATGTACCTCGGAATGAATGGGTACATCAATTTGTCCATACACTGGCACCGATAGCTCAGACCTGGTACAAGGAAGCTGATCTCCGCCTAGATACTGTAAGTTAGGACTGTCTTGTCCATAGTTTTATACATACTTTTTCTACTAATGATGTCTACCCAGCTCTAGACGCAGCTATCAGGATCATCCATACCAAGGTCTTTGATGACCAAGAACTAGTAGAACAGCGCCCGGATTGGATAGTGCAGGAAGCCCATGCCCTAGAATGTTATAACTTCGCCATTGAAGAGGATGAGGACCCGCGCAATATCACTATCCCTGAGTCAGAAGGATGCTGCGATGTGCAAGGACCAGTCATCGAAGCCCTGAAAGTAAATCAGCCCCTGAAGACACGCACAGTTAATATTGGATCTGAAGAATAGCCTAAGCTCACCACAATTGGTGACTATTGGGATGATGAAATGGTCAGCAAGGTAACCCAACTTCTCCACGAGTGACAAGATCTTTTTCCAACAAAGTTTTCCGAAATGAAGGGTATCTTGGGTGATATTGGCGTAATGAAGATCCCTTTGAAACCTGATGCAAAACCTGTGAAACAACGGCCTTATAGATTGAATCCGAAGTATAAAGAAAAGGTTAAGGTGGAGCTAGATAAAATGCTCACCATAGGAATAATTGAGCCTGTTGAAGAATCTGAGTGGGTCAGTCCTATGGTGGTCCAGGAGAAGAAGACTAAGGGTGAAATCCACATCTGTGTCGACCTCAGGAAATTAAATGATGCCTGTCTGCATGATCCCTTTCCTACCCCCTTTACAGACGAAGTGCTCGACAATGTTGGAGGCCAAGAAATATACTCTTTCACTGATGGGTTTTCTGGCTACCATCAGATCCGAATTGCTCCAGAAGACCGGCATAAGACAACATTTGCTACCGAAATGGGATCCTTTCAGTATACTGTCATGCCCTTTGGGCTGAAGAATGCACCTATTATATTTTCCAGGGTCGTCATCTCTGTGTTCAAGGAATATATACATAAATTCTTAGAAGTTTATTTTGATGATTGGACTACTTTTGGGCTAGTAAAAGATCACCTCATTAGTTTGAGACTTATGTTAAACAAGTGTAGACAGCACCAGATTGCTTTGAATATAAAAAAGTGTATCTTTTGTGCCCCTTTTGGAATTCTCCTTGGTCATGTTGTCTATAAGCAGGGATTGATGATGGATCCTGCGAAGATAGCTATTATTGTAAATCTGCCACCCCCGAAGTTCGTCAAACAACTGCGCACGACTCTCGGTCACACTGGTTACTATAGAAAATTCATCCAAGGATATGCTCAAATTACCGCTCCGATGGAAAGACAGTTGAAGAAAGATAACAAGTTCAAATGGACACCGGAGTGCCAGGCCAACTTAGATATTTTGAAGAAAAAAATGGTTACTGCCCCTATTCTAGTATTTCCTGACTGGAACAAAGAATTTCATGTGCATGTCAATGCATCCTCCATTGCTCTAGGGGTGGTATTGGCTCAACCAGGCGCAGGTCAGATCGAGCACCCTATTTCTTTTTCCAGTAGAAAATGATCCACTGCAGAGAAAAATTATACTACAACCGAGCGGGAAGGCCTTGCTATGGTGTATGCACTATAGAAGTTTCTACATTATCTATTAGGATCACATTTTAAGATGTTTACTGACCATTCTGCTTTGAAATATTTGGTTAATAAGCCAATGCTAAGAGGAAGAATATGCAGATGGTTGATTCTGTTCCAAGAATATGACTTCGAAATCATAGTTAAGCCTGGGAGACTGAACCTAGGACCTGACCACTTGTCGAGGCTCGATTCAGGCGAAGAACCCACCAGTTTGGATGAGGGCCTCCTTGACGCGCAGCTGTTTGCCATCCATATAGTCGATGATTACTTCCAGGATATTTCTCAATACTTGTCTACAAGGTTTCCACCTGCTGAAATGACCACACAACAGAAAAAGCAGCTGGTAGTGCGAGCAATAGACTTCACTCTAATATCCGGCCAGCTGTATAAGATGGGACTGGATGAAATACTATGCAGGTGTGTTTTGGAGCATGAATGACCCCTGATTCTGGCCGAGGCACATTCTGGCGCGGCAGGAGGTCATTATGCAGGGAAAGCTACAGCACAGAAGATTTTGACAGCCGGCTTATGGTGGCCCACCGTTCACAAGGATGCAAGAGAATATTGCCACAGCTGTGACGTCTGTCATAGGACAGGCAAACCATCTCGGCGGGATGAAATGCCCCTAGTTTCGCAGGTAACCTTACAAGATTTTGACAAATGGGCCATTGACTTTGTTGGCCCCATCAACCCCCCCGCGAAGAAGTCTGATGCGAGATATATTATTACAGCAACTGACTACCTTACCCGTTGGGCTGAAGCCCAACCGGTCAAGAACTGTAGTGCTGCTATAGCTACGCAATTCATCTTTGATCACATATTGTCCAGGTTTGGGTGTCCTCGCGTCCTTATGAGCGATCAAGGATCACATTTCTTAAATAAAACTATTGCAGTGCTGACTGAAGAATTTCAAGTATACCATCAGAAAAGTACAGCCTATCATCCACAAGCCAATGGGACTGTCGAAGCTTTTAATAAGATCCTGGAGCATGCTTTGACGAAGATTTGTAATGCTAACAGAAATGATTGGGACCTTCGCATTCCAGCAGTGCTATGGGCTTACAGAACTACTTGCAAAAAGTTGACAGGCCATACACCTTTCCGATTGGTTCATGGGCAAGAAGCTGTCATACCTATGGAATACATTGTTCCCGGCCTCAGAAATATCTACTTTTACCGAGATGGATGACCCAACCATAATAACAGAGAGACTAAAATAGATACTAGAACTCGAGGAGGATAGATTTATTGTAGGTTTCCAGCAACAGGTCTAGAAAGCTTGAGAAAAAGCGTGGCATGACAGACACATTAAGAAGAAACAATTCCAGCAGGGTGATCTTGTGTTCCTCTATGATAGCAAATTTATGAAGTTCCACGGAAAGTTTAAAACACATTGGAAGGGACCGTATATAGTCCAGAAAGTTACTGATGGGGGTGCAGTCCAACTAGCTAAGTTGAATGGAGAGCTCTTTCCTTCTATGATAAATGGGAGTCGTCTAAAGAAGTACAGGGACAGGCCAAGTCCTCAGACTGGAAGGTAGCACCAAGAAAGAAAATTTTATGTACCCAGCCTAGCTGCTCGCCACACTGGGGAATGTCATATGGGAAGCCGAAGGTTGGTCAGGGGACGCAGGTTCAACCTGTGACAAAGGGGAAAGTGGTTGTTATGTCGTAGGGTGGAACTGTGTCACAGCCTAGGATGAGATGGATGGGACCAAATACATTTGACGGCGGTGGCACATGAGCTACTCTTCATAACTGTAATTATGAGATTTCAGGAAAATCTCAGGCTGGGTGTGACAAGATTTCTGGTATTCAAGCAGATTTGATGTCATTACTACACTATGATGATAGATTCTGTAACAGAATTCTATAAGTAAGCTACATTGGCTTGTGAAATCTTCCTCGAAGCACTTCGTGGAGTTTTGTTCGACTAAAGCCATGTCAAACAATTGTGAAGTCCAGTAGCTAGTCCGAGAGTTCAGAGAGAGGGGATTGCGGAACCTTTTGAGTAATCTTCCAGTACAGTTGTATTCAGTTTAGGTACATAGGAAGGCAGAATTTTTCTCTAAACCAGGCGAAGGCAGGCACAAATTTTCTCTAACATGGAGCCACGATGGCCATAAGACCTCGCCAAATGACTCTGGTGAGCCCCACCCTGAAATCTTTCGGCATAGCAGAACCATGGCAGCTGTGTGTCTTATGCAGCGTGACACACAATTCTAGGGGACCCCAAGCTGTGGATGGTTAAGTATCGCCAACCCGACCAAAGGATGGGATTGCAGATGGACCCACAAGGCCTTAGTCTGCACCAATATTAAGCAGCAGAAAGAAGTGGGCAGTCGGCCACTAGCAGTAAGGACTCCAGGAACTAGCGTACAATGTCTTCGCCAAGCAAATTTTACCACCAGTCGAGCAGATAAGTGCCCCGGGACGGGACACTGGTGAGTCTTAGGGGCCTGTTAGGGCGCGCACCTCAACGGTCCTTAAGATGGGTAACTCCACGAGTTTGACTGAAAATAGTCTTAGGGGTGTCGGGGGTTAAATCAAAGTCTTCTATTGTAATAAACCCGCGGCTTAAGACCAAGGTTTAGGTTTTTGGGTGCCCATGGTATTGAATCCATGTTTTTGTAAGCAGTGCGCTATAAATAGGCACTTGTGTAAATAAGAAAGGTGAGGTTTTATGATGTAAGAAAGACTAAGGTGAAGTTAAGGCTGCTTTTGTAAGAGAAGGTTACGTCCCAGCTTTGTGCATGGACGACCTCTGCAGCTGTGTGCGGAGAGGGTTTTTGTAAGAAGATTGAGAAAAGATCTGCAGCTGTGTGCGCAGAGGCCTGCTACTGTGTGTGCGGCTGTTAAGGAATGAAGGGATCTGCTACTGAGTGCATAGATCAAACTGTGGTTTTGTAGCAAGTTGAATAAAACACAGTTTATAGACGTAGCCCCTACACTGGGGGTGAACCATGTTATATTTGGTGTTGTGGTTTCTTGCGTTGTTTCTATTTCTGTTGTCTTTTATGCATTAATAACTGTATACATTTGATAACTTAGATCACTGCTAATAACAAGCTTCACTGCGAATTCCCTGTAGTGGGTTAAGCAAGTCACGGTTGTTTATCTATCTGTGAAGTTGTATAAAAGTGAATGACACAGCTGTGTAATTATTGATTAATAAATTAGTAAAGGCTAAGGTACAGTAATATCCCTCTCTACTTGCAAAAACCTGATTCTGCGGCACCCCATTGCTGTTTCGGGTGAGACTGCAACCTGTGCGTAGGTTGTTGCCAAAAGGGCCAACACAGTGGGTCTTTTGTTGGTGTGACATAAAAGGATTAAACCCGGGTCTGCCCTATTTCCCAACATCCATTACATTTTTTTATGTGCCTTCATGGTGACTAATCACAACAACTCTATCGCTGCTGCACTCGCTGGACCTTGGACTTGGAAAATTTCTTCTTTTCACCTTCATGCTTTAAGGCCAACAAAAACCGAGTAGGAACTCAGTTTCTCTTTGGTTACTCCCTTTGTCAACATGTCTGCAGGATTCTGGCTAGTGTGAATCTTTTCCAGTTTTAACAGTTCTTCATCTAGAACAGATCTTATGAAGTGGTATTTGAGTTCTATATGTTTAGTCCTTGAATGAAAGACTGAGTTCTTTACAAGATTAATGGCACTCTGGCTGTCACTGTACACCCTAATATTCTCCTGTTTCTTACCCAATTCTTCCATGAACCTCTGCAACCAAATCATCTCCTTACTAGCCTCTGTAGCAGCAACATACTCTGCTTTTGTTGTTGAAAGTGCAACAACCTGTTGTAGTTTTGAATTCCAACTTACTATTGTTCCACCTACAGTGAACACATACCCTATGGTACTCCTCTTGCTGTCTTTATCACCAGCCATATCTTCATCAACATATCCCTGTAGAACAGTGTCTGAACCTCCAAAACATAATGCATGAGAAGTGGTACCTCTCAAATACCTGAGAATCCACTGTACTACTTTCCA
>LPNX011053687.1:53000-144228 GCA_001517045.1 Pseudotsuga menziesii
TTGCAAACCAAATTCTCCTTCCCTTTGACCTCATACCCTTGTGGTTGCTGCATATAAATCTCTTCCTCCAAATCCCCATGGAGAAAGGCCATTTTTACATCTAATTGTTCAAGATGCAAATCTTCTACCGCCACTAGACTTAAAATAGTTCTAATTGAAGTCATTTTAACAACAAGAGAAAATATTTCATCAAAGTCTATACCTTTCTTTTGTGCAAACCCCTTTACAACAAGTCTAGCCTTGTACCACTTCTTTCCTCCATCTTCTTCCTTCAACCTGTAAACCCATTTATTATGCAATACCCTTTTTCCTGCAGGAAACTTAACCAAATCCCAAGTATGGTTTCTTACCAATGAGTCCATCTCCTCATCCATGCCTTGCTCCCACTTCTTTCTAGTTTCTAACTGCATTGCTTCTTGAAAACATTCTGGCTCACCAGAATCAGTCATCAATAAATAATACAGTGAAGGAGAGAATTGTTCAGGGGGTCTACTTAACCTGGTAGACCTTCTTACAGTTGCAGGAGTTTCAGGTACCTGCTGCTGCTCTTGATTTTTTGGTGCTTTTGGAACTTCATTTTCTTTGATTTCATCAAGCACTGTGTACTCTATGTTTTCATTTTCTTCTTTCTTTCCCTGCAACTGATCTTTGTACATGACCTTTTCATTGAATACTACATCTCTACTCCTAATGATTTTGCGATTTTTAAGATCCCATAAGCGATATCCAAAATCATCAACCCTGTAACCAATAAAGGTACATTTCTTGGATTTAGCTTCAAGCTTTGTTCTATCATCTTTATCAATATGGACAAATGCTTCATAACCAAAAGTTCTTAGAAATGAGTATTTTACCTGTTTACCTGTCCATGCCTCCTCTGGAATTCCACCATCCAAAGTGCTTGAAGGCCCTCTGTTTATTAAATAAACAACAGTGTTTACAGCATCAGCCCAAAGCTGTAAGGACAACCCTGCATGCAATATCATACACCTTGCACACTCCATGATCATTCTATTCATCCTTTCTGACATGCCATTTTCTTGGGGTGTTCCAGGGACTGTCTTCTCTCTATGAATCCCATTGTGTGAACAGTAACTATCAAACTCCTTGCTGCAGTACTTGCCTCCATTATCAGATCTGAGACATTTCAACCTTTTTCCTGTCTCATTCTCAGCCAAATCTTTCCACTTATTAAAAGTATCAAACACATCAGATTTCTATGTAATGCAATAAACCCAAGTTTTTCTAGTTGCATCATCAATAAAAGTAACATAATAATGAGAGCCACCAAGAGATTGTACTTGAGCTGGTCCCCATACATCTGTATGGACAAGCTCTAACTTTTCACTCTTCTTTTGTTTCCCAACCCTGAGAAATCTAACTCTCTTCTGTTTGCCATAAACACAGTTCTCACAAAATTCCAAACTTACCTGCTTCAGTTCTAGAAGCAGTTTCCTTGAGTGGAGAATTTGCATCCCCTTCTCACTCATGTGGCCAAGCCTATGATGCCACAACATTGCACCTATTTCTGTGGAAGCTACAGAAATAGAATAATCAGTGTTATGAGGACATAAATATAACATACCTATCCTATTTCCTTTTGCAATTACCATTGATCCTTTAGTGACCTTCCACCACGTTTCTCCAAACGTAGACAATCAGCCGCCATCTCCCAACTGCCCTATTGAGATCAGATTTCTTTTCATAGCAGGAGTGTACTGTACATCCTTTAGCAACAGTCATTTCCATTATTTAGTTTAATCCGTACCTTACCCTTTCCAACAATTTTACATGGTTCATCATCCCCCAATAACACATGCCCAAAATCACCTTGAACATAATCATAAAAGAATTTCCTATGGGGTGTAGCATGACATGAAGCCCCTGAATCTACTACCCAGTAATCACTAGTATTATCTAATGCAAGAATCAAAGCATCTTGTAACACATCACATGCTACATTAGCTTCCTGGGTAGTCTCTTGCTGCCTCTCACCTTTCTTCTTTGGTGCTCTGCAGTCTTTCTTTAGATGTCCTTTCTTACCGCAGTTCCAGCATTCTATTTTTCTAAATCTAGACTTGGATCTTCCCTTTTTAGACTTGCCACGATTTCCTGGGATCCTTCCTCTTTCTTTTTGTCTCCCTCTTCTCTCCATGGTCAACGCATTACCTAATGTCTCACCTGTGTTTTTCCTTCGCATTTCCTCACTAAGAATAACACTAACAACATCATCAAACTTAAGAGTGTTTGAACTAGGGACAAAGTTACTTATAGCCATGACCAAGCTATTCCAGCTTTCTGGAAATGAGCACAAGATTAGAAGAGCCCTAACCTCATCATCAAAGTTCACTTTTATAGAACTTAATTGACTGGTAAGTGTATTAAACTTATTTAAATGGTCAGCAATAGATCCACTTTCCGACATCTTCATATTAAATAAATGCTTCATTAAAAATACCTTGTTAGAAGCCGAGGGTTTTTCGTAGAGCTTACTCAATGCGCTCATCACACCCTTTGTTGTTATTTCTTTCAAAATATTGAAGGCCACCGACGAAGCCAGGCATAGCCATATTGTTCCTAGTGCCTTTCTGTCAAGAACCTCCCATTCTTCATCCTTCATAGCCACTGGCTGTTTTGATTTTTTTCCCAATGGTAGGTACAGATCTTTCTGGTACAGATAGTCCTCCATTTGCATCTTCCATAACTGATAGTTTTGGCCGTTAAATTTATCGACCCTAAACTTTCCTTCTTCTGCCATTGCTCCCACTTGAACAAGGAACCCTTCTTTCCTACGAGTTTACAAACCAAATAGACCTTTTGGCTCTGATACCAATTGTTAGAAAAATAGGACCACAGAGCAATAACAGATATACAGTTACATCAATAAACAAGATGCAAAAACACATTAAACATTATAGAGAGACACATATATAACGTGGTTCACCCAAACGATGGGCTACATCCACAAACAAATTTTCCAGTCCTTTTATTTCAGTCCAGAAAGATGAAGGGATACGCCCTGCAGCAAAACCGCTGCACTTCCTCTTCACACTCTCACAGTCTCTCTTCCAGTACAACACAATACCCATATCCAGTACAATACAGTACTCACATCCAGTACCATATAGTACTCAGTACCAGTATAATATAGTACTCAGTACCATACAATGCAATTTACAATGGAGCCTCCTCAAGCCTTATAAAGGCTTAATCACATGCAAAACCACGGAACAATACCATGGGCTACAACAAAACCATGTGCCCAAACCATGTTCTAGACCTAGCCATCTTTGACTTAATCCTGAGTCAAGGTTAACACATGCAATACTATGGGACAATACCATGGGCTACAACAAACCATGTGCCCAAACCATGTGCTAGACCTAACCACCTTTGACTCGACCTCAAGTCAAGGTTAACCCTAACATATAATATGTTAGATAATCTAAAATGGATTGAAATCTAGAGTTGTTGATTAAGGTCTTTGTGTAATGTATTAAGTAGTATAACAATGTAAATCTTAGGAATAATTGCAATAGTCGACTTTAATATAGTAAACTTATGGTATTTTGGATATAGCAAGTTGTCTCATATTAGCTAACACCTTTCGGTGATTGATTTACATTGAATTTTTTTACTTTATTATTTTTCTGATTTGGGGCTATTACAATATAATATCAGGATACAATCTAAAGTGGTTTTGTGGTTACCTTGCAATCTACCTCTCATAGCCTAGGTACATTATGAGTGTTAACATATTGGCGTTATTGTTTGGGAAAGAGAGTTCAAATATTCCCTTGGTATGAATGACAGATTTTCAGATTTGCTTGTTGATGATCAACAATGTTCAAACATCAATAAGGTTGTGCATATTTCATGTGGTGACTTCATCTTCAAGAATCCAAATTCCAGTGACTCCACTAGTGATATGATCCAAGAATCAAGATTTCAAAAGAACCAGCAGAGTCTACTAGGGAAATGAGCTCATTGTAAAGACATGGAAAGGCATGATGAAGATACAAGGTACTATATTTTTACTTTACTCCAAGACATCTTATCCTCTCTTGTAAATTTTTATTGTCCTTTCCTAAGCTGGGAAAAAAAAATTCCATCGTCTATTGCATTCGAAACAAGACCATATATTTACTCTTGTATATCCTTCTTTAGAAACTAAAAAATGTGTCTTCATCTTGTACCTATGATTCTAATAAAGACCTTTCATTTGAGCCACAAAAGTGTTATGATTTATAATCCTCCCTTCACCAAAATTGTTTATTAGATTATTTTAGTCTAACTTAGGAGATTTATTTAATTAATTGGGTCCACTAGTACCATTGGGTCCAGTTTTCCTAAGGGGGGCACATGTACTAGTTACTAGAGTGTGGGGAACACTTCTAGAGGCTAACTTCCATTGACTGGACTTGCATGCATCATTTTAGGTGCCTCCTAGACCAATATCTACATTTCAGGAGACACTAGGAGTCTCGGCACCAACCTCCTTCAGTCAGTTGGAGTTGGAACTAGTTAAGCTTAGTTATTTTCTAGTTACTTTTAGTTAGATCAAAATCAGCTCAGTTAGTGCCACTTAGACATGACTGCATGTGGATAAGGAGCTTTTTCTCACCTACCACTTTAGTTAGACTGAGTTAACTATTTATTACTGATTTTGTGACTTGATTAGACATCTGGAGTTAACCATTTGGACTCTGATATTGATTGAGACACCCTTAGTTAGCTAGTTAGTCATATATAGTCATATCCAGTTGGTAGATTCGAATTCATCCCTAATGAATTTGAATTCTCCCTTATGTAACACTATTGTAATGCTGGATTAATTAATGACAATGATAGTGTAATTATCTGAGCTATACTTATCTGTTTCCTATGTGGTTTGATTTGTTCAGTGTGTATCTTCATTCCTCTTTTACTGCATCAATAATATTGGACTCATTGCTTGATGATCTAAATGGCACATAAATTTTAACAAAAAGAACAATGATAATCCTTCCACATAGCCCTGTTTTTTCCAATATCCAAAACCGATACATACCACTTCATTTACCTCATGTCCTTCATGATTTTTTCTACAAAACACTACAAATACCTTCGTAAGTTTGATGGAGAATCTGAGAACCTTACAGGTGAGAAGCATCTTCAAGATTTTGAGCATTTCCTTTACCTATTTGAAATAGAGCATGATGATGTTTATATGAAGGATATTTCCCAATCTTTGCAAGGATATTTTAAGGAATGGTTTAAGAATTTGCAGTATGAATCCATCAGTACATGGGAAGAGTTTTTTGATATCTTTTTGAAGTTTTGGAGTGAGAGGAGGTCAATGCACCAGGAACTTTCATAATTTTATTATGTGATGAAACAAGAAGGTGAAACTATGTCAAGTTTTAAGAGGAGGTTTGCAAGCTTTTATTATAACATGCCAAAAGAAATCCAACCTCTTGAAGATTCCACAAAATTGTATTATGCATCTACTTTCCCTTCAGAATTGTGTTTTCTTCTTTTGGAGAGAAAGTCAGTCACTTTGTAGCATATGTTCATTGATTCATTGGTGGTTGAAGACAATCTTAGCAGGTATAACAAAATTTCAGACCAAGACAATGGTAACGAAATGGAAAGGGAATTAGAGTTGGTTGTGAAACATCAAAAAGAAACATTTTCTTTGCATTTTAAGCCTTCTTTTAGTGAACAGAAAGATGATCATCCTAGTGATGTAGAAGAAGAGGGTTATACTAATTTGTTTTATAAAGTTTGCAATCAGCATGTCATAAATTCTATTAGTGATTGTTTTAAAAAATATTTCATCCTACCTATATATGATGAGTGTGAGGATGATTACTTGGATAATGTGCCTAGAAAACCAACTAAATATTGTGTAAGTTCAGGGCCAGTTAGTGAAGAACATTTGATTGCAATACATGACCAAAATTCTGAAAACATCATGGATAATAAGCATGCTTAAAGTGATTGTTTTCCAATGTGTTTTTCCTCATTTGAAATGCTAAAACAAAGAGTGAAAGTCTCTAATAAAAAACATAAATTTGAGGTAATGGATCATTTCATAAATTTTTTAGAAATGGATGATAAAAAGGGGGAGAAATCATGCAATTAATCTCAACATGAGAACAACCCATTAGTTTTCAATGAAGAATTCACTCACGAAGAAAAGGAGGAGGGTTCTCAAATAAATGTTTCTTCGTATTTTTAAAATAAAAAAATTTCAAGAAGAAATTATTTTGCTTGATTCTATTGAAAAACAAAATGATATTTCTTTTGAAATGCATGAGAAGACTCAAGTTGTTAATTCAGAAATTCTAAATGAAGTTGTGGATGTCTTGGTTGGAAATTGTTATTAGAATTCCATGCATGGTTCTTTTGAAGATCAATCTCATATTGTGCAACATAATTTATAGTTTGAACAACCTTGTTATAGCAAGAAAATGACAAATTAATTTGAAGGTTGTCGTGTTTCTTATGATCTAGTGGTTGATTACATGGAGAAAATTTGTAGTCATGAGGTTAGTTATGTTTCTTCCAAAAAGATTACATATATCATCATTACTTTTTTTTCCATTTTTTTCTTATTTTCTTATTTTAATCAAGCATGATGAGGAAGTTTGTTTATCGGATAAATTGCTTGATTGGCTTCACTGGAAATTAGACTTTACTTTTTTTTGGTATGTTCGAGTTCCCTACTACTTGTTGGGTGAACCTTTGGTCTGAGAAATCATGAGCCAGGGGCATCTAAGCCGTCAAAATCACCCAAGGATCGCACCCAGCCTAGACCGCACCAACTCTTAGCATGGCTGGATTTAAATGTCGCCTCCTAGGAGCAGCGGGTTTTGATCTTGGATCGCGACGCAAACGAAACCCCTCTCGACTGTTTTCTCTACCAAAATTTGACTGAAATTAGACTTTACTTGATTGGGCATTTGTTTTCGGTAAAGTAGGGTAGGTAGGTGTGAATAAGCTTGACATGGCAACCATTTCTTTCAACATTTTTTTAGTTCGTTTTCGATTTCAATTTCAGTTACAAGTTAAGGTTTTTAATTTAGAGTTGGTTTTAGTATTCAGAGGATGGATGGGTGATAGATTACACGTTACAGAGTGGGATTTGTATGCATAATGGTTTCAGTGGATTTTTACAGGTTAGAATAGGTTGAGGATTTCATAGTAATATTTGGAGCATCCCAATGGGTCAAACACTTCGTCTACAGGTTTCTTTTCCACCTTGCATAGAGGATAGAATCCCCAATTGGAGTCAATTGTTAGCACTATTTTTGTTTTGCAGCAGTTGGTGTTATTGCCCTAAAATTTTCAAACTTTCATGGGTGATTTTATAGCTTCAAGTTTTCAGTCATTGGATAATTTATTGGGATTGGAAAGAAGAAGGAAGTTTCAATGAGCTTAAGAATTAGTTCCAAGGTTAATTCTTGGCTTCAAAAGTTAATTGGTGTTCTTGGGTGTTTTAAGAGGTTTTATTCTAAACCTATAAATTTGAATTAAGGGGTTTTATTTTTAAATATATAAAATAGGGGTTTATATGGTCTATTTGCAATAAATATCAACACTGAGAGCCTTCATATCAAATTATACACTTTCCACATCAACACACAAATCCTGGTCAGCAAACAAACGAGCCAAAGTCTGCCATCAATGCCCAAGCGTTTAGCTCCCAAGGAGTAATAACATGTTGTTCCTTGATATAAGTGAAAGACATCATAGTTTATAAACAAATACAATGTTTATTAACTAGTGCATGTCAGATAATATCAATGTCCAAAATACAAAAATAGGTATGATGAAGAAAGTGACCAAATTCAAGAGAGTGAAAGAGAGTTGGAGTTGATTGCAATTGCTATGTGGTGTTCGACTTCTGCATACTTTCAGTAAAGGTACGGAATTTAAAAGTCTCTTGGTCATGAACTCGAGTGCTTGAATTCTAGTGAGAGTTTTCACCTTAAAATAATGTGACAAAGGCACACAAACTATGTTCTTGGTGGAAGGCATGGAATCTTTGCGGGTGTAATTCTAAGCATGCATTCACACTAGAAAAAACATGTAATTATACCATTCATTTGCAAACATTGGAACTCTCTCCAAATACATGATTATACAGAAGATATATCCAAATTAAGTGGGGGTATAACGATTCATATATGACATGGCCCAATCCTTTTCAATATGCACTTTGACAGGCTTGGTTACAAATTGTAGCGCTGATGATTTCTGCCAATTAATATAGAAATGGTAATGAAAACTGGTTTCCATGGACAATGTGCAAGAATTCAGATGCTCCCAGCTACACAGCTACATGATCAATACTTGGAATGAAATTGGATGAGGGGCAACAAATTCTTTCTCTAAATGATGCATAATTCACATGACTTAATGCTATTCGATTGACATTGTCAAAATGATGGTTCTTCATCAACATGAGGAAAAACTATTTGGCTTTAATTGTTGTCTCATTATTGAAGAAATAGAATCTTTTGACACTAATATTATCAGCTCATAAATGTTATCATGAAAGACAAATTGTCTTTGTAATTGCTTATGATGAGTGTACAGTTAAAATATGGGACAGTTGTAGACTAGAAAATACATATCAATCAACTTGTTATGTAGATGATAGTCGAGTACAACATGTTACAATGTTTTCTAGTGTATCCAAGTTGCTACAACATCAAGCAGAGGCACCATCAATGTATTTTTTGTTGATTATATCACTATAGAGGGAATATTGAAAAACGGTTCAGTTTTGAAACCATATTGCATCCAACGCCTCAGAACCATTCCACTGACAAAAATACGAGAAAAGTAATTTTTTGCTATCTGTTGAATGGTGTTAAACCGTAGATGAAATGGACCGTCAGATGTGTATATGGATGTGGATAAACCCCTGCAATAAACAATGAGAATGCACAATATAATAGAAATTATGGATCATAGAAGATATTTTATTAATCGCAGGCCACTTCGAGGGGAAAGCTCCTTTAAGAAAGCTCAATACAAAATAACTCTTCGATGATTTCATTTGCCTCAACACTTAGTTATATACTAAGTCTAATCTAAAAAACTATTACTCCCCATGAGTGTGGGATAATACAACATACTAACTGGACAACATCACATCAACTATTAATCCCCATGAATGTGGGATGATACAACATACTAATGGGATGACTTATAAAGCATATGTGTCCAATCAAATATACTAACAAAATAAAGAGGGTTGACACGGGTTCTTAACATCCCATCGCTTTTAGAAAATATTTGTCATCAAAGCTTAATATGTGGAAATTGTTGCTGAATCTAAAGGAGTGGTTCCCATGTAGCATCCTCTGGTTGCATGTTGTGCCACTGAATTGAATACCTCTATGATCAATTGAGAGGGAAGCTGATAAGTGTGCTTATTGAGGATGGACTCCAACTTTGAAATGATGGATCCTTCATTATCCCATTCTGGTAAAAACATTTGTGCGTTAATGTTGGTGCCAACCACTTGCTAAATGTGAGAAGGAGGAAGTGCCAATTTATAAGAAACATACACAATCTTTTCAAGAACTGTATATGGGAAAGAAATATTTGGACCAGGCATTTGATTCCCTTTTACTTTCAAGGAGGATTACCCGTAAGGCTTTAGATGAAGGAAAACCATCTCACCAACTTGAAAAGTGTGCTTAGAATGGTGTTGATCAGCTTGTTGTTTCATGTGGGTTCTTGCCATGTGAAGATTGTCCTACAAGAGGTGAATAATCTGATGTCAGTTTCGAAGAACCATGCCATCTGCTTGAACTGGTGAGATGTTGGGGGTAGATGGAAGGAGTAATAAAGGTGCGTGACCATAAACTACTTCATATGGAGTAATTTTAGATGTAGTATGGTAGGAATTATTGTACCACCATTCAGCACGAGGGATCCACTTTTCCCAATCATGTTGTTCTTCAAAGGTGAAACAACAAAGATAAGTTTCCCAATATTTGTTGATGACTGCATCTGGACCATCTATTAGTGGGTGATAAACTGAAATCATATGAATTTTAGTGTCAATGAGGCGAACATGACTTGTGAAAGTTGTGTTGCGGTCTAAGACAATGAAAGAAGGGATTCCACGAAGAAGGAATATCTGGTCCATGAAAATTTGTGTGACTGAAGAGGTGGTATGTGGATGGATGAGAGCAAAAAAATGACTATATTTGGAGAGTCGATCCACCACAACCAAGATTACGGTCTTCCCTCCATATTTAGGGATCCCTTGAATGAAATCCATCGAAATATATGTCCAAGTCATTGTAGGGGTGGGAAAAGGTTCGAGCAATCCGAAAAGGAGTGTAGTTTCACCCTTATGGTGCTGACAAGGAGCACATTCGGCAACCATATTTTGAATTTCTCATTGCACCCCCTTCCAAAAGAAGTTACGTCACACCAGCTCATATGTTTTGATGAAACCAGAGTGCCTTGTCGGTGGAGAAGCATGGAGTTCATAAAATACCGCATGGTTAAGATATGTGCTATGGGGAAGCACCATACGACCCATGTATCTAAGAGAAAATCCATCCCAAGATGAATGAGGTACCATAGAAGGGTTACTGGCCAACTGTTGGATGATTTTAGATAATCAGGAGTCATTGACATAGCCTTGTTGAACAAAGTGTAACCAAGTTGGAATAGGCATAGAAATAACTGACAGAGAAACATGGGCATCAAATGTCCAGAAAAGAGCATCCACCATAAGATTGTCCTTATCCTTCTTGTAAGTGATCTCATAGTCATAATCCCTAAGTTTTCTAAGCCATTTTTTTTGTGTTGGGGATGAGACCCATTGTTCCAGGAAATATTTCAGACTCGGGTGATTATTCTTGATGAAGAAAGGATTCTCTAAGAGGGATGGCCACCAATTCTATATTGTGTGCAAAATAGTCATCATTTCTTTCTCATATGTAGAGGTGGATAAATTCTTTCCAGAAAGGGACTTTTCGGTGAATGCAATGGGATGTTCATCTTGAAAAAGGACAACCCCAAGTCCATTGTCGTAAGCATCACTCTCAAGAGTGAAGGGATTGGAAAAATCAGGCATCTGAAGGGTGCATCAAACTGAAAGATCCAAGGGAGTAGTTGAGACTAATAAAGGTTGCACCTGAATGAAATGGAGCTTAGCTAAGACACCATGTGAATTCGTCTTAAGGAATTTTTCCATGCAATGTGAACTGATGATGCTAAGAGATCCTAGTTGTAAGACATTGAATGTGTGTTTGTTCCCACTGACTGAAAAATACATCCACAGTTCAACAAAATCCCATAAGATGGGTCCAAGTGTGCGTAACCATTGAGTTCCCAAAATCACATCACATCCTCCTAGAGGCATGGGAAAAACGTTAGAATGCAAGCTATAATCTCCAATAGAGATACACACATTGCGACATTTTCCTTTGCAAGGTAATGTGCTCCCATTGGCAATCATAAATTTAAAGACGGAGAAAGGATGGACAAAAATATCAACTTGTTTGGAAATATGAGGGTCAATGAAGTTATGGGTGCTACCAGAATCAATGAGCATTGTAAGAGGGACCTTCTTGAAGAAACCCTTGACCTGCATGGTTTGTGGTGCGGTGACTCTAGCTAATGCATGGAGAGATATATCTAGGTGTTCATCATAAGAATGAGGGTCAACAGGCGGCTCCTGAATGTCGACCCGATAGTATACTAGATCTTAAGAAGCTTCACAAATTTCAAGTCCAGGTGGAGAAACCACATCCAAGAGATAGAGATTTTGTTTAGTACATTGATGTCCTAGAGTGAATTTCCCATCATAATTATAGCAAAGTACTTTTTCCCTACGTGCTCACATCTCAACTTCAAACAAATGCTTGATAGGATTTTGTTTAGGAGTTGGAGGGATTGGATGTCTTTGGGAAACCATATTTCCAAATGGAAAAAAGTGTCTTTGGGGGGTTGTTGAACCCTGATCTTGTCCTCTGCCAATTTAGCCAACCCTAGGATTTCCATCATTATGTTAGGATAGAACATGTTAACCTCAAATCAGATTGTATCCTTCAGACAACTGATAAAACAACTCCTATAGAATGCATCAGACAATCCTTTTGTGTGATTGACCAATTTCTCAAATTTAGTTTGATACTCTCAAACAATGCCATTATGGAGAAGGTTGGTGAGTTCTCCTATGAAGTCATCATAACCACTAGGGCCAAATCATTGCAAAAGGAGTTGGCAGAAATCTATCCATTGTGGCGCTTCATAAGCCTTGATGTACCAATGAAACCATTGAAGAGCTTCATGTTCCAAATGAAAGGATGTGAGTGAGACTTTATTGACATCAAGAGTGTTATGCAGACTAAAATATTTCTTGGCCATGTCAAACCATCCAGTCAGATCATCACCATCAAAGCAAGGAAAATCAAGCTTTAGCCCACAAAAGTTGCTAGAGGAAGAGGACCCAATGCCTGAAGAAGTCCCAAGTTGTTTTTGGTTGTTCATGGGTGAATGCAGAGGATGGAGGCTAAGAATTTTTTGATCCAAAGCTTTGATTTTGGTCTTGATGGCAGCAATTTATTCTTCCATGTGTTTATTTGCACCTGTGTAGGTGTAAACCATAAGCAATTCCTTTTTTTTCTTTTTTAGGGAAAGTGGTAGAAAAACAAAAACAAAAAGGGCTTTAGAGAAGGAAAATTTTGAGTTGGGAAAAAATCGGGTGGGTAATTGGGGTTTGACTAGGACAGGAAAGCAGAAAGGGTGAATTTTAGAAGTTGGGTGAAAGAATTGGAAGAATCAACAGAGAGGAACAATGAAGAAGAAATGGAAAACAAACATCGTGAAAAAATGTGGAATTTTGGGTTTTAGGAAGTGGAATTGGGGATAGGGTCCTTAAGGCAGGAATATGTAGAATGGTATTACAGGGGTTACAATGAAGTTTCAAGGGAAACATAGCTAAATTAAAGAAGATATGGCTAAAAAACAGAAATTTATACTTTTTTTTTCCCTGGAGAAATGCTCTATGTCGGTGCTAGAAAGTTGTGCTTTACCAAGTCTAAATAGATATGGACCCCAGGTATATTCAGCTTCCTAAAGGTTCACGGGAGTCACTCGGCCACCAAGGATGTCTAACAGCTTGCGTATTGGGGTAGTACCCCTCACTCCATGAAGCAGGTAAAACTGCTAACTGCTTGGCCACAAACGATAGCTCTTTTGTTTTCCTCATGGATGGGAATCTAGTCAATCTAGTGGGGGTCATTTCCCTTTTCTCTTGGAAGGTCCTCTCAATGGCCAACTACTTTGGGGTTCTTGTCGTACTCCTCACAATGAGTTTTAGGGCTATGCCCAAGTACTTCCCACAGTTAAGAGTATCAGGTTTATTCCCTAATTCAAATGAATAATACCGTTGCAATAAGAAGACTCTACTGTAATAATCACGGTGCCAGAAAAATGTGGCAAAATTTCCACCCAATGCCCAAAAACTGGTAATTAGATCTAGGGTTTTGAGACGAAAGTTTTAAAATGAGTATAAACCAATATATATTTCTTAGAATCATTATCATAGCCTTTTTCTAAAACTGAAACAACCACTCTACTTCTACCCACACAATCAAAATAGAAATCTGGGCTCCCGGTCAAAATATTTTCACTCTGCAATTTTCGCGACCGTCACCGAAATTCTGAAAAAATTGCTGATTTTAATTCCATGATATCTCCACTTCTGGAACTCCAAACGAGATGATTTTTTATTTGAAATTGTGTATTTTTGTAAGATGAATTCATATATGCAACCAGATTCTTCTGATTCTATGCATAAAGTTTCAGAAATTGATCTGAAATTTTCCATCCAGTTTTGCCCCTTTTTTGTCAAAAAAAAAATTCCCACTTGTGCCAAAGAAAGTGCTCTGATACCAGATGTGGAGAACCTCCTGCAATAAACAATGAGAATGCAAGATATAATAGAAATTATGGATCACAGAGGATATTTTATTAATCGCAAGCCACTTCGAGGGGGCGACCTCCTTTGAGCAAGTTCAATACAAAGTAACTCTTCGATGATTTCATTGGCCTCAACACATAGTTATATACTAATTCTAATCTAAACAAATATTACTCCCCATGAATGTGGGATAATACAACACACTAACTAGATGACTTAACATCAACTATTAATCCCCATGAATGTGGGATGATACAACATACTAATGGGATGACTTACAAAGCATATGCATCCAATAAAATATACTAACAAAATAAAGAGGAGGGTTGACACGGGTTCTTAACAGTAGAGGATAGTCATGGCTTGGGGATTTTTCTAATGTTCTGACGAATCAAGTCATAGACCAATATAAATCAATGGTTCACATTAATATCCTGGATTGAAAGTATTGTCTAGTTAATTTTTCAAAATTCAACAAACTTTTACACAGTGCACAAGTCAACACGTGTTGATATGTCCTTAGTTTTCCAAACAAGATCAAATGCTCAAAAATATTCCGCTTGGTTAAAGTGAGCTTTGTATAAATGATCAAAGGTTGAGAGAAATTCTGGAAATTGTTGTTGGTACTTCCCATGAATGAGGCTCAGACACTAGTTTAGAATTTTATAAGATCATGCAGAGTTCAGGACCTTCTCATATCATATGGATAAAAAATATCTAAACCAGTAGAAAATGGGTGTTTTGTCGTAGTGTGAAATACCAAGGTTAAAATAGATGACCTCGGTCCATAATGAAAAAGAATTGACTTTCAGTATATAATAGATTGAGAGTAAGGATAACATGTTAATGATTGATTGCTATGATTTTAACAATATTGGGAATCATAAATTGATTAGGAGGATGCAAAAGTCATTGGTTGACCTCAAGAAAACTTTTATTTACTAACAGACAGTAATATTAATCATAACAAGATATTGAAGTGCTGCGTATTTGTAGAAGAGTTTTCAGAAAGCAAAACATATTTTCTTGCACTATATTTCCAGTGGGTATGAGTTAAATTTCATTGTGGCTATAAATTTTATAGTGATAATTCTGGAAGTTGAGGGTGATTTTTCAAATACATAACTTATACCAGAGTCGAATTGAGAAATATGAGTTGGCAGACAAAAAGTTTCCCAATTAACTATTGCAAACAAACTTGGGGATAATAGTTCAAAATTGAAGCAGGAAGACAAAGTTTTATGAAAATGATTGTTTTAGTCATTGACTTCAAAGAGTTGTTTCCTCCAAATGGGAAGGAATTTTCATAAACTAAGAGAGACGTTTCTTTAGTAGAGGCCAATATTCAAAAAATCCTTCAATTTTTAGACAAGTATCATGGTTTTGGAGAATCAAAGGGATCTTTACAGGGTAATTTTACATATTTTCAAATTATTGTTTAAGTCATCAACGTCAAAGGAATAGTTCGAGGAGATGGAGAAGAATAAAAAAAATGCATATAAGGATTTTGTTGGGTACGTGTTCAAGTACAAAATCATCTCTCATAATTTACACAACTTTCACCCTTTGAGATATGTAGGTGGGGATTTGAAGCCTATTTTTCAACAGCATGCTTCCTCAAAAGAAAGAAATCAATTGTAACTGTTTCTATTTTGAGAATGTAGTTAGATTTCGAATTTAAGACTATGTATAGGTTTTTTTTCTATATATTTAGATATATTTGATATATTTATAGTTGGATTTTCTATAGCAAAGAGGCTCTTTCATTGGAATGGTTCAATTTCTGAGAATGAATAAAATTACAGAGAGCTATTGTTGCCAAGTTTTCTATAGGAAAGATTCTTGTGCCATCTTTTTCTTTAGTAAATGATTTCCTTATTTGACTTTTTTTCTAGTTTCCCCACTCCTTTTTGTATTTTATTTCATGTTTGAACAACATTTTATGGGCTAGAATTCATCTTGCACACTCTAGGTTAATTGTTCAAGCATTTTCAAAACAATTTATGCTAAAGTTTTACAGAATTCACCCTATCTAGGTGCTCTGTTTGATGGACTATTTTCCTTGTCTTCTAATCAACTAGCAAATGCTTCAATACTGAGGAAATGGTGTCTACACTGCCTTTTTCCATGATCCTTTCAAACCCCTACCTCTTGGAACCTAACTCAAATCTGATTGTTGACTCCATTGACCAACAGTCTCCTCCATGACTATCCTACCAAATATTTCAAAAACAATTTGTCCTATCAAAAACCTGACCTTCTGAATGTCATTGATTGAATACATTAAGTGAGAAATATTGAAAATGGTGAGATATCCCTCTCTAAATGTATAAGGTTAGGATATAGACTAAATTCATTTTGTGGTTACCTCAGGATCTACCTTTCATAGCCTCGGTACATTCTCAGTGTTAACATATTGGCATTGTTGCCGAGGAATGAGGGTTCAAATATTCCCTTGGTATGAACAATAGAGTTTCAGATTTGATTGTTGATGGTGAATAATGGTTAAACATAAAGAAGGTTGTGCATATTTCACCTCATGACACCATCTTTAAGAATAAAAATTTCAGTGACTCCACTAGCGGTATGATCCAAGAATCAAGCTTTCGAAGAGAACTTACATACTCTACTAGGGAAACGAGCTCATTGTAAATACATGGAAAGGAATGTTGAAGAGATAGGGTACTCAAGTTTTACTTTTCTCCAATACATCTTGTCCTTTATTGTAAATTGTTTCTTATTCTTTCCTAATCTTGTCATAACAATTTTCCATCATTTATTGCATTCGAAACAAGACCATATATTTACTCCTGTATATCCTTCTTTAGAAACTAAAAATATGTCTACATATTATACCTATGATTCTTATCAAGACCTTTCATTTGAGCCACAAAATAACAATGATCAGCCTTGTGAACCTCGTGATACTCAAGTTGATGTCACATCCTTTCCACATAGCCATGTTTTTTCCGATATTCAAAGCCGCTACATACCACCTCATTTCCCTCATGTCCTTCATGATTTTCCTACAAAACACTAAAAATACCTTCCTAAGTTTTATGGAGAATCCAATAACCTTACAACTGAGAAACATCTTTAAGTTTTTGAGCATTTCCTTGACCTTTTGAAATAGATCATGATGATGTTTGTATGAGGCATTTTTTCCAATGTTTGCAAGGATATGTTAAGGAATTGTTTAAGCATTTGCAGTCTGAATACATTAGTACATGGGAAGAGTTTCCTGATATCTTTTTGAATTTTTGTGATAAGAGGATTTCAATGGAATAAGTACTTTCAGAATTTTATTCTATGGAGAAACAAGAAGGTGAAACTATGTCAAGTTTTAATAGGAGGTTTGCAAGATTTTATCATAACATGCCAAAAGAAATCCAACCTCTTAAAGATGCTGCTAAATTGTATTATGCATCGACTTTCACTTCAGAATTGTCTTTTCTTCTTTTGGAGAGAAAGTGAGTCACTTTCCAACATATTTTCATTGATTCATTGGAGGTTGAAGACAATTTTAGAATGTCTAAAAACATTTCAGACAAAGACAATGGTGACGAAATAAAAAAGGAATTAGAGTCAGTTCAGCAACATAAAAAATAAACATTTTCTTTGCATTTTAAACCTTATTTTAGTGAATTGAAAGATTATCATCCCTATGATGTAAAAGAAGAGGGTTATATTAATTTGTTCTATGAAACAACTAACTATTTTGAAAGTTCAGGGCCAGTTAGTGAAGAAACTTTGATTGCAATCCATGACCAAAATTTTGAAAACATAGTGGATAATAAGAATGCTAAAAGTGATTGTTTGCCATTGTGTTTTTCCTTGAATTTGAAATGTTGAAATAAAGAGTTAAAGTATCTAATCAAAAACAAAAATTTGAGGTATTGGAGAATTTCATAAACTTTCTAGAAATGGATGATAAGAAGGGGGAGAAATCTTGCAATCAATCTCAACATGAGAAAAAACTAGTAGTTTGCAATGAAGAATTGAATCGTAAAGAGAAGGAGGAAGGTTCTCAAATATATGTTTCTTCATATTTTTCAAATTTAGAATTTTTTTGTTGAGAAGAAATTATTTTGCTTTATTCTATTGAAAAAAAAATGATATTTCTTTTGAAATGCTTAGAAGAATCATGTTGTTAATTCATAAATTTTAAATGAAATTGTGAATGTCTCGGTTGGAATTTTTCATGAGCATCCCTTGCATGGTTATTTTCAATATCAGTTTTATAGTGTGCAAGAGAATTTACAGTTTAAACAACCTTGTTATAGCAAGCTAATGACAGATTATTTTGAAGGTTGTCATGCTGCTTATGATCCGGTGGTTGATTACATCAAGAAATGTTTCAGTCAAGATGGTTGGTTATGTTTTTGCCAAAAATATTACATCTGTCTCCATTGTTTTTTGACATTATGTTCTTATTTTTTTATTTTAATCAAGCATGATGAGGAAGTTTGTTTATGGGATAAATTTTTTGATTGGCTTCATTGAAAATCAGACTTTACTTGATTGACAATTTGTGCTCGATAAAGTAGGGTAGGTAGGTGTGAATAAGATCGACATGGTGAGGTTTTCATTCAGCATTTTTTCAGTTTGTTTTTAATTTCAGTTTCAATTACAAGTTAAGGTTTGTAGTTTACAGTTGGTTTCTGTCTTCAGATGATGGATGGGTAACAGATTCCAGGTTACAGAGTGGGATTTGTCTGCATAATGGTTTCAGTGGATGGTTACAATTCAGATCAGGTTGAGAATTTCAGAGAAATATTGGGAGAATCCCAATGGATCAGGAACTTGGTATACAAGGTTCTATTCTACCTCGCAAGGAGGATTTCATTCCCAATTGGATCCAATTGTCAGCACTATTTTAGCTTTGCAGCAATTGGTGTTATTGTTGTGAAATTTTCAAAGTTTCATGGGTGATTTACGAGCTTCAAGTTTTCAAACATTGGATACTTTATTGGGGTTGGAAAGAAGAAGGAAGTTTCAATGAGATTAAGAATTACTTCCAAAGTTAATTTCTAGCTTTAAAAGTTAATTGGTGTTCTCGAGTGTTTTAAAAGGTTTTATTTTAAACGTAGAAATTTGAATTAAGGGGTTTTGTTTTTAAATTCTAGCTTTAAAAGTTAATTGGTGTTCTCAAGTGTTTTAAAAGGTGTTATTTTAAACGTAGAAATTTGAATTAAGGGGTTTTGTTTTTAAATATATAAAAAAGGGGGTGATATGGCCTATTTCCAATCAAGCTATTTTCAAAGTTTCATGGGTGATTTATGAGCTTCAAGTTTTCAAACATTGGATAATTTCAATGAGATTAAGAATTACTTCCAAGGTTAGTTTCTAGCTTTAAAAGTTAGTTGGTGTTCTCGGGTGTTTTAAAAGGTTTTATTTTAAAAGTAGAAATTTGAATTAAGCGGTTTTGTTTTTAAATTCTAGCTTTAAAAGTTAATTGGTGTTCTCGGGTGTTTTAAAAGGTTTTATTTTAAACGTAGAAATTTGAATTAAGGGGTTTTGTTTTTAAATATATAAAAAGGGGGTTATATGGCCTATTTCCAATCAAGCTATTTTCAAAGTTTCATGGGTGATTTACCAGCTCAAGTTTTCGAACATTGGATAATTTATTGGGATTGGAAGAAAGAGGGAAGTTTCAATGAGATTAAGAATTATTTCCAATGTTAATTTCTAGCTTTAAAAGTTAATTGGTGTTCTCGGGTGTTTTAAAAGGTTTTATTTTAAAGGTTTTATTTGAATTAAGGGATTTTGTTTTTCTATATTAATTTGAATTAAGGGGTTTTGTTTTTAAATTCTAGCTTTAAAATTTAATTGAAGGGGTTTTGTTTTTAAATTCTAGCTTTAAAAGTTAATTGGTGTTCTCGGGTGTTTTAAAAGGTTTTATTTGAATTTGTTTTTCTATATTAAGGGCTTTTGTTTTTTTGTTTTTAAATATATTAAAAAAGGGGGTTATATGGCCTATTTCCAATCAAGCTCAACATTGAGAGCCTTCTTATCAAATAATACACTCGCCACATCAATGGAGAAATCAAGGTCAACAAACAAACGAACACCATCAAATCCCAAGGTCCAAGCTCCCAAGGAGTAATAACATGTTATTCCTTGATATAAGAGAAAGCCATCGATGTTTATAAACAAATGCAATGTTTATTAACTAGCGCACGTGGGATAATATCCATGTCCAAAATACAAAAATATGTATGATGAGGAAAGTGACCAAAGTCAAAAGAGCGCAATAAATATGGAGTTGATTCCAATTGCTATGTGATGTTCAACTTCTGCATAATCTTAGTAAAGGTAAGAAATTCTGAAGTCTCCTACTCCTGAACCTGAACGCTTGATTGCTAGTGGGAATTTTTACCTGAAAAGAATGGGACAAAGGAAAAAAAACTATGTTCCTAGTGGAAGGCGTGGAATCTTTGGGATTGTAATTCTAAACATGCATTCGCAGTGGAGAAAACATGTAACTGTACCAGTCATTTGCAAACATTGTAAGCCTGGTCAAATACATGAATATGCAAAAGAGATATCTAGATTAAGTGGGGGTATAGTGATTCATATATAACATGAAACAATCCTTTTCTATATGAGGGTTAACAGGATTGATTACATATTGCAGCGATGATGGTTTCTTCTAATTAATATGGCAATGGTAATGAAAACTGGTTTCTTCTAATTAATATGGCAATGGTAATGGACAATGTGCAAGAATGTAGATGTGCCCAGCTACGTGATCAACACTGGGAATACCATCAGATGAGGGGCAACAAATGCTTTCTCTAAATAATGCAGAATTCACACGACTTAATGCTATTCGATTGACATTGTCAAAATGATGGTTCTTCATCAACATGAGGAACACCTATTTGGGTTTAATAGCTAGCTCATTATTGAAGGAATGGAATCTTTTCGCACTAATAATATCAGATCAGAAATGTTATTCCGAAATAGAAACCGTCTTTGTAACTATTTCTGATGATTGTACAGTTAAAATATAGGACATGTAACATCCCCAAAAATGCAAACATTTAATTGAGGATTTTATTTATTTTTATTGTTTAATAAAATTGGCTGATGAAAAATATGCCAAGAAGTCCTAGAAGGACTAATGTAATAAGACCTTATGATTTTAACTTTTAGTAAAAATAAAGGCGAACAACAATGTTAAATGAGGAGATCATGCATGAAACAGTAAGGGACAAGTAAGGGTTAACCTCAAGGAAGCTGAAACAAATGTCAGAAGTGCATTTATGGCACTAGACACACCCTGAAAAATTAGGGATTTTGTTAGCTGCGAAAATTTCATGAGGAATTGGCTGCTAGTGCAAAGACCTAGGCAAAATAAACTATAAAAGGAAGGCATGTGTGGGAGGCAGGACATTGCTTAGTATGCTAGGAAATAGATTCTTGTTGTGTGAGCACAATGTGTTAGGAAAGGCTGTTCTGGAAAATAAATATGAGGATTGGATCTGAGGTTAACTGTCCTTACTGTTGGCATGCATGTTTTGGATCGAGGGTGATTAGGAAGCAACAAAGCTAAACCTAGTCTACTGTTGGAAGGAACATGGTTATTCCCACCGCATTTCAAAATTCGGATTCATAGGTTTCTAAAGAGTTTTGTTGTTGTTTTTTTAATTCTAAATGGTGATTATATGTATTGCAACTAAATTCGTAGGGATCTCTATTTCAATGATCAGTTTAAGTCAAGCATAGAAAATTGGATTGAAGGATCAAGCTTAGATGGTACATTTTTTATATTCAGTTGATTCCAGTTTACTATTAGTTACTGTAGCAAGATTATTAACAATAGTATTAGCTGAATAGTCCATTACTATATGCAGTTTTGTATCTAGTGTTATTACTTGAAAATTTGAATAAAAGCATTTGAGAATGGATTTCATGATGTTCCACTTGCAAATAAAAAGTACATAGTAGAATCATTAGACACAATGTATTTTATGATGTTCTATTGTAAATTAGGAAATATAATCATTTTCACTTATAGAGAGTAAATCATGCATGATTTAATGGGATAGCTATAGGTTGAAACTGGTATATCTTTAGGACTCTGTTAGGGCTGAGCTTATGCCTTTGTAATGGTAAGGGTGCTTATAAATCTATCTCGAATCTGTTTTTCCTAAATCTCAAACTCGGAATCGAATCCCTTCCAACCTTTGAATAGAGGTATTACGGCTCAAGTAATTAATTGTTGTGTAATTCTATCAAAAATTTCTAATCTTCTCAAAAAGAAACCAACAGAAAGTAATGAGGTTCTACATTGAATAAAGTACTAAGAAATGGTTCAGCAACACTTTGATTCTTTTCTTTAAAGTAAACGCAAGATTAATGGGAAGTACAACAACAAACTACTTTGGATTGAGATTTATCTAGATCGAACCATTACTACAGGAAACCCTTTGCAGAAAGATGTTCTATGAAACTAAATTATGCAACTATAAACTTAGAATTTAGGAAAATACGGATAGGGCATAAAGAAAATATTGTTGAACACATAGTTCAAGATCTGATTTTTTTTAATATTTATTACACTGAATAAATATTGCGGAAATCTAAGTTCTAATATTTATTACACAAAAAAATATTGTTGAACCCATAGTTCAAGATCTGATTTCTAATATTTAATACACTGAATAAAGATTGTGAACGCATGGTTCGGATCTGATTTTTTTATTATTTATTACACTAAATAAATATTGCCAAACCCATAGTTCCAGATCTGATTATTTTTTAATATTTATTACACTGAATAAATATTGTCGAACTCATAGTTTCCAGATCTAAATTTTTTACACAAACATATTGCCGAACGTTCCAGAACGGATTTCTAATATTTAATACACTAAATAAATATTGCCAAACGTTCCAGATCTGATTTCTGTTATTTAATACACTAAATAAATAATGTCGAACATTCCAGAAATGATTTCTAATTTTGAATACACTAAATGAATATTGCATAGTTCCAGATATTATTTCTAGTATTTACTACTCTAAGTAGACATTGTCAAACGCATAGTTTCAGATTTGATTTATTTTAATTATTATTACACTAGATAGACATTGATGAATGCTTAGTTCTAGATTTGGTTTCAATATTGAACCCAACAAAGTAATCAGTGCTGAACGCTCAATTCTAGATTGATTTTCAATATGGATTTCACTAAATAAGTAGTATTGAACATTTAGCTTTAGTTTTGGTCTAAAAATAAACTAAGACCATCTAGCAGAGGCACCATCAATGTATTTTTTGTTGATTATATCACTGCAAAGGGAATATTGATTAATGGTTCAGTTTTCAAGCCATAATGCATCCAACACCCTAGAACCATTTCGCTGAGGAAAATAAAAGCAAGTCAATATTTTGGCTATCTCTGGAATGGTGTTAAACCATAGATGAAATGGACCATTAGATGGGAAACTGAAGGATATTTACGACGGAGGTGAATTTTTCAATGTGAACAAGCTCAGAGGAATGAAATTTCAAATCTGTGAAATCGGGGATACTCCTAATGTTATGATGGCTCAGGACATAACCCAATATAAATCAATGGTTAACATTAATTTCACTGATTGAAAGTATTGTCTAGTTAATTTTCCAAAATTCTGCGAAATTTTACACAACGTGCAAGTCAGCACACATGTTGATATATCCTTAGTTTTTCAAACAAGATCAACCGCTCATAAATATTTCCCTTGTATAAAGTGCACTTTCTTTAAATTATCAAAGGTTGTGAGGAATTATGGAAATTGTTGCTGGTACTTCTCATGAATGAGGCTTGGGATAAATTTCAAGGGATATGTTGCAAGTCAGCACACATGTTGGGCTTACACCACAGTTTAAAATTTTATAAAATCCCGCAGAGTTCAGGCCCTTCTCATATCAAATGGATAAAAAATATCCAAACCAATAGAAAATGGGCGTTTTGTTGTGTGAAATACAGAGCTTAAAATAGACGACCTCAGTCCAGAATGTAAAAAAATTGCTTCGAGTATATAACAGATTGAGAGTAAGGATAACACCTTAATGATTGATTGCTATGATTTTAACAATATTGGGAATCATAAATTGATTGGAAGGATGTAACAGTCGTTGGTTGACCTCGAGAATACTTCTATTTACCAACATACGGTAGTTATATTCATCATAACATGATATTGAAGAGCCAGGTACTTGTAGAAGATTTCTCAATAAACACAAAACATAGTTTCTTGTACTATATTGCCAATGGGTATGAGTTAAATTTCGTTGTGGCTATAAATTTTATACCTAGAATTCTGAAAGTTGAGTGTAATTTTTCAAATACAAAACTTATGCTAGAGTTGAATTGATAAATCTTAAGTTGGCATACGGCAAGGTGACCAATTAACTATTGCAAACAAAACCAATTAACTATTGCAAACAAAATTGGGGATAACAGTTCAAAATTGAAGCAACAAGACAAAGTTTTATGAAAATGACTATTTTAGTCATTGACTTCAAAGAGTTGTTTTCGCCAAATGGAAAGGAATTTTCAGAAACTAAGAGAGGTGTTTTTTCAGCACGGGCCAATACTTAAAAACCTAGTTCAAGTTTTACACAGGTATCATGGTTTGGGATAATAAAAAGGATCTTTACAGAGTAATGTTTCTGTTGCAGCTACAACTATTTCCCAATTTTTTTTAAATTTTGGACCCTCTTTTTAAATTTTGGACCCTCCTTTTAAATTTTGTCTTGCTTGGTTTTGTTTTAAATTGTTGAACTCTGTTGTCTTCTGCTAATATGAATCTTGTGAGGTTAAATTAAGGAAGCTAAATGACTATTTTTTGTTTGAATTCAACTTGGGGTTTTGGTTTTCACTATTGGAATTCATTTGAACAATGAATCGGGGTCGTAGTTCTCTACATAGCCACCGTTGCGGAAGTTAAATAATGAATGACCTCATCCAAAGTCATGTTTTTCGTTGACGCGCTTTTTTGTTTTATTTTATTTCGGTGTTTTTGTTTCATCATCGTCGGAACAATAGTCCTTTGTGTTGCCGCCGTTGTGGCTGTCAGACTGCAAGCACTCTGACGGAAGCCCTTATCTTTGCCGATTCCGTGAGTTTTTTAAAATGTTTTTCTTTTTTCACTATCGAAACTGTATTGGACATTTGATCGGGGGACTAGTATTTTGTTTCACCGATGCACGACCTTTGGTTGTTCCAATCGCCGAGGTTTTCATGTTTTTCGGGGTTTGTAGTCTAATCATGTTCCACCGTTGCGGCTTTCTACTAAACTATCTTTCCCCCGCTTAGTTGGTTTATCTGCCAACGCTTTATCAGCTAGTTCTGAGAACCTCTGACCACCGACGATTTTCATTTGATTGCAAAAGCCATAGCCTATACGTTTTCCACCGTTGCGGCATTTTAGTGAACTAACCACCCAACGTTTATGTCGTTTCATTCGCCAATGAGGAGTTTTTTTCCATCCGATGCTTTAGTATTTAGTCTTTCTGACACCGATAGAATTAATGGTCTAGCGGAACTCGTTGTCTATTTGAAGCCTGCCGTTGCAACTGTGAATAAAACTACCCTGTCGATGCTTTAATGGTTCAGACTGCCGATAAGGGTTTTTCCTGCTGTTTTGAGAGCTTTTTACCCTTTTTTGGGGGGCGACGATGGTTTCTGATTCTTGTTAGGGTTTTTTGTGATGAGAACACAACGCAGGGTCACATGTTTGATGCTTAGTCTCATTAATAGTGTGGTTTACGTTTTCTTGAATGATGTCCAAATTAATGTCGAGTTTTTCATTTAATTGCAGACAGACTTACAAGATTTTTTAGATCCAGTTTGATGATTGCTGCTGTGAAGAAGACGTCTCTAAAAGAAAATTCAGAAGCATAGATGTTGCTCACAGAGGAAGATAGTGAAAGGTTGAGATCAACAGGCTATTGAACAGAATTGATAGCAGCAAAGGCCCAGGCTTGGAAATGGCTCATTAGTTACCAAGCCAGTCCCTTTTTACAAACTGCTTGTAAATCTTAATCTAAAATGTAACGTATTGTATGAATCATGAGCACTCACAAAGGACAAAATTGTGGGATTAAACGGTTGGGGGAGCCCAAAGGTCACCCCAGGGGGCAACCCAAAGGTTTTGTTGTTTGTATAAATATAGGAGAATTAGAGGGAATAAATGACTTTTTTCGAGACATATTTGTGAGAATCAGATGTAAGAAGAACTATTTTCTTTTGCATAAAGAAATTACAAGTTTCCTGTTGGAGAAAGCTTTGTGCAATTTTTTAAATGTTGTGCCATGGATTTGCTGAATGTGAACTATTTCATTTTCAGTATTGTGTCCATGAACTGTGAGATCGTTCTAACTCTTTGAACCTATGTTCTTGTATGAATGCTCTCTAGTTTATTCTATGAATTTTCCACTATGAGTAATGAATGTTGTTCATAAAAAATTGGTTATTTGGTTGTTCAAATATCTTTAAATGTTCATGTGTTTTGAAAGAAGTATTAGCTATCTGTGATTTTTCTTAATGCATGCGCAAAACATAGTACTCATTAATGAATGATAATCTTGCTCCCTAGGGATAGGTTAGATAGTTAGTTTTAGTTTTCTTGTTGTGTGTGATTTAGATGCGAGAGAGTTTAAGACGAGAGGTAAGAACCTGTGCATCACATTGTGACCGCTCCTCGTATTCTCTATCAATCTGCATTCTTAGATAGGCACTTGCATCTCATACTTTAATATAAAAACTAAAACCTACACGGTGGACCGGGCCGCAACCAGTAAAACCTTTTTATTTTGTTACTTGACCTATGGTAGCTAGACCGTAAACCGGACGAATTCCCCATACCAAACAGTAACGAGCTAGTTGGGAATGTTTACTAGGGAGAATCCCTTGCTGTTGTTGCCAACGATTTTCCAGGCCTCAACAGTTTTGGCGCTAGAAGGAGGGCCGCTAGTGCATGGATGGCCGAGGAAACCCATTTCCTCGAAATTACTCAACCGGTAACAGTTCTGAAAGCAGTTTGTTTCCCAATCCAATTCCCGAAGAGAAGGATAAAGAGCATTTGTATTCTGTCAATAACGAAGTAGTGAATGATTTGAGAAGACATACTAGGGCATATGTGAAGAATATTAGAGGATTACCGATTATCCCTGACTTACCCAGAAGAGAATATAAAAAGAAATACCGCCCTATATTGGAAGACTCAGTGTTGGTTGGAGATTTGGAAGAACTTGTAGAAACAGCCTTACAGGAAGTTGTATAGCCTTTGAATCAAGTAGGCCCAGATACACCTTACGGTTCACCTATTAATACTCCTATTCATTCACCACCACACTCTCCACCCAGACTCATGGCAGGCGTAAATGCAAACCAGCCACCCAGTGCACCAAATCCACCACCTGCTTGGAAGGCTAGGTCACCTCTAAAGCTGGCACCTCCTTTGCATGACTTACCTCAGGCTTTTGAGAAAATGCTGCCTAAGTTTGATCCCAGCGAAAAGATTTTAGTAGATGATCATTTACAAAGCTTTTACTTGGCTATAGAAGGACTAAGGGTTGGATAACATGAAGATGTAGTCTGCAGATTATTTCCACATACCTTGAAAGGAGCAGCAGCCTCATGGTATTTTTCTCTTCCTGCAAACTCAATCCCAGACTATGATAGATTTGAAAGGATATTCAAAAATAAATATGCAGCCCAGAAAACTCACGTAGCCCTAATGAAAGGGTTATGCGCTTTGAAGAAAGAAAGAAAAGAGAAAGTGCACAGTTTCACCCGAAGGTTTGCTGCTTATCTTAAGAATTTTTCTGCAACTGATAAGCCTTCTGATAAAGTTCTGATCGAATACTATACTTCAGCTTTAGGGCATGATTTGGCCATGTTTTCCAAGATGAAAGTCAAACCCACATTATCAAAAACTTATGAAGAATTTGAGAGAGTAGAAGCTGAAAGAGAGAGCATAAAAGACTATCTTGAGCAGTCGAGAGAAAAAACTTTTGGTAAGAAAACCTTATTATTTACTAAGCCCAAGGAAAAGCAATCACATGACTTTAAGGGGATGGTAAAAATGATGCAGAAGCTATCTAACAGAATAATAGATTTGGAAAAAGAAAATGAAACTCAGAAATCTTTTAAGCCTTACTATAAGAGGAGAGAGGACAACAATCAACATAAACCTCCTCCACATAGTCCTGCAACAATGAACTTGAGAGAGGTAGGCATGGATAACTTTTTCACTTTTCATCAACAGCCCCATTCTGAAAAAAAATTGTCCTCAATGGATAAATTCGATGACATTAGTTATGAATCAGCTATTGGACTCTAAATTAACAGAATCTAATAATGAAGAAGAAAAGAATAGTAAACCCACATAAAAACAAGAGGATGATGCTCTGGTTTTATGCAACTGTGTCTCACTTTTTGATACAAAAGAGGAAGAAACTGTAGAAACAAATGTGACAACAAGAATTCAAGCCTTGTTAAGTAAAGACAGATCAGTAATCCCGAAAATTAAGAGACTTCAAGAGAACGTAAAGAAAATTCAGAAAAGCACCACAGCTGATAAAATACCTGAATTCACCATTACAAGTCAGGACCCAAAGCAAATCAAGATGCTTGTCAAGCCCATTGAAGAGAAGACTGATGATGTAAAAAAGAATCTCAAAGAGCATAAGATGGAGTATGACATTGTGGAAGATATTAAGAGGGCTAACGCAAATATCTCGTTGTTTGAAATGTGTAATATTCCTCAGTAGAAAGAAAGATTGTTAAAAGCACGTGAGATACCTGAAGAAAAGCTTCCCATTGACAATCAACTAGAAGAAGAGGAAATTGGTGAAGCAAGTGTGGGAGGTAAGCCTAAATGCAAAACTCCACCATTTCTCCTGACTTTTGAAATTTTCAACCATAACGTGCACAACTGTTTAGTGGACTCAGGGGCATTAGTAAATGTTATGCCGCTTTCAGTCTGCAAAAAGATAAATGGACAACCTAAACCATCTACCTGGAAGGTTATTCAATTAGACATAACAAATGTGAAGGTAATTGGGGAAATGGAGGATGTTTTGATTCAACTAACTTCAAATAAAAAGGTATGTCAGTTCATAGATATTGTAGTAGCAGACATACCTGAAGCTTATGGATTTGTTTTGAGTCGGGATTGCTCAACAAAACTAAATGAATATTTTTCTTCATATTGTTCACATCTGTGGTTGCCTTATAAGTGAAGTCCCAATAAAATTAAAGTATTAAGAGAGCCCCACATGAAACACAATGTTACTCAGCTGGAGGGTAAGAATGAACGAGTGAATTCTGTATTGGGGAATTACTTCATTGAACTAGAACCAGGAAACTACCAAGCGGAAGAAGTTAGTGGCACACCAGACACACAGCCCGATCTTCTTTGATTTTCACGGGCTGATGAACTTGACTGTAAATAGTAGAATTAGTTTCAGATGTAGTTGTTGATTCAAGTACAATAGAAGTAGATAGTTTTTGGACACTTTTTTTAAGTATCTAAAACTTTGGAAGGATCAGGAGCTGGTTGTGTCCTGATTGATCCTAAGAAGAATAAACATTTTCTTTCATGTATATTAGAGTTTGAATGTACCAATAACACAGCCGAATATGAAGAATTAGTTCAAGGACTAAGAAAAGCAATTGAATTAAAAGTAGAAAATCTGAAAGTATATGGGGATTCTGAAATAATTGTAAAACAGATTTGAAAATAGATACATTGCATCTCACCTCATTTAAAAGCTTATCAAAATGAAGTATGGGATTTACTGACAAATTTTTATGCATTTAATATTTTATCCATTCCTAGACTTAAGAATGCAGCAGCTGACTTGTTAGCTACCTTGGCTGCAAGGCTTGTGCTTACAAATAACAAGTGTTCTATTGAATTACTTTGCAGGCCTTCGGTTCTAGACATGATTACTAATGTATGAGTTCTTGATGATGATCAACAAATCTTGGAATGTTTAATGAATGATGAAGCTTTCAAAGGGGTAATTATCGATGACGAAGAACACGAAGATGAGTTAAAATTTGACAACTTCATTCATAAAGGGATCGGGACTTTAGAGTGGATGTTTGATTTAGACAGCAAGTTTAGAAGACTAGCAAATGTCAAGACTCATAGCTCCTCTTTACAATTCAAGCTGATAAATTTGGGAACTGAAGTTAAACCCAAATATGTAAATTTGGGAAAGTGTTGCTCCCCGGGTGAAAGAAATAATCTCATTAGTTTGTTCAAACAGTACAAAGATGTATTTGCCTAGACATATGAAGAACTTAAAACATATGATACCAAGATTATACAACACATCATTCCTATTAGATCTGGAGTCAAGCCTTATCAGCAACCTTTGAAGAAGATGCATCCAAAACTGGAGCCGTTAATTCATAGTGAAGTGAATAAATTATTGGATGCCAAAATTATATTCAAAGTTAGACACTCAAAATGGGTTTCAAATTTGGTACCAGTAAGGAAGAAATCTGGAGAAATCAGACTATGTGTGGATTTCAGAAACCTAAATCGTGCTTTAGACAAAGACAACTATCCAGTCCCACCCATGGAACAAATATTGCAGATGGTTTCGAGTTCTGAGTTATTTTCGTTATTAGATGGATTCTCTGGATACAATCAAGTGTTATTAGTTGAAGAAGATAGACTTAAGACTACATTCAGAACAAAATGGGGAACTTTTGCTTACAGAATGATGCCCTGCGGACTCATTAACATTGGAGCTACTTTCCAAAGGGCTATGGATATAGCTTTTCACAGTCTAATTGGCCGTAGTGTTGTAGTGTATCTCGACGATGTAATGATATTTTCAAAGAAGAAAGAAGAACACACATTCCATTTAAGACAAATTTTCGATCGTTGTCGAAAATACGATATCTCACTGCATCCAAGGGAATGTGTGTTTGTTGTTATAGAAGGAAAGCTACTATGTCACTTGGTTTCTAAAAATGGGATCTCCATATACCCAGAAAGGATCAAAGCTATTGAACAGATCCCCTTACCCCATAACAAAAAAGGGATGCAATCATTCATGGGGACAATAAATTTTGTGCGAAGGTTTGTTCCGGATTTCGGTCAAATTGTTAAACCTTTGCAGCAAATGGTGAAACAAAGTGTACAATTCAAGTTGACTAGTGTAGAGAAGAATGCATTCAATAAAACAAAGACATCTATTGCTCATGCACCCTCTCTCAAAAGTCTAGATTTTGAGAAGGATTTTATTTTGTACACTTTCGCTTCTGACGATTCACTAGCAGTGGTGCTTACTCAGAAGGAAGATGGGGGAGATGAGTTCCCCATATCATTTATGAGCACTGGTCTACAAGGGGGTGAATTGAATTACCCAGCGGTAGATAAACAAGCTTATGCAGTCTTCAAAGAGGTAAAACAATTCAGGCCGCACATACTTAAGAACCGGACAAAGGTAATAGTTCCACTCCAAGCTGTGAGGTCTCTTTTCGTACAAAAGGAATTAGGAGAAAGATGAGGCAACTGGGTAACAGCTTTACAAGAATATGACCTCGAAATCAAACTGGCATGCATAGTTAAAGGACAAGGACTGTGCAAATTAATGGTTGAAGGTAAAAACAATGAAGAAAACGATTGGGAAAATGAAGCTGAATTACATATGATGGATGTATGTCCTCTTTTCACAGCTCCAGATTCCTGGTACCGAGACCTTGTTCGTTACCTTCAGGAAGGATTGTTGCCAGAACATTGGAATTCTAAACAACAAAGAGCGTTGAGCCTTAAATCAACTCCATATCAGATCATTGATGGAATTTTATTCAGGAAGAATTATGATGGAGTCCTTCTCAGATGCTTAGAGAAATAAGACACAAAAAAGGTCATAACAGAGTTACATGATGGGCCTGCTGGAGGCCATTTTCCTGGAGATACGACAGTCCACAAGATTCTCAGAGTTGGATACTATTGGCCCACGTTGTTTAAGGATGCTCATGCCCATGTTAAAAAGTGTGATATCTGCTAGAAGTGTGGGGGAAGACAATCCAAAGTAGCAGGACCATTGAAGCCTTTGATGATAATGGAACCATTTGAGCACTGGGGAATCGATATCATTGGAGAAATAAAACCAAATTCTTCCTTGCAACACAAATATATTTTAATGGAAACTAACTATTTCACTAGATGGGTCGAGGCCATTCTGCTACGTAAGTTCAATAAAGATGCGGTCATGGATTTCTTGCAAGACCATATTATGACCAGGTTTGGGGTTCCAATTTCCCTAGTTTTCAATAATGCTACTTATTTTTCTTCTATTAGAGTAACTGCATTTGCTCATGAAAAAGGAATTAAGTTGCATTATTCTGCCAACTACTACCCCCAAGGGATTGGTTTGGCAGAATCTACAAACAAGAATTTGATTAGGACCTTAAAAAATACTATGATAGAAAACCAGATAAGTTGGCATTTAGCACTACCAAACTCTCTTTGGGCTGATAGGGTCACACCCAAGAATTCCTTAGGTGTGTCACTGTATACCCTTGTTTATGGGAAAGAAGCTATACTTCCTCCTAACATTATGCTACCATCTTCCATAATAGCCCAAGAGTCTAGAGGCACAGATAACAAAATCCTGCAAATTAGAATCTATAATATTTTGAAGGCGGAAGAGTCTAGATCCAGGGCCAAAGAATGTTTTAAGCAACAACAGGAAGTAGTGAAAAGGTAGTTTGATAAGCACAATCTACAAAGCTGGAACAAAGGAATTTGAAGTGGGAGACCTGGTTCTTAAGTGGGATCACCCGCATGATGAGAAGGGGAAGCACACAAAGTTTCAACAGTTATGGGTAGGCCCTTTTCAGATTGCAGCAAAACTTGGCCCCTCAACCTACAAATTGCAAGATTTACAAGGGTGGGAAGAGAACTTACCAGTTAATGGTTTAGTTCTCAAACCTTATTTTTCTTGATTTTTGTTTTTGTTTTGTACATAAATAAACTGATTTTGATTGTTAGTTTGATTTATTTTATTTTTGCTTATTTTCAGTTTAGATTTTGATTGATTTCAATAAAAAGAGGCAAGCTTTTGGTTGCAAGGGGGGCATCAGGATTCTGGATTAACTAAAGTCCTTGAGTGTAAGACTGTGTACTATTGTTTTATCTGAATGAATTTCTTCTAGTTCAGCTATTTTCCTGAATGGCTATGAACACATTGAAGTCCTACTTAATCCTTGTAAAATAAATGAGGATTAAAAGGTCTGGAATATTATTTCGAGGCTCCATCCATCTCACATTTAAAAATGTCCTAGGGAGTGACAGCAAAAGGCCCATGGAAAGGAAGCAGGGTAAATAGTACATTATATATAAATGATCCCATGCCAAGAATTGAATGCCAAAAGGTAAATAAGAGTCAAAAGCTCCTAAGAAAGCAATATGTATCAAAACAAAGTACTGAACTATATGAGTACAAAATTGCCAAAAGTTCTTCTCTGTCTGTGAGCTGAAATATAAATATATCTCTCACACAAAAGGACACTATGGATAGAGGAGTCTGAATAAAAATTCAGAAAGAAAGGCATGCAGGAGGACTCAAAAAATGACAAAAAAGTCCAAAACCACAAAAGTGCAAAATGGCATGGGAATGAGGAACAAATGAATATTTCTGTTTACCATATGTTACAATCCTGTGGTGTCCAAGCTAGAAGCTACCTGAATAAAGAGGTAGTAAATGAAACTCATATTTTTGGCCTCAAAAGAGTTATCTTGACTTGGAAATCTTGGTTTCCATTCTCCTAAATTGGACTATCATCAATGATTAAAAGTACATATATTTGCCATTTGGGAAATCCAGACATCTAGAAGAATTCAACATGTTGGTTTTATTATCAAACAGTCTGTTAATTAAGGAAGAAATTGTCTAGAGATCTGGGTTCACCAGGTAGTCACCAATTGTTGCAGCTGCAACTATTTCCCAAATTTTTTAAAATTTTGGACCCTCCTTTTAAATTTTGTCTTGCTTGGTTTTGTTTTAGATTGCTGAACTTTGTTTTCTTCTGCTAATTTGAATCTTGTGAGGTTGAATTAAGGAATTTGAATGACTACTTTTTGTTTGACTTGAACTTGGTGTTTTGGTTTTCACTGTCGGAAGTCATTTGAACAATGATTCGGGGCCATAGTTCTCTACGCAGCTACCGTTGCGGAAGTTAAATAATGAATGACCCAATCCAAAGTCATGTTTTTCACCGACGTGCCTTTTTGTTTTATTTTATTTCAGCGTTTTTGTTTCATCACCATCGGAACAATAGTCCTTTGTGTTGCCTCCGTTGTGGTTGGCAGACTGCAAGCACTCCGATGAAATCCCTTATCTTTGTCGATTCCACGAGTTTTTTAAAATGTTTTTCTCTTTTCACTATCGGAACTGTATTGGAAATTTGATCGGGGGACTAGTCTTTTGTTTTGCCGATGCACGACCTTTGGTTGTTCCAATCACCGAGGGTTTCGTGTTTTGCGGGGTCCGTAGTCTAATCGTGTTCCGTAGTTGTGACTTTCTAGTAAACTATCTTTCTGCCACTTAGTTGGTTTATCTGACAACGCTTTATCAGCTAGTTTTGAGAACCTCTGACCACCAACGATTTTCATTTGATTGCGGAAGCCATAGTCTATATGTTTTCTGCCATTGCGACATTTTAGTGAACTAACCACCTGACATTTATGTCATTCCGTTCGCCGATGAGGAGTTTTTTCCGTCCGATGCTTTACTATTTATTCTTTCCAACACCGATAGACTTAATGGTCTCATGGAACTCGTTGTCTGTCTGAATCCCGTCATTGCGGCTATGACTAAAACTATCCTCCGAATGCTTTAATGGTTCAGACTGTCGATAAGGGTTTTTCCCGTTGTTTTGTGAGTTTTTTACCCTTTTTTCTGGGGCGGCGGTGGTTTCTAATTCTTGTTAGGGTTTTTTGTGATGAGAACATAGCGCAAGGTCGCATGTTTGATGCTTAGTCTCATTAATAGTGTGGCTTACATTTTCTTGAATGATTTCCATATTAATGTCAAGTTTTTCGTTTAACTGCAGACAAGCTTAGAAGATTTTTCGAATCCAGTTTCATAATTGCTGTTGTGAAGAAGACGTCTCTAAAAGAAAAGTCAGAAGCAAAGATGTTGCTCACAGAGGAAGATAGTGAAAGGTTGATATCAACAGGTTATTGAACAAAATTGATAGCTGCAGAGGCCTAGGCTTGGAAATGGCTCATCAGTTACCAAGCCGATCCATTTTTACAAAGTGGTTGTAAATATTAATCTAAAATGTAACATATTGTATGAATCATGAGCACTCACAAAGGACAAAATTGTGAGATTAAACGGTTGGGGGAGCCCAGAGGTCACCCGGGGGGGAAACCCAAAGGTTTTACAGTTTGTATAAATATAGGAGAATTAGAGGGAATAAAGAACTTTTTCCCAGAAATATTTGTGGGAATCTGATGTAAGAAGAACTATTTCCTTTTGCATAAAGAAATTACAAGTTTCCTATTGGAGAAAGCTTTGTAAAATTTTTCAAATGCTGTGCCATAGATTTGCTCAATGTGAACTATTTCATTTTCAGTCTTGTGTCCATGAACTGTGAGATTGTTCTAACTCTTTGAACCTTTGTTCTTGTATGAATGCTCTTTAGTTTATTCTATGAATTTTCCACTATGAGTAATGAAAGTTGTTCATAAACAATTGGCTATCTGGTTGTTCAAATATCTTTAAATGTTCATGTGTTTTGAAAGAAGTATCAGCTATCTGTGATTTTTCTTAATGCATTCGCAAAACACAGTACTCATTAATGAATCATAATCTTGCTCCCTAGGGATAGGTTAGATAGTTAGTTTTAGTTTTCTTGCTGTGTGTGATTTAGATGCGAGAGAGTTTAAGACGAGAGGTAACAACCTACACATCACATTGTGACCGCTCCTAGTATTCTCTATCAATTTGCATTCTTATATAGGTACTTGCATCTCATACTTTAATATAAAAACTAAAACATACATGATGGATCGGGCCGCAACCGATAAAACCTTTTTATTTTGTTACTTACCTATGGTAGTCAGACCGTAACCCGGACGAATTTCCCATACTAAATAGTAACGGGCTACTTGGGAACGTTTACTGGGGAGAATCCCTTGCTATTGTTGTCTACGATTTTCTAGGCCTCAATAGTTCTATATTTTCAAATTACTATCTAAGTCATCAACACCAAAGGCATATTACAAGGAGTTGGAGGGGAATATGAGAAAATAGATACATGGGTTTTGTTGGGAACATGTTTAGTTACAAAAAATATCTCTCATAATTTACACATATTTCCCCATTTGAGATATGCATGTGGTGCATTGAATCCTATTTTTTAGCAGTTTGCTTCTTGAAAAGAAGGAAATCAGTTGTAACTATTTGTATTTTGAGAATGTAGTTAGATTTCAAATTTAAGACTAGGTAGAGATTGTTTTTCTATATAGTCAAATGTATTTGATAGATGTACATTTGGATTTTCAATACCAGAGAGGATCTTTGATTGTAATGGCTTCAATGTTTGAGAATGACTAAAATTGCAAAGAGCTAATGTTTAAGGTTTTCTATGGCATAGGTTCTTATTCTTGTGCCATCTTTTTCTTCAGTAAGTGATTTCCTAATGTGACTATTTTTCTAGTTTTCCCACTCCATTTTGTATTTTCTTTTATTTTTGAACGGCATTTGATAGGCTAGAATTCATCTTTCATGCTCTAGGTTCATTGTTCAAACATTTTCAAAACAATTTCTGCTAAATTTTTACAAAATTTACCCTGGTTAGTTGCTTTGTTTGATGGACTGTTTTCATTTCTTCTAATCAACCTGTAAATGAATCAAGACCAAGGAAATGGTGTTACCTTTCCTTTTTCCACGATCCTTTAAAACCCCTACCTCTTGCAACCTAACTCAGTTCTGATTGTTAACTCCATTGACCAATGGTCTCCTCGATGGTTGTCCTACCAAATATTTCGAAACCAATTTGTCCTATTAGAAACATGACATTCTGAATGCCATTGATTGAATACCTTCAGTGAGAAAGCTTGTAAATAGTGAGAGATCACTCTCTGATTGTATAAGGTTAGGATACAATATAAAGTGGTAATGCGGTTACCTCGGAATATACCTTTCACAACCTAGGTAGATTATGAGTGATAACATATTGGCACGGTTGTCAGAGAACGAGGGTTCAAATATTCCCTGGGTATGAAAAAAAAAGTTTTATATTTGATTATTGATGGTGAATAATTGTAAAACATAAAGAAGGTTGTGCATCTTCCACATGGAGACTCCATCTTCAAGAATCCAAATTTCAGTGACTCCACTGGAGGTATGATCCAAGAATTAATCTTTCAAAGAGAACCGATAGACTCTACTGGGGAAATGATCTCATTGTAAAGACATGGAAAGGCATGATGAAACGATAAGGTACTCAAGTTTTACTTTTCTCCAATACATCTTATCCTTTCCTGTAAATTTTTCCCGATCCTTTCCTAAGCTTGTCAAAATATTTTTCCATTGTTTATTGCATTTGAAACAAGACCATAAATACCTTCCGAAGTTTGATGGAGAATCCAAGAACCTTACAGCTGAGAAACATCTTCAAGATTTTGAGCATTTCCTTGACCTTTTTGAAATAGAGCACGATGATGTTTGTATGAGGGATTTTTCCCAATCTTTGAAAGCAAATGTTAAGGAATGGTTTAAGCATTTGCAGTTTGAATCCATCAGTACATGGGAATAATGTTAAATTTTCATATGCTAAGCTAGATCATTAGTATTTCATTTTGATTTCATAACAAAAGCATATAAACAGGATCATTGAAAGATAGACAAGCACAACCATACAAAAGGAGAACACAAAGAATTATCCTTGGAAAACCCTAAAGGGAAAAACACAGCAAAAGCTTCCTCAATATAGATGCCCCAAAAGATAAAAGATAAAACCAACAAGGAGATCAAAGCCTGATCCTCCTCCTTCTCCAGCTACGTCTCTTCTCCACTAATGCACTACACAAGTGAGAGTGTGTGTGTCTCAAATGAGGAGCACCACACCTCTATTTATATTCATCTGTTCACTTGAATTAACTCATCCGACATGTAGGCTTGAGTTAATCATGTAGGCTCGAGTTACACATGTAGGCTCAAGTAACCACATTGGGGTGCTAATGACCCACCTTTACAAATAGAGGGGACAACCTCATGACTCTTATTAGTTCTTCCGATTAGAAGCATCGGGGTACAATATAATACAAGTGGTTCTCCCGGTAGGACCATCGGGGACCAAAAAAGATACATATAGAATATTCTTTGAAGTTACAATATTTCAACACTCCCCCTTAATGAGAAGGGTATTCTACAACAACATCAACAACAACAATATTAGGAGAGGACATCATCAACATCATCAGGGTAACACATCTATAAATCATTGGAAGCTTTTCGACATCATATAGTCTTCGTCTTCAATATTTGACGACAGCAACTCTTTAATCAACATCATCATCTTTTGACCTTTTGATCAACAACATCTTCAACACTTTGATCTTTCAATCAGAAACATCTTCAGCAACATCTTCAGCACTTAGACCTTTCGATCAGCAGCAACATCTTCAGCACTTTGACCTTTCGATCAGCAACATCTTCAGCACTTTGACCTTTCGATCAGCAACATCTTCGGCACTTTGACCTTTCGATCAGCAACATCTTCAACACTTTGAACTTTCAATCAGAAGCAACATCTTCAGCACTTTGACCTTTCGATCATCACCAATATCTTCAGCATTTTGATCAGCAATATCTTCAGCACTTTGATCTTTCGATCAGCAAATAAATCTTCAACATTTTGACCTTTCGATCAGAAACATCATCACATTCTGATTAGTAACATCGTGATCAGCACCATCATCATACTTCAACTCTCGAATAGAATCATCATCATCATATTCTGATCTTTCGATCAGTATGTCGTCATCATCACATACTGATCATCATTATCGTCACACTTTGATCTTTCGATCAGTACATCATCATCATCATACTCTTGATCATTCGATCAGTACATCATCATCATACTTTGATATTTTGATCAGTACATCATCATCATCATAAAAACATCATCATCATGAAAACATCAACATCATCAAAACATCATTATGATCAAAACATTCAACATCATCAAAACATCAAAATATCATCATCATCACACTCTAATCTTTCGATCAATACATCATCATCATCATAAAATCATTATCATCAAAACATCAACATCATCATCATCAAAACATCAACATGATACTTCCTTTCGGAATTACGGGATCAACATGTCTGTGGTACTCAGACGATCCTTCCTGTCAGAATTACGGGATTTAGGTCTTTCCAGAGTTACTAACGATCCTTCCTTTCAGAATTATGGGATGAACACATTTGTGGAGCTCAAACGATCATTCCTTTCGGAATTACGGGATCAAGTCTTTACGGAGCTACTAACGATCCTTCCTTACGGAATTACAGGATTTAGGTCTTTACGGAGTTGCTAACGATCCTTCCTTTTGGAATTACGGGATCAACACATTTGTGGAACTCAGACAATCCTTCCTATTGGAATTACGGGATCAACCCATCTATGGAACTCAAACAATCCTTCCTGTTGGAATTACAGGATCAAGTCTTTACGGAGCTACCAACGATCCTTCCTTTCGGAATTATGGGATTTAGGTCTTTACAGAGTTACTAACGATCCTTCCTTTCGGAATTACGGGATCAAGTCTTTACGGAGCTACCAACGATCCTTCCTTTCGGAATTATGGGATTTAGGTCTTTACAGAGTTACTAACGATCCTTCCTTTCGGAATTACGGGATCAACACATTTGTGGAACTTAGACAATCCTTCCTATTGAAATTACGGGATCAATTCAATGATCCTTCCTTTCGGAATTACGGGATTTAGGTCTTTACGGAGTTACTAACGATCCTTCCTTTCGGAATTACGGGATTTAGGTCTTTACGGAGTTACTAACGATCCTTCCTTTCAGAATTACGGGATCAACACATTTGTGGAACTCAGACAATCCTTCCTATTGGAATTATGGGATCAATTCAATGATCCTTCCTTTCGTAATTATGGGATTTAGGTCTTTACGGAGTTACTAATGATCCTTCCTTTCGGAATTACGGGATCAACACAGTTGTGGAACTCAGACAATCCTTCCTATTGGAATTACGGGATCAACACACATTCTCGAGTACTGAAGTCACCAGATCTATTCTGAACCGAGGTTCAAGGATGATACAATCCTACTACCTTCTCGATGGCCGAAGTTCACCAGATCTGTTCTGAACCAAATTTCAAGGATGATACAATCCTTCCACCTTCTCGATGACCAAAGTTCACTGGATCCATTCCAAACTGAAGTCCAAGGATGATACAATCCTGCCACCTTCTCGATGACCGAAGTTCACTGGATCCGTTATGAACCAGAGTCCAAGGATGATACAATCCTTCCACCTTCTCGATGACCGAAGTTCACTGGATTCGTTCTGAACCGAAGTTCAAGGATGATACAATCCTGCTACATTCTCGATGACCGAGGTCATCGGATCACTTCTGGACATATGTCCCAGGATGATACAATCCCTCTTCATTCTCGAAGACCAAGGTCATAATATTTTGTAAGTTCAGGGCCAATTAGTGAAGAAACTTTTATTGCAATCCATGACCAAAATTATGAAAACATAGTGGATAACAATCTTGATGAAAGTGACTATTTTCCATTGTGTTTTTCCTCATTTGAAATGTTGAAAGAAAGAGTTAACGTCTCTAATAAAAAATAGACATTTGAGGTAGTGGATAATTTCATAACATTTCTAGAAATGGATGATAAGAAGGGGAAGCAATCATCCAATCAATCTAGGCATGAGAAAAAACCCACCAGTTTGCAATGAAGAATTGAATCACGAAGAAAAGGAGGAGGGTTCTCAAATAAATGTTTCTTCATATTTTTCGAATTCATAATTCTTTTGTCAAGAAGAAATTATTTTTCTTGAATCTGTTGAAAAACAAAATGATATTAATTTTTAAATGCATGAGAATGATCAAGTTGTTAATTCAGAAATTTTAAATGAAGTTGTGGATGTCTCAGCTAGAAATTGTCATGAGCATTCAATGCATGGTTCTTTTGAAGAACAGTTTGATAGTGTGCAAGAGAATTTACAGTTTGAATGGTGTTGTTATAGCAAGAAAATGATAGAGTATTTTGAAGTTTTTCATGTTGCTTATGATCTGGTGGTTGATTACATGAATAAACGTTTCAGTCACGATGGTCGGTTATGTTTATGCCAAAAAGATTACATTTATTATCATAGTTTTTTTCTATTATGTTCTTATTTTATGTTTTTAATCAAGCATAATGGGGAAGTTTGTTTATGGGATAAATTGCTTGATTGGTTTCATTGGAAATCAAACTTTATTTGATTGGGAGTTTTTACTCGGTAAAGTAGGGTAGGTAGGTGTGAATAAGATCAACATGGTGAGCATTTCTTTTATCATTTTTTCAGTTTGTTTTCAATTTCAGTTTCAGTTACAAGTTAAGGTTTGCAGTTTACAGTTTATTTCAATCTTTATAGGATGGATGGGTGACAGATTATAGGTTACACAGTGGGATTTGTCTACATAATGATTTCAGTTGATGGTTACAGGTCAGAACATGTTGAGGATTTCAAATAAAGACTGGGAGCAGCCGTTAGGCACTTGGTCTACGGGGTTTTTAACTACCTCGCAAGGAGGATATCATCCCCAATTGGAGCCAGTTGTTAGTACTATTTTATTTTTGCAGAATTTGGTTTTATTTTCATAAACTTTTCAAAGTTTCATGGGTGATTTGACAGCTTCAAGTTTTTGATAATTGGATAATTTATTGGGATTGGCAAAAAGAAGGAAGTTTCAATAAGCTTAAGAATTACTTCCAAGGTTAATTTCTGGATTTAAAAGTTAATTGGTGGTATCGGGTCTTCTAAAAGTTTTTATTTTAAACCTATAGATTTGAATTGATTTGAATTAAGGGGTTATATGTTCTAATTCTTCAAGATCAACACTAAGAGCCTTCTCATCAAATTATACACTTGCCACATCAACACACAAATCAAGGTCAGCAAAAAAAAAGGGTTATATGGCCTAATTACTCAAGCTCAACACTCAGAGCCTTCTCATCAAATTATTTACTTGCCACATCAACCCACAAAGCAAGGTCAGCAAAAAAATGATCCAAAGTCCGCCATGAAATCCCAGGCACTGAGCTCACAAGAGGTAATAACATGTTGTTCCTTGATATAAGTGAAAGCCATCAGAGTTTATAAACAAGTGCAATGTTTATAAACTAGCGCACGTGGGATAATATCCATGTCCGAAATACAAAAATATGTATGATGAGGAAAGTGACCAAATTCAAAAGAGCGAAAGAGAGCTCAAGATGATTGCAATTGCTATGTGGTGTTTGACTTCTGCATACTATTAGTAAAGGTATGAAATTTCTAAGTCTCCTACTCCTGAACCTAAATGCTTTATTGCTAGTGGGAGTTTTTACCTAAAAAGAATCGCTCAAAGGCACAAAATCTATGTTCTTGGTGGAAGGTGTGGAATCTTTGGGGGTGTAATTTTGAACATGCATTCACAGTGGAAAAAGCATATAACTGTACCAGCCATTTGCAAACATTGTAAGCCTGACCAAATACATGAATATACAAAAGAGATAGCCAGGTTAAGTGGGGGTATAGTTATTCATATATGAAATGACAAAATCCTTTTATATATGATCGTTGAAAGGCTTGGTTACATATTGCAGCAGTGATGGTTTCTGCCAATTATTATGGAAATGGTAATGAAAACTGGTTTCCATGGACAATGTGCAAGAATGCAGATGTAGCCAACTATGCGAGATCAATACTTGGAATGGCATCGGATGAGGGGCAACAAATGCTTTCTCTAAATAATGCAGAATTCACACGACTTAATGCTATTCAATTGACATTGTCAAAATGATGGCTCTTCATCAACATGAGGAAAACCTATTTGGGTTTCACTGTTGGCTCATTATTGAAGGAGTAGAATATTTTGGAACTAATATTATCAGCTCATAAATGTTATTCTGAAACAGAAACTGTCTTTGTAACTGCTTCCAATGATTGTATAGTTAAAATATGGGATAGTTGTAGACTAGAAATGACATATCAATCAACTTGTTTTCTAGATGATAGCCGACCACTGGATGTTACAATGTTTGTGAGTGGATCTAAGTTGTTGGGGCATCAAGCAGAAGCACCATCAATATATTTTTTGTTGATTATATCACTGCAAATGGAATATTGATCAACAATTCAGTTTTCAAACCATATTGCATCCAACGCCCCAGAACCCTTCCAGTACTTTGCATGAATGAGGCTTACACCCCAGTTTAAAATTTTATAAAATCCCCCAGAGTTCAGGCCCTTCTCATTTCAGATGGATAAAAAATATCCAAACTAGTATAAAATGGGTGTTTTGTCCCAGTTTGCAATACATAGGTTAAAATATACGACCTCGGTCCACAATGAAAATCCTTTGACTTTGAGTATATAACAGATGAAGAGTAAGGATAACATGTTAATGATTGATCACTATTATTTTAACAATATTGGGAATCATGAATTGATTGGAAGGATGCAAAAGTCATTGGTTGGCCTTGAGAAAACTTCTATTTACTAACAGGAAGTAGTATTCATCATAACTAGATATTAAAGAGATAAATATTCATAGAAGGGTTTTGAGTAAGCACAAAACATATTTTCTTGGACTATATTGCCAATGGGTATGAGTTAAATTTCAAAGTGGCTATAAATTTTATAATGAGACTTTTGTAAGTTGAGGGTGATTTTTCAAATACAAAAATTATACCAGAGTCAAACTAAGAAATCTGAGTTGGCAGATAACAAGGTTCCCAATTAACTATTGCAAACAAAATTGGGGATAACAGTTCAAAATTGAAGGAGCAAGACAAAGTTTTCTGAAATTTTTGTTTTAGTCATTGACTTCAAAGAGCTATTTCTATGAAATGGGAAGGAATTTTCACAAACTGATAGATGCTTTTCTTCTGTACTAGCCAATCTTCAAAAATACCCTTCATTTTTTACATAGGTATCATGATTTTAGAGAATCAAAAGGACCTTTACAGGGTAATTTTCCATATTTTCAAATTATTGTCTATGCCATCAACGTTAAAGGAATATTTTGAGGAGAGAGGAGAATATGAGAAAATATAGAGATGGGTTTTGTCTCCATATTTTCAAATTATTGTCTATGCCATCAACGTTAAAGGAATATTTTGAGGAGAGAGGAGAATATGAGAAAATATAGAGATGGGTTTTGTCAGGAACACGTTTAGTTACCAAAAAATTTCTCATACTTTACAAAGTTGTCGGCTTTGAAGCCTATGTTTCATTATTCCCCTTCATGAAAAGAAGGAAATCAGTTGTAACTATTTCTATTTTTAGAATGTAGTTAGATTTCAAATTTAAGAATAGGTAGAGGTTGTTTAAAGTTTTGCTATATTTTCAAATCTATTTGATAGATTTATGGTTGGATTTTGAAGAGAATAAAGCCTCTTTGATTGTAATGGCTTCAATGTCTAAGAATGAATAAAATTGCAGAGAGCTAATGTTGAAGGTTTTCTATGGAAGATATTATTGTGCCATTCTTTTTCTTCAATAATTGATTTCCTGATGTGACTGTTTTTCTAGTTTCCCCACTCTATTTTGTATTTGCTTTCATGTTTGAACAAAAAAATTTGCGTCAGAATTCATCTTGCATGATCTAGGTTCATTGTTCAAGCATTTTAAAAACAATTTATGCTAAAGTTTTACAGAATTCACCCTAGCTAGGTGTTGTGTTTGATGGACTTTTTTCTTTGTATTCTAATCAAGCTACAAATTCCTCAAGACATATTAAATGGTGTCTACCCTACCTTTGTCCATGATCCTTTCAAACCCCTACCTCTTTCAACCTAACTCAAATCTGATTGTTGACACCATTTACCAATGGTTCCCTCCATGATTTTCCTACCAAATATTTGAAAAACAATTTGTCCTATTAGAAACCCAACCTTTTGAATGTCATTGATTGAATACCTTAAGTGAGAAATCTTTTAAATAAAAAGAGATCCCTATGTGACTATATAAGGTCAAAATTGTTGACATAAAACCCGTCGACAGGGGTTCACTTTCTATCGACACCCAAACCGCCGTGATCTCCTTGAGCACTGGTGTAGACAGGTTTTACCCCATTCAAAAACACATGTAGAGCAGGTGAAGTCTCACCCGAGATGTTTGAGGGAGGACTTTTGGAACCAAGTTTCGTCAGTATGAAGGAATATAGTTCATCTATTTGTCATCTCAACGCAACATTATTCAACGGATCTAATTATGCAGATTATGCATTAACATAATCATGTCATCATTCAATAGATCATATTAGAATGTTTGAATCGCAGCATTAACATCAATGTGTAAACACATCTAACAATATATCGGCACTCATAGTGGAGAAACATTGCATCATTCACAGATACACATCACATTCACATTTAGATCTCAAAAATAGGAAAACAGAAAGATAGAAAAAGACACAATGGTTCTGCTCAATATCTGTCATGTCATATTAATATTCATGGAAAAACATAGGTTCTCCAAAATATTTCTTCCGTCACGTACACATATCCCAAAATCCTAAGCATTGCGCAATAGTTCAGAAGCAACCAAAGACTCCAGAAGCTAAGAAGACTTAACACTTACAATTCTAAATATATTTATACGCTTTCGCCTTTACATTGGTGGTCCATTTTAAGTTAAGTTCGTAACTACTTCTAACAAAATATTCAAAATAATTACCACAATCCACATCATGCGGTCAAAATATACAAAATATGACCAAAATACATAAAATATGGAAAATGCTCCTTGCGTGCCATTTTCCACCTTGGGAAACATTTTTTACTTTGGGAAGCATCTGCGATGTTGCACAGTTAACCTATCCCAAAAATGCCCACCGACAAGCCCCCAACACAATCTCTTGGATCTCCCTTGAGCCATGTCTGTTGGAAGTGGTGTATCCGCTAATATTCACCTTGAAATCCTCATACTATTAGCTGATCTCCTTAACTTGTTATTTGATTTTCTCAGTAGTCTCTCATATTTATGTCACTTCTCACTCTAATTGGTGCTCAACGATCATTGTTGTGACCTCCTTTCTTCCCTCCTGAAATTCTTGCAGCACTGAAAATTCCTTCACTGAGATCTGTTCACCGATCTCTTGGAATTCATCTAACTATGTGGTGCGACTTTGGTGACGATCCCAGGCCTTTGCAACTTAGTGTTGTAAGTCCTTTAACTCCGCTTCCTTTGTGATCTGTATGACTAGAGGAATCACTTTGAGTGATGACCTTAGTGTGTCCAACTACCCCTCAACCTCCTGCAACTGCGTGGTTTGTTGCTCCAACTACGCTTCCTAAACTACACTGCCCCAAAATTGTGTAGTCACGTCAGTTACTTGCTTTACTTCTTGCTCCATTTCCTCCAGCTACGCCATGAAGTCCTCAATGTTTATTTTTATTTTTGAATCTTGTTCCGGTGGTGTGCCTAGATTTACTAGGACATGTAGGTATGCATTGTCGCACTATAACTATGCAATTACGGCCCCAAGCCATTGCGCTTTCGCCTCTGTGTTTTCAGGTATATGCTCACAAGAAGCAGAAACTGCCTTGCCTAAACGAACCATGTGGTCACAAAGTTGTGCTTTTTCTACTACCAATCGATTGTGCTCCTTTTTGAGATCCAAAATTTCCTTTACTTTCTCCTATGTTAGCTAATCTTGCTCCTTCCTGAGTGCCTCAATCTCTTTTCTTTCTTCAGCCTTGTTCTTCTGTGACCTCAACAAGTGGTCGTTGACTGTTTTTTCCTTGTCTGCCAACTTGTGATTGGAAACCCTCTGTAAGTGCACTAATGTCTAATTTGACAATGCATTAATTTCTATTTAAACCTCCTGTGGCTGGTGAAGTGAGGCGTTGAGGTCCTAATCGTTGGTCTCGATCGTATGCAGTAGAATTTGCACAATCCTAATCCGCATCCCACTGCTGATCACCATTTGTTGACACAAAACCTGTCAGCGAGGGTTCACTCTTTGTTGACACCCAAGATACCGCGATCTCCCTAAGCATCAAACCAGACAACTTTTACTGCGTCCGGCAACACCTGCAAATAAGATGAAGCCTCACCTGAGATGTTGAAGGGAGAACTGTTAGAACCAATTTTTGCAGTATGAAGGAGGACCATGCATCTATTTGTCACCTTAGTGCAACATTATTCAACAGATCTAACTATGTTGAATCATGGCATCATTCAATAGATCGCATTAGCATACTTGAATAGTAGCATAAGCATCGATGTGTAAATAGATCTAACAGTATGTCATCATTCATAGCAGAGAAGCATCACATCATTCATAGATACACATTACATTCATATTTAGATCATGGAAAACATGAATATAAAAATATAGAAAAAGACACAATGGTTATGCTCAATCTCCGTCATGTCATATTAATCTTCGCAGAAAAACACAGGTTCTCCAAAATAGTTCTTCCGTCACATACACATATCCCAAAATCCTAAGAATTGCACATTAGTTCAGAAGTAGCCAAAGACTCCAAAAGCTAAGAATATTTAACACTTTCAATTCTAAATCTATTTATAGGATTGCGCCTTTACATTGGTGGTTGACTTTAAGTCAAATTCGTAACTACTTCTTACAAAATCTTCAAATTAATGACCACAATCTACATAATGTAGTCCAAATATAGAAAATATTACCAAAATACATAAAATATGGTAAATCCTCCTTGCACGCCCTTTTCCACCTCGCGCAACATTTTTTACTTTGCACAGCTAACTTACCCCAAATCTTCCTGCCAACAAGGATATCATTGAAAGTGGTTTTGTGGTTACCTCGGGATCTACCTTTCATGGACTGGGTACATTCTAAGTGTTAACAATGTTGAAGAACCAGCCACTCATCATTATACTATAGTGGTAAGTCTCTACATATGACTATATCCATGAAGTATACATAACAATACCATATACATATCAGTACAATGGCTATGAATATGCATAATAGCCATATGTCATGAGTGGTCATCGCCACGTACAATATACAATGATGTATGGTATCCATATGAATGAAGACATATGGTACATAATAAGGTACACTAAACTCTAACATGAGAACTGAAATCTCATAAATACTATCGTGATCAAGGAATTAGCATATATGGTATGCCACCAAGCTCTGAGTTCTTCTAAAAACTTTTTTGCTATTACATGTCCCATCATGTTAATAAAGGTGTTGAGGTCGAACATCATGGATTTTCATCTTATTACTAGTCATTGATGTATATCGTGAATAGATGTGAGACATCCCATTGATAATTATTATGTGAATCAAGGTACATAGTGCATTCAATCAAATGTGAATAGGTGTTGATGTCAAAAACTTGAAAAAATACATTGATCATGGGACATTGATGTATTCCCAAATATTTTAATGGAGAGAGAACCGTCCACTAATGACTGCAAGCCTCAAGGAGCTCAATGGAAACTAGATCCTTATTCTAGGATAAATTATTTGAAGTCGATGGAATGGAATCCATTGGAAGGAGGGAATTAAGGAACCCCCCATCAACCAGCACGAGGTACTCAGCAACACTGGATAATTTGGAAGAACTCATACGAACAAGATATGTACGAACTAGTAACCAATGTATCGGGAATGGATGACATTTAGATTATGTATAATTGAGGAATGGTCAACTCAGGTTAAACACTTCCTTCGTAAAAGAGTTAAATCTAGATGGTGACGCTTATGAATCATAGACTCAAAGTGAAAACTAGTTAGCTTTGTAACATAGGAGGAATCAATAGAGGCTCCATAGTGACTGAAAGCATAACCATTCGGTGGAGAAATATTTGAATAAGGATTATAGATCCTAAGGTCATACTAGAAACCCAACCAATGATGAAACGACTCATGGACTGTTCTCTATTCGAATGAGACACGACAACTTCCATGGTGATAAAATATCATTTCCTGTATGGATTTTTAATTTTTATGATTTTTTGGGTGTTTTTCCTATTAATAATCTTGAAAAATAGTAAAATTTCTTATAGTACAACAAGGAGGAAATGAGTGTCATAGGAAAGAAACTAGTTACAAGGAGTGGAACATATCTGTGCTCGATGCAAGGAAATATGTGCAAGATAAGGACACTCAAGGGGATGTTTCCTTCGGGTATGGGATAATCAAGATGCAAAATATAATTGAGAGTCTCTTCTTGGCTAGAATTGAGACAAGATCGAGCTATATGGCTTATAAAAGTGAAGCAGGGAGCCAACTTTAAGCTCAATACGGAAAGCATATGCATGCAATGCAATTACAACTTTAATAAATGGGAGTCCTAATAGGATATTACCAGCATAAAATATAAGAAAGAGTATGAGGTTCTTGTTAAAATGCATGGTGGGTCTATGAGGGACACTTATACCTAAGGGTTGATGCTCAACATGGGTACCAAATGAAAAATAAAGATCTATCTAGGGCACCCATGTCTAGGAACATTCTAGGACTTATGTAATGTCACTTCTAGTAGCAGTAAGATGGTTTTGTGACATTAAAAAAGCAGGTTCATACCTATGGTTAAGGTGACATAGACATAGGATAATGCATAATGCATGCGGGAAATGGTCATATCCTATATGTTATTTTAGTTTTATACCTTCCATGGGAATGAATGAGCCAAAACTTGGTTCGAGTGCACAAAAAATGTACCCTACAGAAGGACATTAGTCCAAAAATAGTTGCACATAGTTAGTAAAGATCCCAAACTATAGGATATGGGGAGGATTGGTCATGAAAAAATAATTGAAAGGAATCCGTGTAGTGGATAATGGGACACAAGAAGGGAAATTTGTAGACCCAATGCTCACATATCCACTACCACCCCCATGGAACTGAATATTTGTGTTAAGACCAAATGAAGGAAGTGAAAATCCCCTGACAAATGGAGTAGTAGGTAGAATATGAACACTTCCGAATTGATGTGAAAAATAAGGGGTTGTCGTTCCCCCTAGGTCAACACCAAGTTTTGCACTAGAACCTGGAGTGCTTGATGAAATAATAATAGTAATGTTTTCCATGTTTAACATAAAAGGACATGAGCAAGAGGGAACTGACTAAGGCTCGACATTTGACCTTCCCAACACAAACATTCAATAGGTTTTAAAGTATGAATAATTTAGTTGTGTAGTATAGGAAGGACTAGCCCCACAAGGGTTAGTATAAACCATAGTTTTCACGATCCATATAGTATATGAAGGAGGAACCTCAAAGGATCCTCCCCCCTTTTCAGATGATGGGGATGGAGGGAACTCTAGGGATTCTCAAGTGGTACTCACGGTAAGAACTATGTGGGAACCTCTATGAACAAGAGGCCACTTAGAGTATATAATCCTCTTACGAAGAGGAGGTGAATGATCACAAGGAGGTAATCTTGCTAAACATTGAGATTGAGAGGATGCCAAAAATTGATCCACAATGACCCATAAATAAAAGGAATCAATTAACTACAACCCGTAAATCCAACTAGTACACAAAGCGCACACCCCTAAGTAAAACTAGTTTAGATGCAAACAAGATAATAGTGAGGACAAGTGAGTTCCTGAATGCAGTAGGTATGTGTCTCTTAGTAGAGACCTAAGACTCCCATACACTACAAGTGGACATGTGTAGCAATTTATACTATCCCTTAGCTTCAACACGTAAAACAACTGTGTTGTTCGCCCCTTACCTGGCCAGGACACTTCGACAGAATAAGACCTTCAAGAACCCCCTACAATACATAGGTAAGGAAACTAAGGTCACCCTAATATAATCAATCCTTAGGAGTACAGATGCATGTGGGATATATCGTATAGGAATGGTAACAAATCTCGAAGCTCGAAAGCACCAAAGGTACCTCAAAATCCCCCAGATATGAATAAGATCCTAAAAAATATATTTGACCCTAAACATAAGTAGTATAGGGCTATCCCCACCACCAATGTGTTCTCTACCTTGTTCTTAAATCCTATGTAAGAGGATCCTCCTGAGAACACTAATTATACCAAGGTTTTCTCTTCTCACCTAGACATACAACTAATCGTTGTATTTCATAGTCTTGTAGAATTTAACTCACAACATCTTATTCAAAGACTCTATAAACTAAGCTTGTTGGGACACCCTATAAAATAAAATCTTTGTAATCAATTTTAACTTAAGAGTTAATTTTAGAGGTTGTAATTACTCAAGGGAAATGAACGTACAACTAGTGATGTTACAACTTAGCAAGGAAAGAAAATATGCACACCTAAAAGCAATTCCAAGTGGAACTTTGTTTTAAAATGAAAAATGGTATGCCACCGTATGTAATGCACAAAAAAATATCTTCCTTTCAAATTCCAATGCAATACTTCCTATATGAAAGCTTGAACACTAATATCCTCGAAGCAAACCTAATGCAAGTACCAATTTCAATGCGTATGTAGGATGCAAATAAATATTCAACTATGGAATTATTTTTGTATTTTCAATATAAATGAATGAAAATGTGATAAAATTCACTAAAAAGACCAATCCTTGCGGTAAGAAACAAACACAATCCATCCAAGGCACTAAAATTAAAAAGACTAATGCACTAATGGTAAAACAAAAAAGGAGATAAATGAAAAGAACTACTTTCAATGAAAAATTAATGAAAAAGAGGTCTTTGGTCACAACAGAAGCATTCAAGAGATATCAAAAGTACGCATGAAGACTCATCCACACTCGCAATCCACCCAACAACTTCACACATCAAGAAATCAACCAAAAAGGGAGGTGTATGCGACTTTTCAAGGAACAATAGAGTATGTACGCGACTGTTTAGACTACAACCCATGTATATATGTGACTGTATGTTCTATGAACTGCACATAAAAAGAGGAAGGTGGTAAAAAGAAATCCAAGAGCTGATCCACTTTAAGGGACTGTCAATGAGAGAACATACTACTAAATGCGACACAAAAACACAGAGAAATAGAGAGAAAAGCAAGCAAAAAAATGCACCAAAACAACAACAAAAAGGAAATTCCTTAATAGGGTTGCCACTTCTGTTATGGAGAAAAACTTCATATCTCTTGGGGTGTACCACAATAGATAGTATGACAGTAGAAATCAATCCATTCTCCAGCATAATAGATACGTAAAAGAAACTAAACATTAAGGGATAAGAATCATACCTCAATTGGATGGTTGTGGAAGATCCTTGTTGATCTCTTGATAGAAAATTGTTGCTACACTTCGTCTTCAACAACAAAGAGATATTTAAGCATGATATATAATGTGTTAGTATCTAATCTAGCATATTCAATTTAAACATGTATACAAATTAATTACATCATGGATACATATATTCATAATTACACATGAAATTGGACGAGAAATTGATATTTATATTAAAGTAAACATATATACAAATGACAAAATCTGTTGGCACCTCATTAGAACCGGGAAATTGAGTCCCTCCACATAATCCTCCACCACGTCAATCATCCATGCAATGGAAATCTCACAAGGACAAAGGGATGCAGGCTCAAGCATACACGAATGCATAAAATTTTCTCTATAGTCTCTTTACTATCTGAAATTCTCCTCCTCCAATGTTTCAAAATAACTCAATATATAGCCCCTCAATAGGAAGTTAAGGGTCATATTAGAGCATTTCCCGAGATATGGAAGGCCAAGGATCAATTCATTTGTTACTTGATTGGGAAATATCCAAATATTTTTTATTTTATTTTTTAGCATAATACCTGATGTACGCAGGTGATAGTGGTGCAAGCTGTATATACGTGATTTAGTAAACTTGTGACCCGCGTGTATCTCCAGAAGTGTTTTTCATAGGGTTAAACTAGAGCATCGCGGCTATGGTGAGTAAATGGGGTATACTTAGTTTCCATAGGGACATGGAAAGGACATCAAATCATGATGTATCAGGTGTGGAAAATCACTCTATAACAATTACGTCGACCAACCTCCATTTAAGTTGTAATTGAGCGGATTTCAAGCCATAGTTGGTTGACCCAACCCTTTTCAAACTGTCACACTTCTCAAGGTGGATGTACAAAGTGGGAACAAAAATACTTGTAGTATGGATTTGAATAGTACGTATCCTTGGAATTCATGCCAAAGGGGGAGTCCCAATACTATAGCCAAAGGTGGTCGAGTTTATACGCAAAAGATTCAAAATTTCAAGAGGAATTTAGTGGTGAAATTTATTTATGAGTCTATGAAACATATCAAAATGATGTCTTTGGAGCCCGCGTTTCCAAGAAAAGAATAACATAACCTATACTTAAAAGTATCAAAAGGTTGAGAAGAATCCAATTATGATTTATGTTTCTCTATTTTGTTTGTAGAAATAAAATATAATTTCAAAGCATTGTAAGCTTATAATTCATACTATCAACATTATTGAGAATAATGAGAGTGGTATCACTATTGGAATTGGACCCATAGACATATACCAAGATGGGTGAAATCCATTAACAATTTTTTGTCTCTTTTATTCTCTTCTTTATCTTCCATATTTAACTTATGATGAATGCATTATGAAAGTTAATTTCATAAGTAAAAGTTCTTAGCTAAGTAATATTAATCACTTAATTTGTTAACTACAAATGTGAGTTAAAGATATTGTAATGAAATTATATTTGATGTCAAAGTTTACTAATGGATTGATATCTTAATATTTTAGATCACTGAGACTACCACTCGCATTTCCTTGTTCACACAAATCAAAGTCAATTTCTCAAATCTGATACTAAAGAACTAGGAAATGAGAATATAAAGTTGAAAATGCTCAATGAAAAAAGACCTACAATGAAATTAGATTTGATGTCAAAGTTTACTAATGGATTGATATCTTAATATTTTAGATCATTGATACTACCACTCGTATTTCCTTGTTCACGCAAATCAAAGTCAATTTCTCAAATCTGATACCAAAGAACTAGGAAATGAGAATATCAAGTTGAAAATGCTCAATGAAAAAGGACCTGTATGCGTCTGCTCAGAATACCATAGGGTGGGTATCACAACACCTATCATGAGAGATTTAGGATCGTACCTTCTATGATACCATGTAAAGATCCTGGATCAATCTAGATCAAAGATCAGTCTTAACATAATAGAAGAAATAATCTATAAAATCGAATGATTAATGTAGATAAGGATGCCTCCATTTAGAACAATGAAAAATACTAGATACACCTAATAATATCTAGGTGATTGATGATACCTACTTGAAGTTACAACTCACAATAGACTACCAACAGTAGAAAATAGAAAACACCAACAAAATCTAATTTGAAAGCAAGGACATGAAATTTACCAAACAAACCCATATGAATACTTTTGTTATACAAACCATATGAACTAAATTTATTTATAACATCTTTCTTTTAAAATTGAATTTAAAAGGTAAGATAAGCCATTTACCTAACAAGCCCATATGAATACTTTAATCATATAAAACATATGAACTAAATTTCTTTGTAACATCATTTCTATGAAAAAACACTTTTTAAAATCTAATTTGATAGTTTTTTATTTCCACAAAAAAATATATTCTATTGATATATAAAAGGTTACATTCATCGGATGAATCATGCTCTCAGCATAATCATCACACAAAAACTATAAACCTAGTCCCAAATCTCTATCTCTAAAAAGTCCTTCAATTAAAAATTACCTTTCTAAAACATTTTATCAAAAATATTACAATAAAAAATGCTTCACCATTCCACATGCATAGTCCAAAAGATATCAAGTAACAAAATGAATCAAAATATTTTCTATCTGCATATATTGTCATATTCATATCATGAAATCTATAGCTGAATAGATTTTTCCTACATGAAATCTCATAAGAACTGGAATAATGTTAAGAACGCTTGTCAACCCTCGTCTTTATTTCGTTAGAATATTTTGTTGGACGCATATGCTTTGTAAGGTGTCCCGTTAATATGTTGTATTATTCCACACTCGTGGGGAGTAATAGTTGTTTATATTAGACTTCGTACATAAGTGAGTGTTGAGGCCAAAGAAGGTATCCAAGAGTTATTTGTATTGAGCTTGTTCAAAGTAGGTTTCCCCCTCAAAGTGTCTTGCGATCAATAAGATATCATTTGTGCTATGTTGTTTATGTTATATAGTGCATTTTCATTGTTTAATGCAGGAGGTTCTTCACATATGGTACCAGAGCACTTTCCTTCGCACAAGGGGTAATGTTTTCTCTTTCTTATTTTTGGCAAAAAAAAGAGGGAAAAATTGGGCGGTGACTTTAAGATCAATTTTTGAAACTTCTTGTACATATTCAGAAGAAGTAAGTTGAATATATGAATTCCTCTTTCAAAAATATGTGGTTTCAAAAAAACAATCATCTCATTTGGAGTTCCAAAAGTGGAGATATTTTTTATTTAAAATTAGCTATTTTTCAAACTTTCGGTGACGGCCGCGGAAATTGCAGAGAGAAAATCGTTTGACCAGGTGCCCAGATTTATGTTTCGGTTACTAAGATATATCTAGATTTGTTGTGCTAGTTCCAAAAATAGGTTATAATAGATATTATGAGAAATATTGATTGGCTTATGCTCATTTTAAATTTTTTGTCTCAAAACCCTACCTCTATTTACAGGTTTTTTTGGGCGTTGGGTGGAATCCTTGCCAAATATTTTCTGGCATTGTGATTATTGAAGTACTTCTTCTTCATTGCATCGGTATTATTCATTCGGATCAAGGAGTACATAATTTCCTCTTAAAAGTGGGAAGTACTTGGGAATAACCCTAAAACTCATTATGAGGCATACCATAGGAACCCCGAAGTAGCTTGCCATTAAGAGGACCTGCCAAGCGAAAAGGGGAACGACCCCTGCCTGATTAACTACTTTCACTTGTGAGGTAAACCAAGATCTATCGTTTGTGGCAAAGCAGCTAACAATTTTACTTTAGTCATGGAGTGAGGGGTATTTCCCCAATACGCAAGACGTTAGACAACATTCACTAGTACAAAATGAGGAATTAGCTACTAGATGACTAAAAATTCTAGTGACCATAGGTTTTTCAAGTGATTTACTACTAAATATGAGAAATTTTGACTAACCCAACTATAAATGACTAAAATTAACCACTAATTTAGTCACCAATTAACAAATATGACTAGATAATAAGTGACAGAGTTAAAAATGACTAATTTAGTCATGGCATAAAAAATGACTAGCTAGAAGAATATGAATTAGTCATTTATGTTAGTCATTTTTAATTGTGTCATGAAAAATTGAAAATTTGACAATGAAGAGTAAATTTTGTAAATTATCTACATTCTATTATTAATATTGGTGCCATGCACCTTGATCTTCAGAGATCCAACAAACAAATTGCACGAATTTTCTCTTGACCATCTTTATCCCTCCTGCACCATTGAACCAAACCCGGTTAAGCATGTTCCAAAGGAAAATTAGGTTCCTACATCAATTACGAATTAGGTACTAGAACCAGTACCATATCAATACCTAGATAGAAGCATCATAGCCCTACATCCCCTCGATAATCGGCCATTCAAATGACCTCCTCCACGTAGACTTACCAAATCCATCCAATGCATGGCCCAAAAAAATGTCAACTTTGGATTTGTGGGATGAAGGTATCATTCGACCCTTGCTCCCCTGTTTTTGCACTTGATACTGTATTTTTGCAGACGATACACTGGTTCAAGATCTCGCAGTGACGACTCAAAGCTATCTAAAGGTATGGTTCTTGCTGCTCCGATTGTGTTCATCACTCCAATCAATAACCCATTGTTATGTTTTTTACAAGTTTCAATGCTATTGGAGTTACTGCTTCCACTTTACATTCATAATTATCACCATATCCAGCTTATGCACTCATAACCATATGCATTTTGAGCTTTCATCCTTGGAAAAGCATGAGCACCCTCCTGCAATGCTACTATTTGCAAAGGTCAATGGTTTTTACACATCAACATTTCTCACACGCTCCAAAGAAAAGCTGAAGTAGAAATTAGAAGAAGTGATTAAACTTTGCAAGGAGGATTACTTGTTGTAGATGTCATTATAGAGAAGGGGTCAAATGATACCTTCAACCCACAAATCTAAAGTTGACATGTTTTATGTTGGCCATGCATTGGATGCATTTGGTAAGTGTACATGCAGGAGGCACATTCGAATGGTTGGTTCTTGAGGGGATGTAGGGACCTCATTTGTGGTTGTCGTCGGTCGTTATCCTAGAGAGTGTTGATTGGATGTTGGTACTAGTTGGAGTCGATGATTTGGCCGAGAAGTGGAGATGATGACCAGCTTCTAGGCCAAATTGTCGACTGTGTAGACTACTCCATTTATAAAAATAAACAACTTATATGATAATTATTAAAAATTATATATATATAAAACCAATTAACATAATTTATATAATAAAATAAAAAATATATATGTGATCGTAGCGTGACTCTTCCGATGTAGTTAAAGGTTTTGAAGAATTTTCCAAACTTCTTCTCTATGGAAGAGGGCAAAAAATTTGGTGCAGAAGTATTTAAGGAAGACGTAAAATCTACTTTTTCCCAGTTCAGTAAATATCATACACTGCCTATATATCTCATGTGGCCTTATTATTCAATGAGGATGCTGACTCTTTGGTTTGGGAGAATTTTTTTTCGATTGGAGTGGTTACTACAAATCATTCCTATGAAGTTTTAGTGACCCAGAGGAACCTACATCCTCTAATATGGTGGGTCAAGTGGGTTTGGAAAGGCTCTATGCCTCTAAAATTCAAATTTTTTTGTTGGTTACTTCTCCACAACAAAATTCTGGTTTGGAAAAATCTTCAAAAAAGAGGATATTTTGGTCCAAGTATGTGGTCCTTGTTCAGATCTGACTTAGATTCAGTCAAACACATTTTTCTTCATTTTTCTTATTTCAAAACAGTTTGGAGAGAGGTTAGCTACCACTTTTCTTTTTCCTTTAATTGGGATATGAGATCTATTGAAGATTGGTTTCTCTCTTGGTTTGGAAGCATAAAGAAGTGGAAGTTTCTTCCTTATTTTGTATTGGGAAATTTGGAAATCCAGAAACAAGTGCATTTTCCAAAAGATTTCTCCCTCTATTCTAAACATTGTTTCTAAGATTGTGGTAGGTTTTATGTAATGGAACAGAGATTGTGCCCCAAAATTTTAAAATATTCAAATCATCTTAATGTTGGAATCCAATACCATATATGGATTCTTTGATGGGGTTGAGCAGGATGGAAATTGTGGTACTGGCATGATCCTCCTTATAGATGACTCTCACAGTTTCGAGCTAAGGATGGGTTTTGGAAGTGGCACTAATACTTTTGCTGAACTTTTATCCTTATGGGATATTTTATGGTTCGTAAAAAAAAGAAATATTCTCCAGATTTCTATTTTTGGTGACTCAAAGGTCATAATTGATTGGGCCAGAGGCCTCACCAATTTGCAATCACTAAGTTATGATTGCTGGTTGAAAATGATTGGGCTCCTAAAGAATTGTTTTCTTTCTTTATCCTTCAGGAACCTATACAGGGAGTTCAATTATGACACGAAAAACCTATCAAAGCTTGTGATAGGAATCTACCCTGGTATTCTTCACTTCTCTAAGTACTCAAACGAAATCATGATTTCTAAAGGTCGCTTCACCTGCTTCTAGTTTCTCCATTCTGGTTTTGCCTTGGACTTTTTTAGGTTGTATCTGTATGACAACTCTCTAGAGCCCTGCTATTTTTTGTCTCACAATTATTTTTTCTTTTCCGCATTTTTTCTTTCTATAGGTTGATGGGTAGAGTCCCCGTCATTTATTTTCGGATATTGTATTTTTTTGCCTAGGGCTTCAATATTGTCTTCTAGCCTAATCTGAAGGGGATTTTACATGAACAACTATGATGTAATTTTGATTCTTATGAATAACAGATCACATATTTTTTTACAATGAAAAGAAACCGTTTACATAGAAGAAAACAATTTAAAAATCTATATTTTAACAAAATATATAATCTAAATTTCAGTAAATTATAACAAAATATATAATCTATATTTCAATAAATAGAGATTCCATAATTTTTCATTTACACCTTGGAAAAAGAACAATTTAACACAACCTATTTTGACAAATATATAATATATATTTTTATATATAAATTTGTTTCCATTTTTCTTGTTTAACCATTGCTTTAGGTTGTTTCCTTTTTAAGCTTCAGATTGAATTGCTTTATGTTGTTTCCTTTTAAAACTTTTGTACACTTTGGATTGAATATTGAATAGGGAATGGAGAGAATAAAAAATGGTAGGTGGGTAATCACAATCACAATATTTCCATTTCCACATTTATGGAATTTCTGCTTCTACAATTTACTCTCCTCTTTCCATGGCCATGGCATTTCCACTTGCTGGTCCATCTTCTTGTTTCATGCTTTCAAGATGGATCATATCTACTCATTTGATGTGTTGTGTCTTTCTTGAATCATGATGTCGGTGTTTGAGTATTGAGAGTAGGAATTCTATCTATGTCTATTTTTGATAGAGAACGGTGGTCTCGTATAGGGGAAATGGATTTGGAAGGACATATGGTCAAACACTCTTCTCTGGGAAGGACCTTTCTGTTCTGATGTTCTCTTCTTTGATTTGTCTTCCTAATTTAATATTTTTCTTTCTATGATATGAAATATCATTAGCAATCTGTTAATTACCTGTCTATGGAATTCACCACAGATATAGAAGAATAAAGAATGTACAAGGAAGAAAATCCATGCTACTCCACTCCACATATGTATCCATCTCTGTCTCCTCATGTCTCTGCATTTTTTTTGGGATAGATCACCTGTTCTGGGGATTTTCTGTTCATATGGGATGTGATTGGCGTGGATCTGATAGTAACATATATAGATTATTCTGAGGAATTCAAGGCAAGAAGAGATCATATTTTTGCATGGTTATATGCCTCTAGCACTCCATGCTTCCAAAATTGTGATGGTTCTTCGGATGGAGGAGAAGACGCAAGAGTTAGTGGCGGTGCTTCAGGGATTAGAAGTAATCTGCAAAACAAATATCCAAGAAATTTCAAGGAAATGGAAGTCAAATCACATGAAAGGGAAGACAAGATCCAGGATGATGATGATGATGAATAAGGGTTTCCAAAAAACAAAGAAGAAATCCACCATGTGGTGGACGAGGTGCTGAGGATAAAGGAGATTCTTGACAATTCTTATCAGATTCTTTGTTGTTGTCTTCTCTACCATTCTCATTGGTTAGATTCCACGACTTCCGTTCATTTACAATGGCCATTCCTTTTTTTTTCCCCCCTGAAATCCAATTGAATGAGCCAAGTACATGTATTGATCGGTTATTGTCTTCCCTTCTCAATGATAATAGGGAATCATAACACTTTTGGGGTTGACAATCACATCCTTTTTATTAAAATGACTAAAATTTTGAGTCTTGTTTAACACATTTTATCACTAAGATAATATCATATGCTATTGTCAATGGGATCTCAGTTAGTCAATAAATAAACCAGGGCTGTTTTATACTCCTACCCAAGCGTTTCATGCACTTGGGCTAGGTGCAAGTTGTGGGAAATTTTTTTGGAATAGATACCACATCCCTGAATTCTCAGTGGAAGGGATTTTTAGAGTTTTTTAAGGCAGCCATATATCATTGTAGTATGCCACCAGACTGTGATATAGCAACATTTTGTCAAGTTTAGTTTTTTATTTGTTATCATATGCTGCTACTCATCATGCACTTGATATTTTTATTCTGGTGGTGGTTTTATTAGTATTTATATGCTAATGTTTTTTGTTTCGAATTGGATATATCTTAGCATATGCTCATTCTTTACATTTTTCTGCATTGGTTTCATCCTCATGAACTCTTGTTGGAGTCACTGCAGATTTTTTTTAAGATGCATATTTCTGTGGAAGATTTGAAGGTTAGAATAACATACCTTGTTGGATTCTTATTAAAGTATTATGCCTGTTCTTCTTAGTTTTAGCTTATTTATATTTTAGTTATTGTCTTCCTTTTTGAGTTACCAAGAGAGTAATTTTGGTAGACAAGTGAATGGATTGCACAAGCATGCTTCTGTTGGCATTCGAAAGCTAGTAAAAGAGATTATAAGGTCAGTTCACTTTTGGTTCGCAAAGGTTCTTGTTCATTTTCTTGCATGACTTTGCAGAAATGACAAATAGGAGTACCATTGATATTTCATTATATCTCAGTGGTTTTTTCAAATATTATTATATGGTCATTTGCATTCATCATGAATGATCCAAATTTGATACTGTGAGAGTTTATGATCTTCAGAATATCCTAGGTCATGTGAGTGATTACATGGTTCCCTCCCCCGCTCGCCTTCCCTTCAATACTAAAAACACTGGAAGTTCGTTGCCATGACTTGTGGGTTTTCTTTGTATTTTTGTTGCAAGCTATCCTACTCCAGTCATTGCTATGTTAGGATTTTGTTCCACATTAATATTCCTTCGCCTCCTTCCAGATGTCTTCTATTATAGCTGAGTGTCGTATCTGTTGGGGAAACTGCTACTTCAAGGATTGGGCGTTTATGGGTTTTAGCTTGGTTGAATCAAAGATTTCACTAAAAGGGCTATGTGTCATACTAATTATAAGGTAACCCATCCATTTCAAAGAACTATTCTGGTTTTGACCCATCCATTTCAAAGAACTATTCTGGCTCTGTATTTCTTCCTCCTTTTCTGCTGGAGGAGCATCATCATCATTGTGAATATGAGTAGGATGCAGACCCCCTCTTCCTCCTCTACTACTGTAGGTTTGGTCTTAGAGTCCATGTGGGGAGTGGTCAAAATATATTCTAAATAATCTTTTCATTTGATTCCCCAGAGATAGAAACATGTGCATTCATTCAACAGTAGCAACATTGTTTGTGCATTCATTCAAAATTCATTCAACAGCAGTAGCGCATTTTTGAGATGTGTTTTTTTTCCTATGTTGAGATGTATTCGCGACTATCCTTATATACAACTCGCGCATCACTCACGAGTCTCCTTTATAGCAAGTCACAAATCCATGTATTCACGGGTTGCGATTATACATAGTTGCGAATCATTCGCGGGTTGCTCTACTACAGAACCGCGGATGTGTCTCAACATTAAAACATAAAAACACTCGCGCTAATGGGAGATTAGTTAAGTTATTTAACTTAATTTCCTTAACTGCTGTAACCTCCCTAACCTTCGAGAACTGCCTTATTTCACCCATATAAATACAGGCCTTGGGGAGGGTGTTGACTACTTACACTTGGAGAGCAAAGTTATGCTGCTGGAGTTTATACAGAAGTCTTTGGAGCAGTGGAACTCAGAATCCTTTGGTTACAGGGGAGTCCTTGTCTCAGGCGTTGGGTTGTATCTGAACTCTTTCCATTATTGATAATAAAGAGATTAATTCTTCCATATGTGCTTCATGTGTATTGGTTTGATAAATGTTTATGCTTATGCATCTTATATGTGATTTATCTAACCTGCTTATACATATATGAATCATCTTGTATCTGGAAAAGTGTTTCTTGACAGGTGAAAGAGGAGCAATCTTGAAGACTTTGGAAGTGGAACAGAGAAGAAGAAGATTAGCAAGGATCAACCTTCGTTTAACAAGTAAGTCCTTTTGATCTTCCTATTTCTTATTTTGCACTTTAGAAGTCAATTGTCTGCAAGTAATTGAGTATGTTGGTAACCCCAGACCTTAGGTTATTAGGTGTATAATCCTGTACAACACCCCCTCTTCCTCCTCTACTGCTGTAGGTTTGGTCTCAGAGTCCATGTGGGGAGTGGTCAAAATATCTTCTAAATAATCTTTTCATTTGATTCCCCAGAGATAGAAACATGTGCATTCATTCAACAGTAGCAACATTGTTTGTGGATTCATTCAAAATTCATTCAACAGCAGTAGCACATTTTTTAGACATGTTTATTTCTTCTCCCACATGTACAATATATAGTACTGTTGTGTTTTGTAACCTTTAATTGATGTTTTTGAGATTTTCCATTTGATATGTCCTCTTTGCATAAAATGTTACCTTCTCTCTGGGTTTCAAGTATAGGTTCAATTTTTTATTCATCCACATAGTTTACAAAACTCCTTCCTTATTTCTTGGTGTTTTGTCCCAACTTCCTTTTCTGATTCTTTTTTAACCCCCTATTTGCACATTAACCCGGACTCATGATTTTAGGGGAAATATGGACTTAATCTTGTAAGTGGGAAGCAGAGGCAGAGTACTATATTTCCTTGGATATTTTTCAGGTTTGATGGTAATCAAAATGAGAGTACTTGGGATTGATCTCCGTGTTAATAATTTAAAGTTTTAGTCCAATCCTTCTAAGACATTAAAATGGATTTTTTCACCATGTTCAAAGGTGTGCCCCTGTAGCCATAATACTTACATTGTTGGGTGAACTCTATTTACATTGTGGCAGAGTATTAAATGTTGTGTGGTGTGGTGTATAATTCATTGGATGTGAAACACAAACATTTAGATGTTATTATTTTCATTTTCATTTGAAATGTTTTAAAACCCTTGCATTCTTGAAATTTGAATACCAATATGCAGTTTGAACTAATGGGACAAAATGAAAAACTTGATTTATGCTCCGCTTTAGTCAAAGAAAACTTAAAATGGCCATCCACAATATATCTACTTAGACTTTATATATTTGCATGAAGACATTTGAATTAAGTTGCAGACATTTATAGATATTAATGTAAAATGGCAGGCAACCTAATTTTTGTCTAATCATGTAAACTTTCTTTTGTGAGTTGTTGCAAGATGTTTTGTTAATAGTGCAGGAAATTTTAATGCGATGTGATTTCTGAAAGTGCGGGTGTATGCTGAGAATTGACAATGTTAAAGCTATGAGATATTTTGTCACATATTGAATATTCATCTATGCTATTCTACATGTACAACTCTCTATGTGTGTGTTTGTTGTTTTTAAGTTGATAGGTATTATGAGACATGATATGATAAATTTATTATTAATACTTTAATAATAAAAAAAATTGGTGAAGGATAGAGACAACCAAAACATTACATTACATTATGTGACATTCAAAAGTAATATATTATTCCATTTTCCATTGAAGAAAGTGAAAGAAGTGCCTGCATATATCTTAACTATTACAGGATTTCAAAACATTTTCCTCTCGCTCCTCTATCTAGTATGAGTACTGAGTCTATGTACTCTTTAGATTCTATATGTGATAGAGGAGGAGGTTGTGTTGCACTGCTTTGTTGGAGGATTTATAAGTATAGTCTTCTATTCCTTGAATACAAAGGTAACTTATCATAATTTTTCCATAGAAGTGAATGCCAAGTAGTGTATTCAACTAGCATGTTTGTCTGAGTATGATGTCTGTCATACTTGATTTATCATGGTTCATACAAATACATTGCAGATAAGAAGGCTAACCTCCCAATAATATCATGTCATATTTTTTTTCAAATGCAATCATTTTCACAATCACCTCCTATCACAAAAAACCTAAAAGTGATTGGAGTTCCAATCCATGCCCATTTCCCTAACTACATTTATTTCATTATTGATTTGTTTCTCATGTAGTTTATCCTCTTCAACATGCACAATTGTTGATACCATCATATTGTTGTAATAATAATTATTATCAAGACTAAAAGTCATTTTAAAAGCATAGGAGTGAGCTTGAATTCCCATAAAGAGTCTTCATTGTTGCCACAATAATTACCTTTCAAGGTGTTGATGAAGTTATAAATATCTGGCAGAAGTTGGGTGAAAAAATTGGGTAAAGTTAGGATAGGGACATTACAGTCAACTACAACAGTCTACATATTAAGTGTTTGGAAAAAGTCTCCACACATATGTAGTTGGTGCCTATTGTTACCTACAACAGTGAGAGAAAGGTTTGCAAAGTGTTTGTAAAAATTAGTGAACTAAAATCAGTACATCAGATAGACACAAACCATTTATTTGGGTCAAGTTCTTTACCTTGGTATGTTTGGTGTTAAGAATATGACCTACAACTGTCTAAAACGGTGATAGTGGAACGTTTGACAAGGTAATCAGTCCAATCTATTCAACAATGAGTTGAAAATTTTAGTGCAATTTTACTTGGGAACGTTACACATATCTACATTCCTATATAGATCTAGACGACAATAATCAGAATTTTTGTGAGAATATGAATAGAAGACACAACGCATATAGGTATTTAGATGTCAGAGTATTGTCATAGATCAATTTGATGTTTTGGACAATATTGTTTGAATTTAAACCATCAAATCCTTAGTTGTACGTAGTATACTTGTATTTTAGCAAGGCTAAGTGGCAATTGCATTTTAACAGTTGCAATAGAGAAAGAACTGATTAGTTAGATCTATGGTTTATTGTCTTTTTTTGGAATTAAATCCCAAGATTTAGTGTGTCTTTGATTGCTTTTGAAGTGTTTGGAAATAAGTGCACAGTTTCTCAATTTTACTTTTCAAATAGATAACCAGGTTCTAATGTCTCAAGTGTTCAAATTTTTAAAGTTGAGCCACATTGGACCAAGAGATGCTATTTGGTGCAGGCAACCGAGAGTCCAATAAGTAAACTCAACAACATGTAGCTCTGCTCTCCAAGAGTTCACAACAACACAATTGGAAACACACACAAACATAGTATCCATTACAACTTTTAGATTTCAAAAGCAATTTCACATAAAATTGTTCCTGGATTTGTTACTTAGATCCAAGGTTGTTTGGGAGTGGAAGCGAAAAGAGAAATTTTCAAAAAAAATTGATTTGGGAGCATTTCAGGAGCGTTTTTTATATAATATAGATTTTTATATATTTTGATGCATATATATTAAAAAAAATGTATTATACCAAATTAGCTATAGAAAACATAGATATAACCTTAGGAGGAATCAAAAAATGTCCTGATGATGGATCTTGTTTTGGATTCGAAACATTGATATACAATGTTGAATACGGTGGTTTTTTTTATTCCTCCTGAAATTAACCACCACATAAGCCTTGCTACAGAAATTACTTCCCTATATGGAAAAGAAATATGGAATCACGTCCGGTTACTAGAGAAGTTAAGAGTTAAAATCATGAAGAGAGCAGAAGATCTGAATTTCTTAAAAACTTGTAGAGACAAGAAGCTAATTCCCTCATTCGTTTTAATGCACCACCATATGCACAATAGTTGCAACCAGAAATCATTTGAAAATTGAGTTTAACGCTGGTTAGAACAGAGATCAAGAGAACACGTGCCAACTTGGACCGTATGTCCAGGGACACGTTATCCCTCCACCTCAGACTCTCAGCCACTATCAGTCTAGACTTATGGAAAATAGCTGATGCCAATATATCCCTCAAGTTCAACAATCAGAAACACAGGATGGGGGACAGACAACAGAAGAAGATAGTTGGCATGGAGAAGAAGATAGTCGGCATAGAGAAGAAGAAGCTTGGACCCAATGTGACGCCTACACCGGGACATGCCAGTGATCATAAGAAGGTGGTTAACCTCTCGAGCCACATGCTGACTGAGGTTGAAAATAATATTCTGAAGAAAGGCCTAAACTTTGCCTTAGCGCCTAGAACTATCCCCACCGAGACCATCATCTACACTATAGAGGACAACATTCATAATTTAAGTGTTTTGGATAAAGAAACCATCAAACATGATTGCACTCTAGTTCTAAGGAAAGCCAAACTACCCAAGAACAACATCACAAAAGAAGAACAATTAGCTTTGAAAAACCTCAAGTCTAACAATGACATAGTTATATTAAAAGTAGACAAAGGAGGTGCTACAGTCATCTTAGACAAAGTAGCGTACAACGCAAAATATGATAGATCACCTTACTACTAGCAGGAGCTATAGAAAACTTAACAAAAACCCTATTTCTAAAATAATTAGAGAGGTAAAAAGAACTGTTAAAAACTCACACCTTGATGAAAGAATAAATAAATGTCTTACCCCTAATCGTGAGATTACACCTACAATCTATGGCCTCCAAAAAATTCACAAAGAAGGAGTACCCCTTCGGCCCATCGTTAACACTATAGACTCCCCCACTTATGAGCTGGAAAAACACGTAGCCAAAATCCTAGGCCCCTTGGTAGGTAACATAGACTCTTTCATTAAGGACTCAAGTGAATTTGTGGAGTTGATAAAAAAGAAGAAGGTAGAACCCAATGACATGATCTTGAGTTTTGATGTGGTCTCCCTATTCACTAAGATACCTTTAAATGAAGCCATCCAAGTCATCAAAGAGGTAACAGACCCGAACACAACTAGGTTAGCAAAAGTATGTCTCAGATCCACTTTCTTCAGTTTTCATGGAGAATTCTATGAACAAACCATGGGGGTAGCCATGGGATCCCCCCTCTCACCCATAGTGGCAAACCTCTACATGGAAAATTCAATAAAGAGGCTCTAAACTCCTACCCACTAAAGCCTTCAAAATGGAAGAGATACGTAGATGATACAAATGTGATTTGGCCACATGGGGAAAACGAGCTGAAAATGTTTTTTGAACATCTTAACAATCGTTCGGCAGATATCAAGTTCACAATTGAACTAGAGGAGAATGGGAGCATCCCCTTTCTTGATGTCTTGATAACTAGAAAAGAAGATGGGACCTTAGGACATATGGTTTTTAGGAAGAAAACTAATACAGAAAGCTACCTCCACGGAGATTCCCACCACCACCCCTCCCAGACAATAGGAGTCATCAACAATTTAGCAATTAGGGATTCTAGAATTTTAGATACCGACCATCTTTAAGAAGAAAAATACCACCTCAAAGAGGTCTTCCTGAACATAGGTTACGAGCCTAGGGCTATTAAGAAGGCTTTAGATAAGGCCAATAATGGACATACTTATAACCATGCAACATCCAAGGCCCATTTGACTGACAACCATAGTACCTAAACTTGTGGCACAAGAGACTACTTACCTTACATCTAAGGGGTCACCAACAAGATCTCCAAAATCCTTAAAAAGAACAATATTACAACTTCATTCAAACCCTTAGAAACTATTAACAAAAAATGAAATCTGTAAAAGACCCGATCGACCCGAAACAACTTAGGGGAGTCTACAACATCCCTTGTTCATGCAATATCACCTATATAGGTGAGACTGGACGTTCATTCCACACAATACTTAAAGAACATGAAGCTGCCATGAGGATTGAATGAGTCCGTACCTCATCCCTGGCAGAACATTGCACCAAAACCAAACATCAAACTTGCCTTGAAAACACCAAAATCCTAGCCAAGGAAAACCACTATTTCAAAAGAAAATTTAGGGTAGCCCTAGAAATCATCAAACATCCAGACAATTTGAATAGAGATGGAGGCCTCGAGGTCAACACAAATTGGCTTCCTTCTATCCTTAAAACTAAATCAAGTGGATAACACCCCTTCTCCCTTCCCTTCTAAAATCCTTCCATATTCCTTAAAGATAGGTAACCACTTGTCATGGTTAAAATAGTGAATTAACAACATTTGAAATTATTAAACCCTACTACACTTTTAACAATTAAAATTAAAATTAAAATTAAAAAATTAATTTTATAAAAAAAATTAAATTTAAATTAATTAAAAATTATAACCAAAATTACTTAATATTTAAGGTTTATTTTATAATTAACATTAACTAATAGCTAGATCCTATACTTTGTTTTAACTACATTACCAATACTATTATTGGTTTTAACTATATTAAAAAAAATTTAAAACAATGTTAAGAACAAAATTTAAAATGGAAATTTAAAATTATTAAAATAGAAATTAAAATTTTTAAAACAATTCCAATACACTAATAAACTTAACCTACACTTTGATAAAACTATATTAAAAATACATATTTTTTATTTTAACCTAAAATTATAATTAAAATATTGGTTAATAATTAAAATTAAAAAATTTTAAAATAATAAACAATTTCAAAATTTTAATTGTTTTTTACAAAATCTACCTTAAGACAATTTAGGGTTTTAGTCGATTTTTCTATCCATGAACCCCATGAACCGACCTCTTCTTGTCGCTGCATCCCATCACTATATATTCAGATTTTTCTCCCTTCATATTACTCAGGGAAATGTCCTGATGATGGATCCGGTTTTGGATTCGAAACGTCGATATACAATGTTGAATATTGTGGTTTTTCTGATTTCTCCTGAAATTAACCACCACAGAAGTCTTGCTATAGATATAACCATTAATACACATGTCACATATAACATCAATCATCTAGGAGCTATTACTTGTAGAATTGTCATCAAATGATCAATCATCAACAACATCAATCTTCAAATTTCAACATATAATATTTTCCATCAACAAACTCTAACAGTCTAGACTCTAACAGATAACATCAACCATGAAATGAAACAAAGCATCATAATATCATATTTAATACCAAAGAGTCGTAGTAAAATAAGATGATAAGAATCAAGATGTAGTCAACAATTTAAAGTTCAAACTTCAAACTTCAAAGTAGGCCAGGATGTTTACAAAATAGGCCATAATAAACAAGAAATATAAAGTATTATGATACCATCATACTAAGTTTTCCTCTTGCCACGAGAAATTTCCAATTTATTTTCTCGTGTTTTAGGTGTAATAGGAGCTGGTGGAAGTGATTGTGGAACACGAGAAGAAGATGAATGGCCCCCACGGATTGTCGAACGTTGTGAAGCTAAAGGAAAAACTCCTGCATCTGTAAACCTGCTGGTGGTTGGGGGTGGAATATCTAATGTATGAATCGAATGAGGACCACCCTCATTATCACCGAATATTTCTTCCTCCAAGCACTCTAATGCAATGGCTCCATCCTCCACATTAGCCTCCTATGGATTGTTGTCCCAAGTAAAAAAAAATCTATCATTCTTATCTGCTTCAGAATAGTGGGACACCAAACTTAAGTTGTAGTGCACATAAACCAAACTTTCGGCTCGTTCTGTATTCAAACTATTTCTCTTGACATTATGGATGAAGCTTGAGGTGCTCAAACACCTTTCTGCAAAAGAACTATTGAAAAGCTGTGAAAGCACCCTCACCGCCAATTTATGCAAATATGTGGCACCACTGCCATACATGTTCCACCAATGGATAAGATCCAACCTCTCTCAATATTTGGTTGCATGCAAGGTACCAAAGACTCCATGTTCAATAATGTATTCACTCAATTCACTTCGTAGTTGAGCACACTCCTCCTCACTAGAGACCAACTTGTCTAATGCAAGCATATACCCATTTTGCACCTCTGGATATGTGTGTGGTCTTTTCCTAACTCCACCACCAGATGCAGGTTGGGACAACCAGGATAGAGAATAATATTTTTGGGTAAGGACATATGTAAGGTCATGGAGTGGAACATTCAAATTATCCCACCTTTTGACCACATGTTTATGAATATGGTCATACAAGATTGCATCTCTTTGCTCAACAATGTCTTTGATATGACCAAGCATGCTATCCATTTTCTCATACACCTCCCCAATCACTAGTGGATCTGTATCTAAAAAATGAGTTATATTATAAATGGGCTTGGTGAACTATAGAACATATTTAACCTATGTCCAAAAATGACCATCAAGAATGGTATCCTCCACATCTTGAAATTCATGTCCATCAAATGTGCTTGCAACTTTGTCTTTCAATACCTGCCATGAATCACTTGAGGCCATACTAGCCAATGCTTCTCTTACCTTCAAAATCCTCCTGAAGGTGAGATAGTAGATACCAAATATAGTCTTCAATAGCTCCAACCTAGAGTGATTGTGCCATGAATCACTTGAGGCCATACTAGCCAATGCTTCTCTTACCTTCAAAATCCTCCTGAAGGTGAGATAGTAGATACCAAATATAGTCTTCAATAGCTCCAACCTAGAGTGATTGTGAAAAATGTGGTTTTCCATGCTATGATTGGTGATAAATTTTATCATTTTCTTACCTCTCTTGTAAAAGGCCCCAATCCATCGGTAACTAGGGTCCTTCATCTTAACAATATCATGCATCAAAAGGTTCAATCTGTGAACCAAACACCCTGACCAGAATATGTTGGGATACTTATCCTCAATGATTTCTCTTGCTACCTTGCAATTAGCAGCATTATCTGTGATTACTTGAATTACATTGTATGGCCCAATCATTTGAATGGTGTCAAGTAAAAGAAGTGCAATATTGATACCAGTCTTGTAGCGATCTAAGTAGTCATGAGATGAAAGGAAGACTGCACCACTAGCAGAAACACCAAGAATATTTATCAATGGATTTCCTTTAACATTTGTCTACCAATCTGATACAATGGATACCCCATATAATGACCAATCATTTGTAAACTTTCCAAGAGCACTATTTATTTTGGCTCTTTCCCTGTCAAATCCCACAGTTCTAGCTTTGTCATACCTAGGGCTCCTATATCCTTTAGGGGCACCATTGATGGCTTGTACCATTTCATGTCAATAGGGTGAGAGAAGATCATTGAATAGCACACCACATGCATAGAGAAACCTGTAAAATTTTGAATCCACATCTTCTCTACAACCAAGGTCAAGGAAATCTGATAATGTTTTTCGCATAGGGGAGAATCCACTAGTATGGGTGGATGATGATCGACATCCACCACTAAATATTCTCTGTAGGGATTTAGATTCAACCCTTGATCTCTTGGAATTGGTTTGAGCGACCTCTTCTTCCATTTTGTGTTGTTTCTTTCTTTACCTAGAACTTTGTCACATGTTTTGACTCCAGTAGGCTTACCTTGATCACATGGAATAATCCCACACAAATTCTTTCTCACATGGGTATATGAACCTTTGTAATTTTTATTATAATGGAGGTGTGTAAACTTTGTGGTTCCACCCCCTCTCCCTCCCCCAAGTCTTGCAACATACTTCCACAAAGGTGTTGTGTCTTTTTTTGGCCCCTCATCACTCTCAATCTCCTCCTCCTCCCCCTCTTCCTCCTCCTCTCCATAGTATGTGTGGCTCCCTATATCTTCATCATCATCATTGCCACCACCACCATCATGAGAAGAATCGAAACCGACCACAAAAACCACATAACCATCATGCTTGTTGATTCAATATGAGAATCACTTCTTTCCTACAATAGAATGATGGAGAACAAGAAATTGGAAGGGGTAGGAAAAAAACACATGCAAGATTTAAAATTTTAACATAATGAAATATTTTTTTCAAAACCAAACAAATATTTGGTTTTTAGAGCCTACCTCTTTAGATATTCAAGGATGGTTGAATGTCTCTATGGAAGCCTTCAATCTTCCTTCCAAGATCTCACAAATAGAAGCTTTCAATCTCCCCTCAAATCTCCCTTCCAAGCTCTACAAATTTTCTCTCAAACAACTAGCAAAGCCACTCAAAGCCCTAGCAAGAAAAATGAAAACAAGCAAATGAGAAATAGAATGAGTCCAAATAGAGGCTAATAGTGTTTATAAACACTAATTAAAACCTAGGAAACCATCAAAAACAATTTTTTTTCCAAAAAATAATGAGAAATTTTTTTCCATCGCATGGAATCGGTCAGGGAACGATTTCGGGAGCGTTTTTTTGCCGAGGAATCACTTGTTAAACTAGTAGAAACAAGGAAGGTCTTCCTACATGCATGTGGTCTTGCATGCAGAAGACTTAAATTAGGAAACCAATTGTATTTAATTTACTTTTCCTAAGTTTACTTTGGGAAATAAATTAAAGTGATCTAAATTAACTTTAGTGAACCACTAGTTAAAGTGAAAGTGAAATTAGGGTTTTTGCTTTACCACTAGTTAAACTGAAAGTGAACTTAGGGTTTTTGCTTTACCACTAGTTAAAGTGAAAGTGAAATTAGGGTTTTTGCTTTACCTAAAGTTATAAAAGAGAGATCAATTTGTGGAGAGAACACACACACTTGTACTCCGACAGAGACATGATACAGACAAGGAGAGAAAGTCAGATAGAGGATTTAGCTGAGAAGATGGAGGAACGAGCAGCGGGATCATCGAGCTTCATACAGCTAGACCGTACACTCACATAGGAGGGTGTTTATGGTTTATCTAGGATTTTCCCAATAATTCTATGGGGTACTGCATTCTCCAAGTTTGGCTGAATTTGCTGTGATTGTAAAAGTTCCATATTTTCTCATAATAAAATCTATATCTGATTGTTGCACCAGTTTTCCCATCTTAGTTTTTTTCGAGGGTTTCCATACCCAAAATAATAGTGTCAATATTGTGATGTGATGTTGTGAGTTATTTCTTATTTTTATATTCCGCTGCATACTGTAAAAGATATTCATATGTGGTTATTAGTTGATATTTTTCATGCACTATTTATCCCTTGTTGAATATTAAAGGAAAATTTACATGGTATCAAAGCTTTGGTGAGCTAAAGATGAGATATTTGTAGCAGCAGTGATAGATCAAGAGTAGATCTATAGGAAGACACAAACCTAGACTTCCATATCTAGGGTTTGACAGGTACATTTCACTATGGCCATGCAGTTGAGAGTTGAGGATAGACTCTAGTGTCCTCCGAACTTTCCTACATGGAAAGAGAGGATCACAAGGATCCTAGACATTAGTGATGTCGAGGAGCACATTGATTCCACAAATGTTGCACCCACAGATCCAGAAAATCTGATAGCCTGGAAGAAGATTGATTCCAGATCCATGTTGATTATCATGGATGGAGTGAAGGACCATATAGTCCCTCACATTTTTGGTAAGAAGACTGCATTGGAGATGTGGAAGTCTTTGGAAATTCTTTACCAGAGCAAGAACGTGAACCACAGGATGGTGTTTCAAGAGAGGATACACAACACCAAGATTACCAAGGGAGAAGGAGTGGTGTGTTATCTCACGAGGCTCACATAGATTAGGGATGAGCTTGGAGCTATTGGCTCTAAGACTAATGATAAGGAGCTAGTTTGGATAGCCTTCAATGGCTTCTCTAATCCATGGGACACCTTTGTCAAAGGTGTTGTGGCTAGGTATAAGTTCCCTGATGGGAAGAGACTATGGGATGAATTTGGGTAGGAGGATACCTGCATGGGTTAAGGATCAGGCTCATCCAACAGTGCCCCACATATTCTGGATGAGGAGGCTCAAGCCCTTACAGGGAAGAGAAAGGGGAAGGAAAAGAGAAAGAAAGATGTTAAGAAAAACCTTGAGGTGTCAAAGGTCAAGTGTGTTATCGGCCACAAGTAGGGACACTTTTCCTCCCAGTGCCCAGATAGGAAGAATAAGAGTAACACTCAGATGGATAGATTTGCATAGGTGGATGCGTTCAGCACAAACTTCGATCAGGATTTTTTGTTTGATAGCTTGCATGGAAAGCACCATAGGGAGAATCATATGGTATATTGATAGTGGAGCATCTACTCACATGACTGGACAGAAGATATTCTTCAAAGAAGTGTAGGAGGGTGGAACAAGGATCCATGTTGATCTGGGTGATGATGCACAGTATCAGGCGTGGGAAGTTGGCACTGTTTCATTTGAGAGGGAGTCTAGAAAAACCTCAGTTTTGATGATGTGTTATATGTTACAGGACTGACCAAGAACCTTATATCAGTCTCCACTCTAGCTGACAAGGGATATCAGGTGAATTTTCATGACCATAGAATGTATATCAGACCCAAGGGGTTAGATAGGAGCTTGTATCGGGTGATTGGAAGAAGGAGCAAGAAAGTGTACAGATTACACTTTGAGCCTGCAAAGGCTCTAGCCAGAAGCAATAGCAGTAGTCAGCATGAGTTGTGGAATAGGAGGATGGCACACTTACACCATGGAACACTGAATCATTTGAGATAGGAATTCATTGGAGTTCCTAAGGTATAGGAGGAAAAGCATAACCATTGCAAGGGTTGTGCTTTGGGGAAGAACATTAAGAAGCCTTTCCCACGGAGTGAGAACAATTTTAAGGAGCCCTTGGACTTGGTGCATTCGAATGTATGCGGAACGATGAGTATCCATTCATTTAGTGGTTACAGTTAATAAATAACCTTCATCGATGAATATTCTAGAAAAACCTGGTTCTATTTCCAAAATGCCAAGGAAAAGGTCTTTGAGAGGTTTGGAGAGTTCAAGACTCTTGTGGAGAACCAAACAGGAAAGAAGATTCGGGTGTTGAGGAGAGACAATGGGGGTAAGTACACTTCCAATGAGTTCATGGAGTATTGTTCAGTTGAGGGGATCAAGAAGGAGCACACTGTGCCCCATACCCCACAGCAGAATGGAGTTGCAGAGAGGAAGAACAAGACTATGGTTGGAGAAAACAAGGTCATGCTATTTGATCAAGGATTACCACTATTCCTCTGGGCTAAGGCATACAGGACTACAATATACATTCAGAACAAGTGTCCCCACATAGCCTTGTGGAGGAAGACACTGGAGGAGGTCTTCAAAGCCACTAGGCCATATGTGATTCACATTCGCATAATTGGCAGTGTCTTCTATTTTCATGTTCATGCTAATAATAGGAAGAAGCTAGACCTTTCTGGAGAGAAGGGGTTACTTGTTGGTTACAACGAGATTTCAAAGGCATATAGAGTTTACATTGCTACTCATAGGAGGATCATTGTGAGCAAGGATGTCCAGTTCGATAAGGATAGGTCCTTACGGAGATCTATGGACTTAGCAGTAGAGCAGCAATCAGCATAGGAGTCGAGAGTCAAGTTGGAGGAGCCAGATGTACAGGTACATGTACAGACATAGAGCATAGGTTCTAGTGCTCAAAGGGAGTTAGGTGGATAGGATCCTTAAGTCATTGACTTAAAGGATGAGCTGCAGCAGGAGACGGATGTTTAGTAGCCATAGTAGGTTGACACTAGGTGAATTCCTAAGTGGTTTAGATCCACAGTGCAGGATTCTAGGAAGGTAGATCCTCCACAGACGTATTTTAGATAGAGTGCACCACCAGAGAGGCTCAGTTATATGGCATTGATGATAGAGTTTATTAAATATGAACCTTCTAGCTTCGGGGAGTTTTCACAGCATGATGTGTGGCAGGAAGCTATGGTTTAGGAGTATGACTCCATTATGAAAAACAAGGTATGGGAGGTTGTGTCGAGGGCACAAGGGAAAAAGATGGTGGGATCTAGATGGATCTACAAGGTGAAGCATGCAGCAGTTGGAAGCATGGAGAAGCACAAGGCATGCTTCACGAGAAAGGGGTTTTCACAAAAGGATGGAATTGATTATAAGGCTACCTTCTCCCCTGTTTCCAGGTATTCTTCCATTCAGACCATTATCTCACTAGCAGCTAAGATGGGTTAGCGTGTCCATGAGATGGACATATAAACTACCTTCCTCAATGGAGTGATAGAGAAGGAGGTGTTTATTAAGCAGCCATAGAGATTTTATGTGGAGAACAGGGAGACACATGTATGCAAACTGCATCGATCTCTTTACAGGCTCAAGCAGGAACCTCGAGCATGGTACTCGAGGATTGACAGCTATCTGCGGGAGATGGGATTTCAGTGGTGTGAGGCTGACCACAATCTGTACTTCGTGATAGGTGAGGTTCCTCTCATACTGGTATTATATGTGGATGATCTTTTTTTAACAGGAGATGAGAGGCTGATTGGAAACTGTAAGTCCAAAATTGCAGTAGAGTTTGAGATGAAATACCTTGGGTTGATGCATTAATTTTTGGGATTGGAGGTTTGGTAGAGAGATGGATTCTTCTTCATCAGACAGGGGAAGTATGCAGTAGAGACACTGAAGAGATTTAGGATGGAGGAATGCAAGCCTATGGCCATACCCCTAGTTTCCAACTGGAGGAATATTGATGCATCAGGATCAGATGGATTTGATCCTACCTTGTATCGTCATCTTATCAAATCGCTTATGTATCTAGTTAACACTAGACTAGACATCAAATTTGCAGTCAACTCTTTGAGTCAGTTCATGATGGACCCTCGGAGAGTGCATTAGACGGCTGCAAAGCACATACTTTGCTACATTAGAGGTACAATGGAGTATGGATTGGTTTCTGAGTGCAAGGGGGGTGTACAGTTAGTAGGATTCATAGATGTTGGTTTGGAAGGATGTGTAGAGGACCGAAAGAGTACTTCAGGTTGTTGTTTCAGCATTGGATTAGGGGTTGTCTCTTGGTTTAGCAGGAATAAGAAGTCAGATGCATTGAGCCCGACAGAGGTTGAGTACATGGCTGCTTGTGAGGGTATGTGGCTGAGGAATTTACTTGCATGGTTGTTCAAGTGTGATCTAGTGGCTACAATATTTCATTGTGAAAATTAGAGTGGCATCAGGCTATTTGAGAATCCAGTGTTCCATGACCGGAGCAATTACATAGACATAAGATACCACTTCTTCAGATATTTTGTTCAGAGGGGAACCATTCAGTTGGAGTACATACCAATAGATGAGCATGGACATTTTCACCAAGGCACTTTGTAGACATAGTTTTGTGAATTTCAAGGGTAAGTTGGGGTTGCTACCGAATCCCTTCCTCATTGAGAGAGAGTATTAAACTAGTAGCAGTAACGAAGGTCTCCCTAATTGCAGAAGACTTAAATTAGAAAATTAGTTGTAGTTAAAAAGTTTACTTTGGGAAATAAATTAAAGTGATCTAAATTAACTTTAGTGAACCACTAGTGAAAGTGAAAGTGGAATTAAGTTTTTGCTTTACCACTAGTTAAAGTGAAACTAAAATTAGGGTTTTTGCTTTACCTAAAGTTATAAAAGAGAGATCAATTGGTGGAGAGAACACACACACTTGTATTGCAACAAAGACAGGATATAGACAAGGATCGAAGGTTAGACAAAGGATTTAGCTGAGAAGACGAAGGAGCGAGCAACAAGATCATTGATCTTCGTACATCTAGGCCATACACTCACACAGGAGGGTGTTCAGGTTTAGCTGGGATTTTCCCAATGAATCTTCCAGGTATTGAATTCTGAAGGTTTGGATGAATTTACAGTGACTGTAAAAGTTCCATATTTTCTCATAATAAAATCTATATCTGACTGCTACACTTGTTTTCCCATATTGGGTTTTCCCGTGGGTTTCCATTCCCAAAATAATAGTGTCAATATTGTGATGTGACATTGTGAGTTATTTATCATTTTTATATTCCACTGCAACTGTAAAAGATATTCTTGTGTGGTTATCAGTTGATATTTTGCATGCACTGTTTATCCCTAGTTGAATATTAAAGGAAAATTTACATCGCTATGAGAGCATTGATTCCGAATAGATTCCCTCAATGATTCCTAAATGTCAAGGATCATCTATTTTGGGTGGGAATCATGATTCTGAAAATCGCTTCCATGAGGAATCGACGAGGAATCACAATTCTGGAAGCGATTCCTCCCGGAGAGCGAATTGGGAGCAATTTGTCAAGGGGAGGAGCGATTCCCTGCAGCTTAGGAACTTTGGTAAATAAACTATTCTAGGGTTCAAATATTTACCCTATAGGCAACAATGACTTTATCATATAAATGGTCCTAAAATCTTGAATAGAAATCCAAAGGTTGAAAGGTGGCATACAGTTTCAGATTTTGTCTATCTGATGCATCAAAAGGTATGTTTCTGAATTTTTTGAACTATTACATTACATACTTTGGATTTTAAGTGGAATAAATGTGGTGACCTCTAGGGAAGTGGATTTACAAGTATTATCTCTCTAAAAATACTACAAGGAAGGTGGTGTCTAAGCAGAATCTTAGGTGTGGCATGTTTTCTGTAAAATGCTCATCTGTGGAAATGATAGATGTAATTAAAATCACAAAGGGATCGATCATTAAGTCACACGTACATGTTAGGGTGTAACATGGCCATTGACTGAAAAATAACATTTTCTTATTAATTGCATTAGACTTAAAAATGATTTTGGTGTAGCTAGTTAAATTGATGGTTTGGTGAATAAAATACCGTAGCGTTTAAATCTTGTCCCCAATGGCGAAAATGACCTTATCGTAGAAATGGATTTAAAATCCTGAATAGCAATTTGAAGGCCAAAAGGTGGTGTACACTTTCAAATTTTTTCAATCTGATAAGTCAAAAGGTTTGTTTATGCAATTTTCCAACTGTTACACTACATACTTTGGACTTTTAAGTGGCATAAATGTGGTGACCTCTAGGGAATTGGAGTTGCAAGTATTATCTCTCTAAAAAGACTGAAATGGAGGTGGTGTCTAAGAAGAATCTCAATTGTGGCATGTTTTATGTAAAATGATCATCTACGGAGCTGATAGATGTGACTAAAATCACAAAGGCATCGATCATCAAATCACCCCTACATGTCATCCTTGACTAAAAAAACTCATTTTCTCATTCATTGCATTAGACATAAAAATGATTTTGGTGTAGCTGGTTAAATGAATAGTTTGTTCAATAAAGTAGTCTAGGGTTCAAAAATTGTCCCCATTGGAAAAAATGACTTTATCATAGAAATGTACCCAAAATCCTGAATAGCAATCCGAAAGCCAAAACATGGGGTACACTTTCAAACCTTGTCAATATGATAAGTCAAAAGGTATGTTTCTGCATTTTTTGAGCTATTACAGTATGATTACATAATTTGGAATTTATGTGGCAGAAATGTGGTGACCTCCATGGAAGCGGAGTTGCAAGTATTATCTCTCTAAAAAGACTGCAAGGGAGGTCATGTCTAAGTAGAATCTCAAGTGTGGCATGTTTTCTATAAAATGCTTATGTGAAATTAGATGGATTGCTTACATTGAGAAAGGTTGTTTTTCCAGTCTCTTTGGTTCACTATTCATAATGAGTTCCAAGAGTTTCCGAACTTAGAGGTTAATATTTTGCAAGACATGGGAATAGGGTACAGGGTAATTAGATTTTGAAAGAATCAATTTTTTATAACTTATAAGTAAATTGAAGATGTAAAAACAAAACACATTGTAACGAATTTTTCAAATAAAGTACATTTTAGTATTTACCAACTCGGAACTAGGTTGATATTCTATTATTTCCTTCCCATCTCTAGTGTGTCTCACTTTAAGACGTATCACAGCACTCAGTTTCTGTTAAATTATTTAATACTAGAATTTGCAAAGGTTGTATTTTTTTGGGCCCATTATTTATGCTTCTGTTTATTTTACTCTTCAGGATTAGCATTCCCATGTGCTAAATCTATCTAAGTTGATATTTATTTTTTCAATTATTTCATCCCTACACTAATGAATTTGATATTTCATTTAATATTGTCATTGTTGGACCTTTTTGAGTCACCATATAGTTTCCCATATTTCTTTCTAAAGGCTAGTTGAAGCTTTTTATGAGATCAAGCACTCTCTTGCGGGCAATGTTGGGGAAGGGAATTGATTGTCCTTTTCAAAGGTTATGTTTTTTATTAACTTTCATTATTACACTAGAAAATATTCTTGTTATTACAATAATTGATACTCTTTCTGATTTGGCATTTTCTTGGTTAAAATCCCAAGTAGTTTCATCTTATGCCTGCTGAGTCTGCTATGTAAATGAGAGCAGAAAATGGTTTTCTTACGATTGTGGGAAAACATTTTTTTCCATTCAAAATTGTAGCATTTAACTTTATATTGTCCATGATATTGTATTTTTTGCAGAGCTGCATGCCATATTTCTTTTCCAAGGGACCAGAAGCCATCTCCTAGAAACTTGAGTTCAATGGTGAAGCGTTCTCTATGTGAAACGACCCAATCCCCAAGAGGTGCAACATTCTATTTGTGGCTATAAATTTCTGAATCAGAAACATCTTGAATTTAATGGAACCCACTCTAGGATTATTGAAATTCATTATTTATGGTGTGCATTAGCTTACTAGGAAGAAGTTATTCTGGCATTTCATCAGACAAAAAGCGTATTTCATCCATGTCTCCTTCCCCTAAGAGATATGAATGGTACACTTTATGAGTGATTGCTAAGTTGATCCCACTTATATTTTGTGATTGATGAATTTAGGTGTTTGGTTTATTTTATCACTAGTAATGAAAGTCTATAGTAGATCATTTCATTAAGTATTAGCAGGTAAAACATTGTTGCAATTATTGTCTGTCATTTGTCAACAGTTCAAAGATATATGAAAATTAAAGTAAAAAAAAGCTAACGAGTACATTGAAAGAGAAGGATTTAGGAGCCAACAACTTTCTGGAGAGTCCAGGATTTCCCACAAAAGAGATCCAATTCCATTTGGAAGCACTCAATGGCAATTGTCTTTTGAGAAAACTATTGGATAAGTTCAACTCAGCTAAGCTTCTAAGATCCCCAATCTCATAAGGAACTTGACCGCTAAGTTGATTATTGGAGAGATTAAGAACTTCCAGCATCATTAAATCCACAAGTGAAGAAGGAATACTTCCAGAAAAAAAAATTACCACTCAAGTCTAGCATGACTTGTAGATTACCAATCTTTCCAATCTCCACTGGAATTGAGCCTATCAAAGAATTGTATGAGAGCCTCAAGTCATAAAAATTTTCATAGTTTTTTATAGAAGAAGGGATTAGTCCAAAAAAATTATTCTTCTGAAAATAGAGAACATTCAAGGAAACAAGGTTCCACAACTACCTTTCTAAAATACCCCAAAGATTATTATTATCAAGAGAAAGAGTGAGTAAACTAGTACAATTCCCAAGATGGGATGGAATTGTTCCATTAAATTCATTGAAGGAGAGTTTCAGTTCTCCAAGCCCACAGAAATCACCAAACCATGCAGGGATAGGTCTAGAGAAATGACTCATATGCGTTCACTTAGCAAGCTCTATAGGTAACTTACTAGTGAGCTTATTCCAAGATAAGTCCAACTGATTGAGCTCCAACATCTGGCCATTATCTTTAGGAATGTTGTTGTGCATTCCTACCTAGTTGCAGATGGCTTAAACCTATGGAATCACCCAATTGGGATGGGATTTCCCGTGAAAAAACTATTATTTGTCAATTCCAATGTTTTGAGAAAACTTGAACCACAAAGAGGAATTATGCTTGCATTCAATTTGTTGTTTGCGAAATTGACATTAGTTAGGTTTTTCAAATGAATCAGGTCTCTAGGAAGAAGTCCTTCAAGGTAATTATTATACAGAACAAGCATCTGCAAACCTTCAATCATTCCAAAAGATGGTGGTATTGTTCCAGATAGCTTATTGTCATCCAAATCTATAACTTGAATCCTTTTGCAGTGTCCCAAGCTTGGAGGAATTTCCCCATATAAGTCATTTTATATTAATTCCAAAAAACTCAGATTTGTAAGCTTTCCAAGAGTAATTGGAATTCTACATGAAAAATAGTTTCCAAATAAATCTATCTCAGTTAAACTAGAGTAGTATCCCAATTCTATAGGGATGTTACCCATTAGCTGATTTTCATAGAGAAGAAGCAAGCTTAGGTTTTTAAAATTTCCAAGTTTGGGAGGAATTGCACTAGTGAGTAGATTGTGATACAGAGAAAGAGTTTTGAGGATGTTGAGGTACCCCATTTCAAGAGGGATGGTTCATGTTAAATTGTTATTATGCAAATAAAGGTTAGCCAGACTCCGAATACTGTCCAAATTGGGAGGAATTGAAACATGTAAGGCATTATTGGAAATATCTAATTATTGTTTGTTTGAGCAGTGCATTAAAGCTTTAGGAATGGTACCTAAAATATTATTTCCACCTAGAAAAAGATGTTGCAATGTATTTATTTTAGCACATACATTGTCTGGAATAGGACGCACTAGATATTTTTTAGACAAAACCAGGTACTGAAGATTTTCAAGTCTATGAAATGCCCTAGGAATGGTTCCAGAGAGGTTATTTGTCGACAAATCCTGGATCTGCAACTTCCAAATCTCGCTCAATTCTTTAGGAATCTCACCATTTGAGTGATTTCCATATATATACAAGTGATTCACGCTTTTAAGGACCCCAAGCTCTGGAGGAATATGTATGGAGAGGCTATTGTTGGCTAAGTTCAAATGATGAAACATTCTCAATCTACCCATTGCCAAGGGAATTCTACCCTGGACACCATTTCTCGTAGCATAAAATCTTTCAAGGCTCTTGCAATTTCCTAACTCAATAGGTATTGAGCTACTCAAAATAGCGTCTTGTAAATTTAGACATTTCAACCATTGAAGCTGGACAAATGTTATAGGTGTGGACCCATTTAGAGAAGAATGAAAACCCATTATTCTTAGTTATGTGCATTTAGAAATCTCCTCTGGAATGTGCCTATCAAGCTGTAATCCCCTACTCTAAGAACTTTCAACTTCTTCAAAAGCCCAGTTTCTGGAGGGATGGTTCTAGAAAGGTTATTGGAATATAACAATAGCTCTGATAAATTGGAGAGATTTCCAAGTGAAGGAGGAATTGTACCATTGAGAAAATTCTCAAAAAGAGAGAGGATTTCAAGGTTGTGAAGATTGTTTCCCAGTTGAGGAGGTATGGGACCTGTCATATTATTAGATGACAGGTCTAAAACTCGCAAAGATTGAATGTTAGCCAATGCAGGGGATATGCTACTATACAATTTTGATCTTGATAAGTTTAGACCCACCACTCCAAATCCATATGGACCACTCGCCAAAATCCCTTGAATATTTAAGGTTCCCGCCAACAACCAACCTTGTGAGCAAGCATTCCTTTTCTCCTGAGTTGCAACCTCCCATAGAGGAAAAATACCAACTTCATGCAACTTTAACAATAAATCCTCATATAATTTATAGTTACATTTATCCACAATCCAGGGCTCTTCTTATATCCGAACCATTCTTTTATTACTAATTTGCTAAGATCTTCTTCTATCTTCACCATCTAACCTCTTTGGATGATCTTTTTTGAAACTGCATATTTTTTTTAGGAGACTTACAAATTATTTACAAGGATTTTTCTAATAAAGTTTCATAAACCATTCCAATCATTGCGGCCTTGATTTTTCTAGTTTTTCTTTTACTTTTCCAAACAATATAATAGAAGCAAGAATCGACCATCTTTGATACTAAAAATGTAATTACTTATACAAATAACAACAATAAACTTTAATAAACCAAGAAAGAGTTGAACAATGGAAATTTTGGGTTGGGGGTATCTTTTTAGGTGAAAACATCTATATTGGAAATATTGAATTATTGAGTACTAAATATATATACTTTGCTACAAATTGTGGCAATAAACTTATACAAAACGTTTATTCCCTTGGTGAGATCTATGCTAATCATTAGCTGAAACCATTTTGATAAAGGAAGAGAAGTACATTTCATTGCATAGAGACATATAATTAGTAGTGGTAGAGACATAAAAGGTTTGTTACTTTATAAACCTTTTGTTATTTCCACTATTAACATCATTATATATTGACATTGTTACCCGTGCATCAATTTTTCCTGAAGCAGGTAAAATAGAAGCTCAACATTTCAACATCAGTCATTAAAATGCCATTTCAAGTATTTGTCATGCAGCCTAGCTTATGCAGTCCTTAACCTTTCTTTTACAATGGTAAAACATACACAATGGTTGGGACGCCAGAAGATTCTGGACTCATGGTCTTGAGTCTGCAAACAGTTCTTTTATCTCATTGCAAAGGAATAAAGTGTTCATGACTTTGAATTCACTTGATCCTAGCTTGAAGTATATAATAAGGTAGATCAAAGAACAACTAATATCAATCTATAACTACCAATCTAGTGTTGGTTCTTGTTAGTTATACTGCTACAAGTTACTATTTATCTTTGAAATGGATTTGTTATTTTTTCAGTAGGTTATCTATGACTTGAAAAATCATCAGGCCATTCAAACATTAGAGAATACCTTGATCAAGCAATAATGGTTGCTGGACTCAAACATCTTAAGGTATTTCAAGAACATCAATGGAGGATACAACTCTTGATCCACTTATTGTTTACTTTCAACTATGCCTTGAAAAATTGTTGTTATCTCTGAATATCGAAAGTCATAAATATAAGTTAATTGCATAGATATCTTAGACCTTAAATTTTAATTTGTCTTGTTGAATGTTGAAACTTCTCCATCAAGCATTAGTTCATTATAGCAATTTCAATTGCAGCAATCATACTGAGTTAGGAATTATTTGTATTTGTTTTGAGCCATGATGCATGGTGATGCATCCCCCCTAAAAAACCTATTGTACCCAGTGTTATGTTGTTTAAGGGACGCGGGGAGTATGGATGCCTAGGGAATGCTCCAATTAGCTGGGGACTTAATTAGGGATGTGGATGTCATGGTTGTACCCAACATGTTCCTGGCGAATTCTAAGCATGCACGTATAAATGCAGAACATGCTTCTATACTAGAATAACCCCAAAGAGGGCGAAATGAAACACCAAACAACACCATGAATATGATTTCTGAGGTGATTTGCAGTTTTCTCATCAATTTTGTGTGCTTACATCAATTCACTCTGAATTTGTAGTGGCGCTATTTATGATTTTGCAGTGGGTTTATTATCCTTCATTCTCCATGAACATAGTAACTAATTACATCTATGTATTTTCAAAAAAATTATAGATTTGAAGTAGATTTGGTAAAGAAATTATCCATAGTAACTAATTACATCTATGTATTTTCAACAAATTTATTGGTTTGAAGTAGATCCGTTAAAGAAATTTGCCATGAGTTTGCCTCCGTAGAAATCCCTTTCCTCTGGAGAAATCCATCCAAGGGAAATTTCAACAGGTAGATATGAGTTTGGATGCAGAGCCTGACCAAGTGAAACCATAATTAAAGGACCTACCAAGCACAACTACACCACCACCACCATTCCTGCCTTGATAGCCATTGTTGTAGTTCTAGGTAGCGCTTTACTAGTGGTAAGTTACTATAAAAAAATTTCCAAGTATTGCAAAGCTTCTCGATGGAGACCTTTTTTTAGGAGCAGACATAGGAGTTTGAAAGGATTCACATCGATGCTTATTCACTAGAAGGATTCCAAGACCCAATAATATACATTTCAACTAGCAAGCGTGATCAGTTCACGTGATTCAATAACATATTCCTAATTCTCGAAGAGCCTTATCACCAATATATCATAATGTTAATATTTGTGAATTTTTAATTCTTTGTATTTCCAATGATTTATAGCTCAATATAGGCAATATGTTGTCACATAACTATGTAGTGATAGAAAAACAAAATCAAATAGTTGACAACTACTAGATAAATTCACATTTAAGATGGATCTACTTTTATACCTACCAACATACATGTTTAATAAATATACATTTAAGATGTATCTACACTAATACCTAGCCACATATATAATCACCATAAGGAGACTATAACTGCCTCATCTGATTTCTTGGTTGTTTAACATTTTTTCTTCAAAACAAAACTCCAATCCATGTAATTAATATGTTCTTATTTTGAAAGAAGCATTTACCCCCCCCCCCAAAAAATGTCTTAAAACCTTTCTATTATTGAAATAAAAGGATTACATTTAAAGTTCAAAGACCCCAAGCTATTAAAAATAGTCCACATCCACAATATGGGTTGTGTCTACTCAAAAATACACAGGTACATACACATGTACAGAAAGATATCATAGAAATCATAACATCATCATGCCATCAGATATTGGGGTCTGTCTACTCATAATTATAGAGGTACAGAAGATATCATAACAATCATGATATTATCAGAAACTAAGGTCTGATACAAAGTTACAAGTAAATAAGTTTGGTGGGAAGAGTTCTATGAATTTTCTAGAAAGGGGCGGCTTGCAATATACCTGATGAATAATGTTATTAATGCAATCATGGTCACTAATATGAGGATAATAATATCGATATTAAACAAGTCTCTGTCACCAATCTTGTACTATTTACCGGTTTTGAAGCTAGTATTTTCTTCTTGCAACTAGACCCCTTTAGAGTATTTTTATGTAACAGCTTTAGTTTTGCTAAGATAATTTTCATATTCATGTGTGCAAGGACTTTTTTGACAAAATATACTTTTACACCAAAGCACACATTTTTTTCAAAGTGTAATTCAAACAAAATAGATGAAATTCACCTCTAAAATTACATTATCTATTGTCTCTAACAATCTTGCAATCAAACCATTTGTCGAGATGAAAAACTGTGTCCGATGATAAAAAATCACAAACAAAATTTCCATTATGTTGTGTTGCATCAAATACACTTTGAAGATCAGTAATATTGCACATAATTTTTCTAAGCTTAGTAATTACACACTACAGGTCCATTAAATTCCTTCTTTCTGATCTATGCTTAGTAAACTCCAAGCTCCGTATATCTGGAAGGTCCAGCTCTAAGATTTTGTGAGAAGGGAGTAACTCATCATTAGCCATCCTAATAAACAAGAAGACATAAGAGATAATGTAACAACATTCCAAAATAAGTCTCTTTTTCCAACACCAGTCACTCGATCACTTGTATTAGTTACAGACCTTTCAATCTTTGACTGCTAGTAGTGAGAATGGTATTGCTCCATTAGTTGTGAAGGCTCAGTTCCCATATGAGCTTCTGCTAGAATGTGAGATAGTATTAGAAGAACCATGCTTGTATTAAGAAAAAGAAATAATGAAATCATAAAAACATTTACTTATTGTAGATGTGTCTGGAAAAGGAGGTTCAACAGGTAGCACGAGAGGTGGTTTATCGCCAGCAAGAATTTGCACCATCTCTCTCATACTAGGTCGAGATTCACAATGAGGATGGGAACACATCAAACCCAGCTCTAGAAAATCGAGACCAACTTATTCAATAGGGTAATCACTAAGAAGCCTAGGATCATATCCATTCCCCTCTGCAGATTCATAGAAACTCATAGATAGAATGGAGTGTGCAGTTTTTCTGGTTGAGTTTCAGGAGAATCAGGCTCTCAGGCTTCTTCCAAAATGCAGCCATAAAGTTGAATGAAATATAACAGGGAAGACTGCTTTGAAATCAGGTCAATTTTTTTCCATCCTAGGATGGAGGGTCTTTTACAATAATATTTTTTAGGTGCTTCTATTAAAACATGTGCATACTCTTAGAATTCCAGTATTGATCTCTAATTCGTATAACAAAATGAATCTTTGCTTTGATATGTGATGATGACCACAAATTTTTTTGCATTTGTAATTTCTTCAAATGTTAAGCTCATAGATCCAGTGAAAATGAAGTAGATGGCCTAATCCCTATTTTACTAGGCAGACCATGAAATTGAAACATGCAATGAGGGGTAATAGAGTACTGCATATGTGTCACTTTTGTGGACATTTGAAATAGAAATTTATTACAGTTAGGGTACCATTTCTTAAGTCTTTCTAATAGAAAAATATGCAAATCATGGTTTCTATTATATACGAGGGAACATCAAATAGAAATTAAACCAACTATGTAAGACTAATTGTGTTGGAATGATATGATCTTGTTATAGTTGCATCAAATGTTGAATTCAGGGAAGGATTACTAATCTCATATTGATTTATGCCATTTATTTTATGGATGGCATATTTATGTGTATTTTGTGTACTCAAAGTGATTGATAAGTGATAACATGTGTTTTCATCTTCTCAGCTAATTGAAGTAATTGGATTTTCTGCAAATGCAATGCAAACCTTCAAATTTCTTGCGGTATCTAGACATGAACTTGTTTGGAAGTATGAATAATTCCTCCTCCCCCCTTACAGTTGTAAGTTATCCTCTAATTCCCATGATCCTTATGTAACCACTCAAGTTATTCCTACACACACACACACACACACACACACACACACACACACACACACACACACACACACACACACACACACACACACACACACACACACACACACACACACNAACTACAAATCAACAATATCCTCCCCTCTAATGGGATCCTCATCATTAGTAGCCCCATATGCATCCTCATCTAGCCTCTACTTGAATCCTCAAGCAAAATGAATTCTAGTACTTGGTACTACTAGTGGATCTAAACCCATCCACTTGATCTTTTATCAAGTCAAGAACCTCCAACTTTGGTAAAATAGGCTAACCACATTTAAAATGAAGCAGAAAGCTTAAGTTGCATGATACCCCTAAAATTGCATGTTCCTTTTTACAGTTCCTTTCCAATGGTACATATCTTAATATCAATGGTAGTTATTTTTTATTTTAGGTGGATTCACTAATTTTTTCATGATGATAAGCATGACAATTCTAGATCATTTCTTATATTTTCTTAGTTGTTTCCACACTTTTACAGCAGATCTGAGTCTATGTTAGGAGCTAGATTTTAGCTCAGTTTTACTAGTTTATACTTGCAAGAGGTATGTCCTAAAGGATGCAAAAGAGTAAGGAACGTAATCTACATAACCCATACTATGGATTACATGTCACAGCAGAAGAAATGTTTCTTCAAATCAACTATGATTCTCTATAAATTTAGGGTTATATTAAGTTTCATGTTGAGCAAGGTCCATCACTAGAGGGGCATGGTATTTTCTCAAAATGGTAGAGGGGAGAACAGGGAAAATATGTTTTAAAGTTACATTTAAGAATTCACAAGGACATGCAAGAACAATTGCAATGTCAATGTATAATGATCCAATACCAACAAGATCAATTGGTTTAACAATTGGACGATCAATTGTTAAACAAACTAGCAAGAAGGTGCAAAACATTGTGTGCAAGTTCAACATTTGGGAAAGAATGTGGTTAATAACATAAAATTTAAATCAAATCTTTAGGATTTTTGAAACAAACAACTTGAGAATATTTGAATATATTGTGTATTTTCTTCTTAGTTCAATTCTTATTATATATCTTCTGAATATTTTCTACAGTCACCCCTAGAATTCCTTGGCCATTTGGAGGAACCTAATATTCTTGTGGGTTGTAGCTACCAGCATAGAACCACATGAACATAACATCTATAGTTCCATATCCAAATATGGATATGGTATTTAACACTTTGGTCAAGCTGCGGGGTTGATAAGAATCTTGGTTGCAGGTGTTGTATATTTCTCCTAGACTCTACAAATTTTCCAACAGACTCCTCATTTTTGTATGTTGGACTAAATGTATAAACTTGCTTCTGTGTGAATGTATCGCCTAAGAAGGAGATGCAAATTTCCTCAGTCATCTTCCACAATCAGCTACAACATATTGGATACAGTGGTGGGAATTTGAAGATGCCAAAAGGGGATGAATTCCATTGTTTACTAGCAACTATCAACCACAATGATCTATAGGTCAGAATATTGTTGTATTTCCACTTCGTTGGAAATAAATTATTGTTGTTTATTTAGTTGAGAAGTTAGTCATTTACAGTGGATCTACACTTTTGTATGTTGTTGAACTTGTTTACTATGCCATATATGGAAAATTGTACATAGCTCTCAGGAATTAGTTTATGATAAATACTAGTTACTCGCAAGTTGTAATAGTAACAATTATGTAGTTTGTAGATTGCTATCTATCATAAATTTGTTTGAATATCCTTATTTTCAAGCAATAAAAACTTCTTAATGGGTGCTAGCTCAATGGTCGAGCACCTGCCTAATTATAGAGAGGAGGTTGGTGGTTCAATTCCTCCATTCCCTATCATAAATTTGTAACTACAAAAACAACTAAATTCGCATAAATACAACTATTAGTAGATAATTTCCCGTATCCTAGTTGTATTTAGCTTAGTCATTAATATGCTATCATCTAGTAGTTTACTTAGTCGTATATTTGGTCAATAATTGTTGCAAATAGTGACTAAATCAATGACTAAATTCGTGAATAAATCAATGACTATATTTGTGACTAAATCTGTGACTAAATTGATGACTAAATCATTGACTATCAATGACTAAATCAATGACTAATAATTCAAGATATTAATGACTAATTGAAATATGGCTAGCTAAAATATAGTGGAAATTAGCTACTATTAGTTGTCGACTAAAAAATAGTCGCTTATAACCTGGTTTTAGTAATTTTTTAGTCATTAATTTCTCATTTTTTACTAGTGATTGGCGGCTGAGTGAATCCCTTGAACCTTTAGGAAGTCGAACATACCTAGAGTCCATATCCATTACTAGTTGATAAAGC